>CM076577.1:480382991-480828264 GCA_034641835.2 Pinus albicaulis
GATGGACTATGCCTTTCTGGTTGCCTTCTTTCCCGAGTTGATATTCTCACAGCCTTCCTTGTTTCTGGGTTCCAAAGCTTATAACCCTTTAAACCATCCTTATACCCAATAAAGATGCACCTTTCAGATTTATTATCCAACTTGGTCCTTTTCTCCTTTGGAACATGTAAATATGCATCACATACAAATACCCTTAGATGTGAAAGAGAGGGTTTCTTACCAGTCCATACCTCATGTGGAGTCTTATCCTCCAACGCTAATGAAGGTGATATGTTAACCAAGTAACATGCAGTCTCCACTGCCTCTGCCCAGAATTCTTGTCCTAACCCAACACTAATCGAGCATGCTTCTTGCCTTTTCCATCAAGCCGTTCGTTCATTCTTTCCCGCAACTGCTTTTCTTAGGTGTATGGAGTATTCTTCTCCACATGATATACCAATTCTTACGTAATCCCCAAATTCCTTTCAACTCCCCACCATTATCTGTCTTCAGTGCCTTTATCTTCTTCTCTATCTGGTTTTCCACCAGAGCCTTAAATTCTTTAAATTTGTCAAAGACTTCAGATTTCTTCCTCAATAAATATATCCATGTATTCCTTGAGAAGTCATTTATGAATGAAACATAGTACACAGACTTTCCCAGTGATGGAACTGACACAGGCCCAAACACATCACTGTGCACAAGTTCTAATATCTTGTTTGCCCTCTTAGCACCAGAAGGAAAACTCACCCGATTCTGCTTCCCATATACACAATGTTCACAGAAATCAAAATCTAGAGAGAAATTAGACATACCTTCTACCATACCATTTCTATCCAGTATCCAAAGGCCCTTCTCTCCAATATGTCCAAGCCTTTGATGCCATAGCATGGTCTTTTCTCCAGAGATAGCTAGGCTTTCCGCTCCACTTTCAGGAACCATAGAACGTTTACACCCATCAATAAAAGTGCTACCTTGTAGCTTGTACATAGTTCCAGTCCGAACTCCCCGCATTAATACCAGTGCTCCCCGAACCATCTTGCAGGCATCTTTCTCGAACACTGTTTTTACACCTGCATCATCCATCTTGCTTACAGAAATTAGATTTCTGGCCAATGCAGAAATATGCAGAACACCAGGAAGTGTTCTAATCCTTCCACCTTGCAGCTTCAGCTTGACCTTTCCACGTCCGATGATTCTGGCCCTCCTATCATCCCCTAGGAAGACATCACCACCATCATATTTCTCATACTCGCATAACCACTCCCTATGGGGAGTGAAGTGAAAGGATGCACCTGAGTCAATCAACCATGACTCATGATATACATGTGTATTTGAAGAAGAAGCCAAATACACATCCCCACCTTCATCCGAGGTGGTTTTTGCCTCTGCAGAAGGAGCATCATCAGATCCCTTTCCTTTCTCAGAAGCTTTAGATCTGCAGTCCTTTTTGTAGTGCCCTTCCTTTCCGCATTTCCAGCACACCTTTACAAACTTTCCAGGAGATTTAGATCTCCCTCTAGATTTAGATCTCCCACTCGAAAACTTATTCTTGTTTCTTTTCTGGGACCTTCCTCGTACAGATAAGGCATCTCCATTCTGACCCTCCATATTTCTCCATCTCATTTCCTCCGACAGCAAGGCTGAGACAATGTCATCAAAATTCAAGGCAGTTGTATTGCTACCTATTGCAATAACCAGACTGTCCCATGAGTCTGGTAGAGAACACAACAAATTGATGCACTTATCTTCATCTGAGATTTTAATATCAACAGATGACAGCTGACTTACCACAGTATTGAAGGCGTTCAGATGCTCTGTCACCGAGTCTCCATCCTTCATCCTCAGGTTATACAGCTTTTTCCATAGGAACAACTTATTCACCAGAGACTTAGATTGGTACAAAGTCCCAAGTTTTTCCCACAAATTCTTCGTCGTAGCTTCCCCAGATACATTCAACAATATTGAATCTGAGACACACAACCATATTGTGCTCTTAGCCTTCCGATCTAGTTTCTTCCAGTCTTCATCTGACATTTCCGTTGGTTTAGTACCTGGATCTACCGTGATCCACTGATCTTTATCCACCAGCAAATCCTCCATCTTGATCTTCCATAACTCAAAACTCTGACCATTAAATTTCTCGATCTCTATCTTTCCGTCGCTCGCCATCTTCTTTCACCGCAAGAATTGATCCCGCAGATCTCCCATTGAACAGGGTCTACCTCAGGCCCGAGAAAAAAACCCTCAGTAGCAAAGGCATCCCCTTGAATCCGAAACATCTCTAATACCAAATGTAGGTTTTAAACCTGAACAAAAATTATCTACACATGAATCTTATAACAGAAAATAAACAATAGCGAGAGCATAAAACATAAAACAGATAAACATAGATATTTTCCCCTAGATCCCAAATTGGGACGACCAACTTGATTTTTCATTATATTCCTTTTAGTGTTACAACACATATATATACATTCCAAAGCATACATAAACCCCAATCCAATAACCCTAGATTAGAACATAACCGCAGTTCCCTTGACCGGATCTACAAAATACCAGAGGCCAAAAACCATCATACCCCAAAACCATGTGCAAAATCATGCACAAAACATGGGTGGGTCCACCTATGAGTGGGTCCGCACACCAAACAAATTTTCACTGAGGCACTACCCCGGACCCCAACAGTGGGGCTGCCTCCCCCCTTGTGACCCCCCTGCTACGCCTGACGCCACGTACAGCGTGTGGGGATAGTCGTGGAAATAATATAACACATACCCAACAAGAAGGTGCATGAAAAATCCTGGCATGACAGGCACATCAGGAAAAAGGTGTTCAAGGAGGAAGACTTGGCCACATTGCGCAGAGAGAACCTTCTTGGGTACTTCGATGGAAGTCGTCTAAAGTTTCATAGAGAAAATCTTGTGCTGACCAAATGACTATATGGCTGGAGCATCAGAATCAAAGGGCATGTGCATGTCAGAGAGGGGGGGGCATAGGCAGGTGCAATAGAAGAGGAGTGGTGATGCGCAGGAAAAGAAAGTAGTTGTTGGAACAGTGAAATTGGGTGAAAAAGTGAAATTACCGTTAGATGGAACGGACTTCTCGCATTTAATGAGGAGACCTTGGAGGATTTTTTTATCATTTTCTTGAAGGTAAGTGGAAATTAATGATAATCCAATCATTTTTACCATGGATGGCTTATGTATCAATTTGTTCCTTTGTTGTTTGAATATTTGGCGCCTTGTTATTGTCTATAATCTATTTTATCATGTTGTCTGTGAGTTATGTATGTCTGGCCATGAATCTCTATCTGACATCAGTAATCCAAAATTCATATTCCGCCTGAGAATGATGACCACCAACCCTGCGGAGGAGCATTTGGTGCCCCTCTCTTCTTCTACGGAGATGGGATCATATGAGGTCAGAGAAGTAGTCCCGGAGGTAGAATAATTCATTTCCATGCTGGCGAAATACAAAGGAAAGGGCAAAATTTCCAAGTGGGCTACCTCTAAGCTGCGCACCTCTCCGCGGAATGTAACATCCCCAAGGCAAGCTACTAAGGATCGATCCCCCATCGGCCATCCATCAAAGCGCATGATGAGTGCTAGACAAGAAGCAGCGTTCATGGAAACTATCTCATGGTGGTCACCCTATGTTAAGCCATGGAATCCCTTTGCGCACAAGCCGCACAACATCGATATTTTTTAGGAATATCTACAGTTGACGTTGATCCCTCAATTTGTCCCTCTGGTTGGAGAAATGTTTGGAAAGATTCCACAAATCAAATTTTTTGATTACGACTTAGCCAATGAAGCGACCTTCCTGGAGCTTGCACTATAGAATTACTTGGAACGGGTCCTATATGATGATGTGCCAAAGGTGGAACCAATGCTTTTGCTGTGTAGGTTGCACAACACAGGAGTCCTCAACTTGCTCGTGATTTCGTATTTCGGGAGGTACCACATCATCGGCATTTGCGAGCGCCAACTGCTGCCCTTGGTCCATGAGGGCTCCTTGTGGATTCAGGGGAGAATTCCTATAGATGTAGCGCTGATCCATCAGATCATCAGCCTGCCCAAGAAGGGGCCACATCGGATGAAGGTATTTGGGAAGAGCAACGAGCTGAAAGTGGTGACAGATGTGAAGAAAAAATACAAGGTGGGACGGGATAAGCGGGGCTTTCTGGTCAAAACCATCACTGACCTGGTGGTGCACTTGGGCACCGTCATCCTTGGATGCAGGATTATGAGGAAGTGTCGCCCAAAAACCGTCCCTATGCACGTCATTACCTTTTCGGGGAAATGTGAAAAAGGGATGCTCTATAACTGGTCGCATTTTTTGTGCGAGGAGCTTCTAGAAAATGTGTGCGAGGCGTAAGAACTAGGGAAGCAGTTATACTACTTGTGGCTACTTTTATTAATTGTTCTAGTGGCATGGGAGACCCCAGCTGATGCATCCCTCCATGAGATCGAGCCAGGCATATGTGATGGGGAACGCTACGTGAAATTATGGGACTCATCAAACCCTCGGCGAGTGGAGGAAAATAAAATATTTTGGGTACTTTTTGAAGGCACGCTGGCTCAAGCCATACATTCCAGACCAAGACTGTCACCACTTGTGCATGATAAGTACAAAAGTGTTGTAGAATTTCAGGTGACCATGCACAACGTCCAGATCAAGGCGCGCAAGGACTCAAACTGGTACACCTTTCCATATACGGTCACGGAGATGGAAGTCAACTAGGTCGTGGCGACATGGCCAAATGCATGGAAGATAAGGCTTCACTCCACCCAACCCATTTTGTATTATACTTCAAGAAAATACATAACTCCAAAAGATACGGCTCCAAAATACACAAAAAAGTCGCACACAGAGACATATGCTGAGAAAACCGGTGGGAAAGATATTGGAGCCGAAGCAGAGAAGGACTCGGATGCAGCAAAGGACAAAGATTAGGAGTTAGGGGGAGACCAAGAGGAGGTGGACCTCAGAGGGTTGGATGGCCTCAATGGAGATGGTGTTGAATCTCCGTGCGCCACCAAGAAAGATGGAGAAACACCTAAGGGGTTACGCAAGAAGCGGAAATGGTCCAAGGCGGGAAGCGAGGAGGAGGTTACTCTAACCGAAGAGGACCTCAATAATATTGCAGCGACCATTGCTTCAGCATCAAAGGACCACCGGAACATGATGGAGACACAATACAAGGCCACAGTGGAAGCCTTTCAGTCAAGTTTGCAGGTCCTACAACTGAAGACAGATACATTGCAAGAAAGTGTAGATCAAGTGAGGTCGTTGCAACCGAGCCTGTGTTACACAGTATTTTGTCACTGTCCCTGCAATCCCTCGTCCCGCATATTGAAGGATCATTCTCGTGACTTGTGAACAGTGTCATACTTTGAAAACACCTTCTTTGAATCCTTCTGCATAAGGGCATCATTTCTCCTGTTGGACATTTCCTCAAAAAGCACACAAAACTTATGTTTTTGCCTTGGCGCGGATAGCCAGTTCATCCCTCACGCCAATGTGGGAGATTTTCACTAGAGCCCATGCCACCTGGCGCTCTGTCTTAGTGTAGTGCCCACGCCAGCAGTTTTAGGAATGTTTTTTAACAAATAGAGGTGGAAGTTTCCTTCTAACCACCTCAGGGATGAGTCACTGAAAGTGGTTAAGTTGATGAGCCACAAATCTCTCCATTTAGGTAGTGGTTTTTACCTCCCATGGAACACTCCTTGAAGATAGGACTCCCTTCCATGATTATAGGGATCCTAACCTCTCCCTCTCCCTCTATATAAACAAGCTTTCTCCCTTTATGAAAGCTAGCTGAACATATAGCCAAGGAGTTGAACTTGGAGAAGAATGATATAGCTGAGTAATTGCTATTGAGAAGGTAGAACCAAGGATAATTCCATAGAGAGAGTCCCATCCGAATTCCCAACGAGCCTTTGTGATACGTGCTCCACTTGAACCCTGTTGGAGGAGATCGCAACGTCAAAGCTTGGTTGTACTCTTCCTTCCATATATTAATATACTTGACTATGGTGTTGGTTCCATCGTTGTGTTATGTTGTTTATGTAATGAAATTGATTTAGTCCTCTTCGACTGACTGATAGTTATGAATGTGAGTTAGTATGCTGTATATCGTCGTTGTTTTCTTGTGTGTGTGCAGGTGTCCGAGCGTGAAAGTGAGCGGATCGTGATCTGTCAAACCAAGAGCAAGGAATGAGCCACTCTTTTCGACGACAACAACAGCATATGATTTTCGGTAAGTCATCTATCGAATCTCCGTCCATTCGTTAACTAGGAATCAATATTATAGTGTGTCTTGTTTGTGGCTAGACCCACTCTAGGGCTAGTGGGATCACCTCTATCCGCAGAGGGGATTTACCTCACCAAAAAATTGGCGACTCCACTGGGGAATCAATGCGAGTTTTTCTTTCACCCATTAGGTCTTCTTTTGGTCTTTTCTTGCTTGTTTTTCCTTTTTTGACTATTCTGCTAAAGTCTAGAGCCTTGTTCAGCCCCAGAGGATCAGATCTGACCTCTATCTTTCAATTTTTTCCCTTTTACCTGAGTGAACTGGCTTGGCGCGTTTTCTTCTTAGATAGACGCATCGATTGGCACATGTTGCTAGTGTTTTGCCCGCACCATCCCTTGTTTGGCACTGATTACAGCCAAACAGTCGCGCCAATCCCTATAGGTGTTAGGGTTTTCTTTATTTTGGAGATTTTTGGTCAGTGCTTGTGCTTCTGGGTTATCTTAGGTATGCATTGAGTCCTTTGAGATGGTTTTTGATTGTGATTGGCCTTCATTCCTTCAGTTGTTTATCTATTTCTTATCAGCATCATAACCTTAGAGTTTTTTTAAGTGCTTTGGTATGCTGAGCCTCCTGTAGGAGTTTAAGCCTTTTGTCTCGCAGTCAACTTCCTTACTTGTTTGGTTGCATTCAACTCCCTTGATCTGTTTGAGTGATTGCATTGGTTGAATTATTCTTGACTCTTTCGTTCAGTTTTTCTTCTTATCACTCCAAGCATAGATCACACTGCTTGTATGGGTCTGTTTCGAAATCTTTCTTCGATTTGAGAGATTGCAACATTGGTTTGAGTTTTGCTTTGTTTGTTTTGAGTTGATTGAAGTTATTTCGCTTCAACTCTCGCATTAACATTCTCGAACTAGTGTGTTGGTTTGTTTTTCATGTCATTTAGTGCACTGTTTGCTCTATTACATTAAAAGAAAAAAAAATTGTTTGCATTCTTGTTCGCATTGTGAAATTGAAAGTCTTTCGCTTATCTAGCATTGGGTATTCTAGGAAAGATTTCTCGTTTCCATTAGTTTGCATCGGATACTGTAGTGGGTGTTTCCGCATGTTCTCATTATTCGCTATCGCTTGAAAACACCTAACTTTCTCGTAGATAGCTTTTCGTCGAATGAAATGATATCTTTTGGCATGTATCTTGCATTTAGAGATTTTTTGAGATCTAACATTCGGTAGGACCTTGGAATTGAAACGTAAATACAAGATCAACTTAAAATTTACTCAATTAACCTAAGGCAACATTGAAACCTAACGCAATATTTAGTGGTCTAAGTTAGAGACATGTTTCGGCGTCTTTAAACCTAGCAGCTGTCGCTCGCCATCTAGCTTCAGACATCACTAGTACGGACTTGTGCTCCCCGTACCGTCAAGTATATAAAGGGAGACCCCTCTAGGTTGAAATCCTTTTATCCGAAGGAGGCCAATTCTGCCGCCTGGTAACCGTGATACACCGAACACAGCATTCAGGGAGATTACCTGCACACACGTCAAGTCCTTGGTCATTCTTCTTTCATTTGATCACCAAGGTGTATATGGTAGCTCACAGAAACCTGGTACACCCTTCTACCTAGACTACCTTAGCAGTCATTTTCGATCTTTATTGACTCCATAAATTTGAAAAGATCATCGAGCACTTGTCCTTTCACGCTCGCTTACAACTGAAAGTGACTAGAGTCATATTTTTTCTGTTTCTTGACTCTTAAAATATGAAACACTGAAATTTTGGTTTCAATGTGGTAAAATAAACTACCTACGATTACACACCCATTAAAGTTTAATCACTTGGCCTGTCTTTGTTTGCCTTGGTTTTTATCTAAGAGTCTTCGTTTTCGATCTCTTTTCCTTTTCTAGTGTGCTACGGTCATAGTGGCGGAACCATCGGTTTCATCTAGTGGTAGTCCTTTCTCAGATGATTCATCTGAAACTTCTCAAACCTCTAGGTCCGCCGAGCTTCAGCAGCCTATTCTCCCGTCAGAGTACCCCTTTGGAGAACCAGTCGAGTTCAATTGGCCTCTTTCAAACGCTTGGTTTGGGTTCGGGGTCGGGGAACACTTTCCCCCTCTTACGTTAGGATCACCATTTTTGGCTGCTATCATACCTCCTAGTCTCCGTAGTCTTTTGCAAGATCTTACAGCGGATTTAGATATGGACTCATTTGGTCCTATTGGCAATGAGGGGATTCCTATTTCTGATGAAGAAAACCAACTTTTTTCGGAAAACATCCCTCAAGAGTCCGCTCAATCTTCACCATCGGTGTCGCTTCCAGTCGGATATAGGTCCTTGGGTTAGATTATAGCTGGTATTGCCTCCATCGCAGCATCAACTCTGTCAAGGGGTCCGGTCCTTCCATCATTAGGGATGTCGCCAACGACACCTGTCTCGTCGAAACCTTTTGTCACATCTGTCCTAACTAGACCTACTGTCTGTGTGGCTGCATCGGCACCAGTTGTCACCACTCAGTCGTCAAGGGCTTTGCCTTTAGTAGAGACTTCAATTTCCATGGCAACCCTTGATGGCTTGTCTTTTGAGGAGCATCAGCTGGCTACTCAGTAGCAGAACTCCCAGAATTACCAGTCCCCTCAGGATTCTGGTGAACCTTATCTTTCTCATTATGACACGGTTGGCAACCCCATTTATGCACTTCCGTTTCATTATGGTGAGTATGGAAACCCTATCTATTTGCTTGCTTCGAAAGCTTATCAGTTCCTTTCCGGTTTTATACCTACCTTGCCTGTACAACCTTCTAACCAACAAGGACAACCCTTTTAGGGACAACCTTTGGTTCAGAAAGGGTATGCTTATGACCCACAAGGACAACCCTTTCAGGGACAACCTTCGGTCCAGCAAGGGTATGCCTACTACCCACAAGGACAACCCTTTTAGGGACAACCTTCGGTCCAACAAGGATTATTTTACGGTCCGCAAGGACAGTCTTACAATCCACAGGGCCAACCTTTACAAGGTCAGCCTATAATCCAACCTAGGCAACCTCAAGGACCTGTTGGGCAACCGATATATCAACCGGGGCCTTCATACGGTCCTAGGGGGTAGATCTATCCATCTAAAGGGCAACCTTTCGTAAAACCGAAACAACCATATCTTCCAATTGGTCTAAATGTTGCGCAGCCAAGGCCATCTTATGGTCCTGCTCTAGGTCAACCTGGTCATCAGGTACAACCTGGCCCATCACAGATAGGGCCATCTTATGGTCCTGCTCCAGGTAAACCTGGTCATCAGGCACAACCTGGCCCATCGCGACCATCAATCCAACCTGCTCCGTAGGGGCAACTTGGTGGCCCTCATCAGTCAGGTCAACCTGCTCAGCAGGGACAACCTGCATAGATATTTCACCCTGCTCAACCACCGTTCTACTCTGCACCACAATCGGGTCAACCTACATGCCTGATTTATCCAGCTTAGCAGGGCCCTACTTATCAACAGCCCGTTCGACCCCAAGGTGCCTATTACCCTCGAGGTCAATATCGGCCAGTTTACAATGCGCCTCAAGGTTCTACTTATTACCCTCAACCGCCAGGCTATATTTACATTCCACGGCAAAATATTTATGATGCTGAATCGAGACCCTCATATACTCAGAATCACTATCCTGGTCCTCAACCTCCGTACCCTGGTCCTCAGCCACCGTATCAGTCGAACTATCCGGGTTATACCCCTTATGGTTCGAATTCTTTGAGATAGAACCAATGGGGGCAGAGTTACACTCAACCAGGATTGTATGTGGGTACTGGTCCTTATCAAGGACCTGCTATGCCTTTCTATCCTCAATTACCCTTTCTCACCACATTGGAATTACCATATGTGTCTAAATTAACGAATGATATAATCCTTCATAATATGTATTGGCCTTCGGTTCCAACCAAGGTTCCTAGTGATTTCCCCAAGTTTGAGGGCAAGGCTAGAGAAGACCCCCAAGCACATGTCATGACATACCATTTATGGTGTTCTTCGAATTCTTGGGTGGATGACTCTATTCGACTCCGTCTTTTCCAACGAACTCTCACTAGAGCTGCTACTAAGTGGTACATCAAACTGTCTCGCGGTATCTTTCAAGATTTCAACTCTCTTGCGATGGCATTCCTTACTCATTTCCAGTTACCGGTTCGTTATGAAGCCATGACGCATCTCCTAACATCCTTGAAACAGGAGTGGGCTACCCATATCTTGGACCACATTCATGAATGGAGACGTTGTCATCGTCTAATCAAATTCGAAATTCCTGATCAACTTCTTACCCATTGGTTTACCACCTCTTTTATCAATCAAATTGCAAAAGATATAGCCATGGGGGCATGTGTTACCGAAGAACATGCCATTGCTCGTGCCCAGTACCTTGACTTAGTGTACTCTTTATCGGGCATTTTGTATGACATATTGACTAATGCCCCGCGACCTAGAACTTCTAAAGCACCGACCACCCCATCCGTTGATGACGTTATTGGTTCCGTGTCTCAGAATTCACGTAAGTATTCCAACATTTGGAAGCAAAAATCAAATTCTTCCAATGATTCTGCTTCTCAGCCTACCCAGGATTCTGGAAAAACTTCGGAAGTCAACGCCGTTTAGGCCAATCCTGCGGACAAGACATCTAAGGGGAAAAAAAAGGGCAAAGGTAAGGCCAAAGATGATGCCCCAAAATCACAGTTGTCTAAACCTCATGCCGATGATGGTTCACAGCGCAAGCCAAAGTATCCTTGTCTGATTTGTGATGAGGAACACTACACTAAGGATTGTCTTAGAAGAGCCAAAGTTAGTAAATTGCTCAAAGGCACTAAGGGAACTCTGGTTGTCCTCAAGGAACCTTTTCCGTCTCAAAAAACAGAGATGGTCGATCAACCTGCGCCATCTGCACCGTTTGGCTCTCAAGTGTTCATGATGAATGGTTCTGCACCCATTTCCATCGCTAATCGGTCGAAAGATTATACTGGATCATGACAGGCAGCCGAGAAAGAGATTGATGATGGTCCTCCTCCCCCACCTGCCTCTAATCTTCTTGAGATTGAAAGGCCCAGTGCTGAACCCGTTGTACGACCACCTTCTAAAGGTGTTCTTCGGAAATCTTCTTATAATCCTGACGCTCATGCTGCTCAGCATTACAGTATTGTTGAGGATTTAGCACAGGCGCCATCCGCGATGTCCACGTTAGAAGTGATTCAGAGTTGTCTGTATCAACGGAAAGCGTTATTATCTGCAATCGGCAGGATTGATCCTACTGATTCTAGCCTTCTACTAACTTCGTCCCTCGACTTCCACACCAGATTGCGCCTGTCATACAAGTTGGCATTAACTATATCAACATCCATAGAGCCATTGTGGACGAAGGTGCATCCACTTATGTCATGTCATCTGCTTGTTGGAAGGCTATTGGATTTCCAACCCTAACTTCGTCACCCAATGCCCTTGAGGAATTTGATGGAAGGGAATCGAAACCCTTGGGTATTCTCGCCAGCTTGCCGATCACATTACAAGGAAAGACGGTCAATGTCAAAGTAGAAGTAGTTGATGCTAAACTCAATTACAATCTTCTACTCGGTCGCAGTTGGACTCACACTATGCTGTGCGTTCCGTCCACCCTCTTTCGTCTTCTAAAGTTTCCACATGAGGGAGAAATCATTACTGTCAACCAGTTGTCATTCTTTACCTCGTCTTCTAAGAAAAACGTTCCATACGTGGATCAGATTCCTTCTCCCCTCGACAACATAGGGCCAGGTCTTTTCAAAGACCCTACCCTCATGAGTATCTTTCCCCTTCCGCCACCAAATACCGTTCAAGTTAATATGATCTCTTGGTCGGATGACCCGTGGATTGTCCCTTTACCTGAACAGGTTGATTAATTTGGGGATTCAATGCCGCTTACTCTAATTGAAATCAATTATTGTGAGCTTGTAGCTGCATCAGATTCTCCCCCTTCTAGAAATGCTCCTTTGAGCATGTCTCTTGACGTTTATTCTCAATCCCCTTGGCTAGAAGATCCAGATTTGTCTGATCCTTTGAAAGAAGTGTTTCCATTCGATGAGTCCATCATGGAAACCATGTCTCTCGAGGACCTACTGTGGAGCGATGGGCATCATCGTTCCTCATTTATGCCTGGCCTCAGGGCAATGTCTAACTGTCTTAAGCGTTTTGCGTCTCAAGTTCTTTCTTTGCCACTTCAAATGCCTATCTTGACTCACGAAGTCTTCACTGAAGGGAACTTGAGTAACATCACCCAAACGATACCTATCGACATTTCCGTGAAACCGGGAATTGTTGAGAACATCCATGTCGGAGTCACTTGTTCTTCCGATGAAGTCCAAGTGTACACTAGTCTCTTTCGCGAATTTCGTGATGTTTTCGCCTGGTCTTACGAAGAGATGCCTGGAATCGATCCCAGTATTATAGTGCACAATATTCCCACATATCCTGATGCGAAGCTCGTTCGCTAGAGTTTTCGTCCAGTGCATCCTCGGAAAGCCGTCGCCATAAAAGCTGAAGTTGAAAAAATTCTTAAAGCGGGTTTCATTTATCCTATTCCTTTGACAGAGTGGGTTTCTAACATTGTTCTAGTGGATAATAAGAAGGGAATAATTTGCGTCGGTGTTGACTATCGCGATATTAATCGGGCTTACCCTAAGGATAACTATCCCACCCCTTTCATCGATCAGATAATTGACGATTGTGCAGGGAGTGAGATTTTTTCCCTTATGGATGGATTCTCTGGCTATAATCAGATCAACATCCTCCCGTACGATCAACACAAAACCACTTTTATCTGTCCTTGGGGAATGTTCGTGTATAAGAAACTCCCTTTCGGCTTGAAGAATGCTGGGGCTACATTCCAGCGTGCTATGGCTTATGTCTTTCACGATATTCGTCATATTGTTCAACCATACCTGGATGACCTTCCGGATCATCCAGCTATGCGAAAATACCATAAGGAACCATCTTCGCCAGATATTTCTTTCCTATAGACGCTACAACATTCAGATCAATCCGCATAAATGCGTCTCCTGCATCGATTCTGGTAGAATTTTTGGGTTTATCATCTCCAAATACAGAATTCGCCTTGATCTGCTTAAGGTTGAGGCTATTTTTAATCTCCCCTCTCCATCCTCGTTACACCAGCTCCAGTGTCTCCAAGGGAAAGCAAATTTCTTATGACATTTTATCCCAAACTATGCCGAAGTAGCCAAAGGGTTTACACGACTTTTAAAATAGGACGTCACTTTTTGTTGGGATGAGATTGCTCAGCAATCTTTCGATATGATTAAGATTTTTCTTCTCAATGCTCCTCTATTACATCCTCCGGATTATCATCGTGATTTCACCCTCTATCTAGTTGTCGCCTTTAGTACGATCGCCATGGTTTTTGTTCAAGATGATGATGAAGGTAACGAGCATGTTATTTATTACTTGTCTCGAAACCTTCTTGAATCGAAAACGCGTTATGCACATGTCGAGAAGTTAGCGCTGGCCACGGTCTAGGTCGTCTAGCGTTTTTGTCATTATATCCTTTTACAGACGGTAACCGTGATTTCTGATTGTAACCCCATGACCTATATTCTGTCTCGATAGTTGCTGGGGGGAAAGTAATCAAAGTGGATCGTTATCCTCCAAGAGTATGATTTGGAATTCACTATCGCCAAATCAAAGAAATCACTCGTTTTCGCTGATTTAATTTGTTCTCTCACCGTTGACTCTGCTCCGTCTTATTCCAAGGATCATATTCCGGACGAAACTCTTTTCTTGATTAGCACCCTCGATCCATGGTGTTAGGAATCTGTAATTTTAGCAGATTGGTGAGACTAAAACTGCAGAAGCAACATTATTTCAACCACTTTGGGATTCTAGTATCTAGCCCTCCTGAATTCGGAGAGGGATCTCTCCAATAAGTGCAAAAATGGATTTGTCTTTGGAGTTTTGGGTAATGATATTAGGCTAGTTATGAAGGCCAAGGGTTTTGTTTGTTTTTTGGATGGTTGAGCATGAATATTACTTGAGGGGAAATTTCTAAATGTGAAAAAAGTTTCAAAGGTGAGAAGTTGCAAGTGAATAGAATAGTTATGGCTAAAGAGATAGATATAACGCTGGTTTTTATTCCATTGGGCTATGGGGTCATAACAGGGCTTTAATTGAGCAACAACATCAAGAGTGATCTAAGGGGCAAGTCATCTATATCACAAGATTTTTGAGATTAGAGTGATGGAAGGGAAACAATAAAGTGCTGGAAGGGTGGAAACTGAAAATAATTTCACAAAGGATTTATAGTTAGTCCAAACAAGAAAAGCCTCTTAAGTAACTGTTTAAAACCAACCAAGAACAGGGCTAACCATTGACTTCTTGGGCAAGTTTGTATTAAAACAATTTAATTGAAAAACAATCCAGTAATCCACATAATTACCTTTAGAAAGTATGAAAACACATAAGGGAAACAAAGTGTAACTTAAGATCAGATAAGGTACTTTTAAACCTAGTCTGCTTTCAGCCAACACCAAGGGAAACCTTCAGAATCTGCCTTTGGAGAAAAGAAGCTAGAAGCAGGGCAAACCATTACCTTTCTAGTCTAACTTTAATAAGCAAACAATGAAAATAACTTTCAAGAACAATGTCTAAAGCAAACAGTAGGACGAGGGAACGCCAACATTCCTAACCGCTTAAACTGTATTAAATCATTCTTAAATAAACAAATTGGAAGAAAACATTGAGATAAATCTTATTAGTCAGAGAAGGGTACTGGTAAAGAGTAGATCCTAACTCTATAAATGTTGTTCTTTATCAGAGAATAGTGAACAATATGACATACATAGAAGGAATACAATAACAAAGAAAGGGGCACTTCACCAGTAATATAGACCAGGATCCCAAGAAACAGCTTGTTATTGATGTCAAACCAGTTACATTACTCAGGTCCAATGTTTCAGTTCAACAATCATCTTCACTATCCAACCTAACTCATCTACCACAAACAGAGCTCCAAGGGCTAGTGAACACTATTTACAATTAGAAATTTAAGCTCAATTATATTTCAAAGTTCTACAACCAACCCCTCACCATCTTCTGCAGCAGTATATATAGAAGAATGAGGAGGCGAGATCTGATAAAAGATCTCTAATCACAATTAATACAGACTTAAATGGTTTCTTGGCCTTTGGGGGGCTCAATGAAGAAACTTACAATAGGTGACCTCTGTATTAAAATATTTACATTAATATTAAGCTCGGTGGGAGCTTTTGTTGACCTTTGAGGCTCTGTGTGATGTCGGGGTTACTCTGTAGATATTGTTTTCATTAATTTCCCTTGCAGAAGTAACTCTTTGGCTGCGTTGAGGCGAATATCTTCATTTGATCAATAACTCTGGCCTCTGATTGAATACTTCGAGGCACAGGTGGCATTTCAGAAGCTGGAAGGAATCAATTTGCCTCAGATGTGGTGGTGGAGGCTTTCCTGTTGATAAAACCCTTAAGATTTTCTTTAAACTGTATTTTAATTGGGGATTAGGCTTTTGATAAACCATCTTTAGATGTAATCCCCGCAAAAATATGTCTTTAGTCTTCTGTTCTGACATATTTCTGGTCTTCTGCACTGATACTCTTTGACTGTGATTGATTCATGGTTTTCTGCTAGTGTGCAGGGCTACGCAGGGGTCAAATGGCATCAATGCCTCGCGAATCATCGATAAAACGTGGATTTTAAACCCTGTGATGATTTTTCTTTGGTGAATCGAAGGCAGGAAGATCGTCATCCTCTGCCTTTGAAATTTCTTCAGTCGTGGCGGAAAAATCACTTGAAACCCTGCACAATACAAAAAAATATTATAAAATCCATGCATATATAGGTTTATTGCTGCGAAGGACGTGTGGGGGAAGCGTGGCCGTTGGATGGCATCATCCAATGGTCGAGAATGATCGGGAGAAGTCATAGAGAAGGCAGAAGAATTGTTTAAATCAGAGACGTCGATCGCGCAGAGATCGACGGTCGGGAGTGGAGAAAGGAAAGTCAAAGTGGAACATGTTGACTGGGTGACGAATCAGGGCGATGGAATATGGGCCATCGATCTGCAGATCAGATCAACGATGGAGATGCCGTTACCGCTGTGCCGTAGCCTGGTTAACTGTCGGGCATCTTCGGCGAGCGATAACCGTTCGATGGGCGGCCTCAGATCGGACGGCATGCATCGATATTGTGCCGGGTCCACGTCCGAACGTTAACGCGCGATGTACGGCGGTTTTGTGAAAAGTGCCTAGGCCACACGTCAATCGGTGAGTGGAATCGCTGCCGATCGGAAGAAAACCGCCCTCCGCTTGAAGACGGTGCGATGGATACCGCCGGTTTTCGGAATGGTGAGTGGATGGCGGGGACCACCGGGGTGATGGAATCCACGCCGTCGATCTGCAAATCAGATCGATGGTGGGGATTGACTGGGGCTTTGAACCGACGGAAATTTATAAAATAATTACAAACCCAAAGTTTTGAAAATAACATAAGGTTTTTAATATTTTTGGGGTGAGATATATATAATATGGCTAGGCGCCCGTCTGCGGGGCCGCGGGTTACATGGAGGATCATACGACTGGGGGTTTATGCAGGAAGGGGCTAAGACCCATATATGTCCAAAATGTGGGTTTTTATGGTTATTAATGGTTTTCAAGGTTAGAAATGGGCAACGATAGAGGGAAAATGGGAAAAAGGCTAAACAAGGGGTATTCTGAGGGAAGGAAGGGGATTTTGGGAGGATTTA
The DNA here is from genome assembly GCA_034641835.2 of Pinus albicaulis. Taxonomy (NCBI): domain Eukaryota; kingdom Viridiplantae; phylum Streptophyta; class Pinopsida; order Pinales; family Pinaceae; genus Pinus; species Pinus albicaulis. The sequence continues at coordinate 480,400,022 of CM076577.1, forward strand.
GAGGGTCAGAGGGGAATTTTGACAAGAGGGAAACATGGTTAAAATGAGGTCAGTTTTGGAAGAAGGGAAAAAAGGAAATTGGTGCTTGCAGCAATAATCTATCTTGGAAATCTGCAGAACTTTTGAATGTAGAATAGGCACAGTAGTGAAGATTGTGGACAGAGGCAGGAGGTCTTCGAGAATCTTCAAGAGCCAACACTTTTTAGCAATAAAATTTGTTCCTTGAAGGCTCAAAAAAGTTTTAGCTACCTTTTGCTATAACAAATTTTATAGGTGTCTAACAGTGGCTCCACTTGGGGATGGTGCCTTCTTGAAGGCATCAAGAACTTCAGACTTGCATTCTCTGGGAGGCTACCCTGTGCCTCATCCATTGGGCTGCTTTCCTTTTCTTTGAATGATCTTCTTTGTTCTGAAAACATATTAGCAGTCACAAAAACAATGGATCTTCACCAATACAAGCTTTCTACCTACCCAATCCTACTGATCTAGCATTTTTTCTTCATTTTAGAGTGCACTTGGATTGGAAAACTCTTTTTACAACATTTTATTCTTTTGAAAGCAAGAAATCTAATCTAATTCTACTCCTTATTTCTCCCTGAACTCAGATTAAATAGTTGAGTTCAGATGCTTGTCTACCTATTCTACCATCTGTTGGGATTAAATTGTCCAACAGATTTTTATTCTCTAAATCCTAAAACATAAATTTAAAAATAGTCAAGTCAATATTAAGCTGTTTGACTTGCTGTGATCTATGGCATAAAAGCAAGCTGCACATAGACATTTATTTTGTAGAAAATTTTAAAACAAAATGGAAGGCTTAGGATCTGAAAGTTCAAAGTGCTGCCTCCTCTTTTTACAGCTCTATTTTAACTTTTGTCTGAGTTGTTCCTTCTTTGTTCTTTGGTTCAGATTTTGAGCTAATTAGAACCAGATTTACATCTTCTTTGACTCAGAAAATAAAACAGATTTGAGTCATTTTCTATTTGGAAACTGAGGTTCAAATTTTGATCTTGTTGGAACCTTTAATTTCTATCCTAATCTATCTACTGATAAGCCAAGATTAAAAAATTTGGCAAATCGAATTCACTATCCTATCAGCAGAAAATTCAAAACTAATTTGTCAAGATTAGGCTGTTTGACTAACTAGAAGTGTTTTTTTTATTAGTGGAATTTGATCTTGCACACTTTCAGAATTTGTTTCTCTTTTTGGTATGGGGCTATACCTTTCTTGTTTGCAGAGTCTTCCCTCTTTTCTTTCTTTCTTTTGTTTTTGTGTTTTGATTTTTTTTTTTATAACTTTGAAAGCAATGGTGGATGAAATATTTATAATGAAAAAAAAAGATAAAAGGATCCAAAACATATCATGGATCAAGAGAAGTAATGTTTAAGCATCCTGCCATTGACAAGACCTCCAAACAATTCTGCTCCATTCAACTCTTGTAAAAAATAGACATGGCTACCAGCAACAGAATGAATAGAGTAAGGGCCAAGCCATAAGTTGTCAAATTTTCCATGCTTGCCCTTTCCTTCCCTCCTTGAGTCCCACTTTAACACTTTGTCCCCAATCTTGAAATTGCTGGCCTTTGTTCTTCTGTCAAAATTTTTTTTAATGCTGATCTGTTTCTGCAATGCTTTGTTATAAACTTCCTCTCTGGTTTGCTGAAGATGGATGGTTTGATTTATCCTTCTGATCATGTCATTATCTTCAGTTTGCAACTCTTGAATCAACTTAATTACTGGTACACCAAGGCTGTTTGGAAAAATTGCATCAGTACCATACACCAGCTGAAAAGGTGACATGCCAATAGATTTCTTCAAAGTCAATCTGTCAGCCCAAAGTGCATGAACAAGATTTGTGTGCCAAGACTTCTTGTTATCCTCCAACAGTTTCTTGATTATGTTCACTAAACTCTTGTTTGAGGATTTTTCAAGTCCATTACCTTGAGGGTAATAGGCCGTGGAATGCCCCAATGTTATCTGATATATGTGACATAACTCAACCATTTTCTTTGATCTAAATGTTGTTGCATTATCAGTGATGATCTTGGTAGGAAAGCCAAATCTGGAGAGAATGTTAGTCTCAATGAATTTTATAATAACAGAGTCATTGGCTTGCCTACAAGGAATGGCTTCTATCCATTTAGTGAAGTAGTCTGTGGTAGTAAGAATCCATCTATGCTGGGCAGAAGATGGAGGATGGATTTCTCCTATGAAGTCAAGTCCCCATTGTTGGAAAGGGGCTTCAACAGCAATTGGATGCAGAGGCAAGGGTAGCAGTTTTCTTTTGCCTTCAAAAAGTTGACATTTATTACAAGCAATGATCATTTTGTGTATATCAGGAAAAAGAGTAGGCCAATAAAAACCAGCCCTCAAAATTTTGTTGGCTGTTGTCTTCTAGTATAAATGACCTCCACACTCTCCTTCATGGAACTGGTATTTAACCTTCTCTGCATCAAACTCAGGCAAACGTTTAAGCAATACACCACTTGCATTTTTCCAATAAAGACATTTATCTATAATGCAATAGTTTACAGCTTTTAACTTTAGGAACCTTGCCTTTGTTTTTGTCAAACCAGGAGGTGTATTCAAATTAAGCAAAACATAAACAATATCAGCATACCAAGAGGAATTATAAAATGATCTTCAACAATGGGAGTTGAGAATTCTTCTTGGTCATCCAAAGCATTAATCATATTAATATCAAGAACTTCAAAATTTGATTCAGCCATTAATTTAGCCAGACCTTGGCCTTTGATAAGTTTAGTGGGTTTTATCTCTAAATCATATTCAAGGATAACAACAATCCACTTACCTCTCTTACCGTCTGGGTCCTGTGTTAGAATGTCTTTCACAACTGAGTTTGGGACAAAGGCAATGATGTGTGAGTGAAGAATGTATACTCTGAAGTCTTTCAAAGCTTTAACCAAAGCAAAAGCTTGTTTCTCCATAATATTATACTTCAGAGGGGCATCCCTCAATGCCTTGCTAAAGAATGCAATAGGCTGCTCTTGTCCTTGTGGATTTTTCTGTAACAGGACAACAACTATGGTATGTTCTGATGCAAATGAGAAAATATAAAAATCTTTTGAAAAATCATGACTTATCAGAACCGGTATTTTGGTTATTTCTTGTTTCACCAGCTCAAAAGACTTCTTTGCTTCCAAGGTCCATTTTACCCCTTGCTCCTTTTTTAACATGTTTGTGATGTTCCTAAGGAGCTCAGCCAGGTTGGGGATGAACCTTCTCAAAAATTTAATCTTTCCAATGAAAGATTGCAACTCCTTGATGTTCCGAGGATGAGAGATTTGCAATATGGCCTCAATCCTCTTTGGATCTATCTTAATACCCTCTTCTGAAATAATATGCCTAAGAAGCTTACCTTCTTGGAGACCAAATAGTGTCTTCTTAGGGTTTAAAGATATTCCAAACTTTTTGCATTTCTCGAAAACTTTTCTCAAATGTTCTAAGTGCTCTTCATCTGTTTTTTAAAACACAGTGACATCATCAAGGTATATAATGATGAAGTAGCCCAGTTCCTCATAGAATGCTATGTCCATGGCTCTTTGAAAATTTGCTCCAACATTCATTAGACCAAAAGGCATTTTCACATACATGAAAGTGCCCCATGGTGTAGTAAAGGCTGTCTTTAATTGATCAGCAGGGTGAACTAAGATCTGATTGTACCCTGAGTAGCCATCCAGCAAAGAAATTCTTCTAGACCCTACCACCCTTTGTAAAATATGGTCCATCTTAGGTAAAGGGTAGTTGTCTTTCAATGAAGCTTTGTTTAAGTTTCTAAAGTGTATACAAAGCCTAATTTCTCCAGTTTTCTTCCTAACCGACACCAGATTAGACACCCACTTAGAATATCTAATAGGGACAATAATACTAGCTTCATACATTTTCATGATTTCCTTCTGAACCAAAGGCAACTGCACAGGGTTTATTCTGCGCAGTTTCTGTTTGAATGGTTTTTGGTTTTCTTTGAGGAGAATTTTGTGCTGTATTATTTCAGTGTCATAGGATTTAAGATCTTCGTAACTCCATGCAAAAACATCAGAAAATTCTTTAAACAGCTCTATGTATTTGAGTTTAATGTGAGCTGGTAAAGTCTTAGACAGTTTAATCATCATAGGTTTAAGTTCACTGCCTATATTGCACTCTTCCACTTTAGTCTCTATAGGTTCCAGCTTTGGTTTCTTGGCCACATCGTTAAAATCAAACAACTCTTCTAAAGGCGCTAGACCGCTTGGCAAACTTTCATCTTTAGAGTGCAGAGTTTCTAACTCCTCTGTTTCTAACTCTACATTCAATTCTGTTTTATTTTTTGGTTTGCTAGCCAGAAGATTAATATTGACAAGCTCAGGAGCCGGTTCTTCTTCATTAAGAAAATTTTCTTCATTGCAGTCTGTCTCATAATCTGAGTTCGAACTGTGTAGTTCAAATTCATTTATGAATTGCATGGAGTCTTCTATTTGTTTGTCATTATCAAACACTTGCCAATACTTCTCATTATCAGGCACAGCTGGTCTAAATTTTATCTGAGTTGTGCAGTCTTCGGTGTTAAATGGCATTAAGTATGTTCTAGCTGCAAAGGCTAAATTGTGGGCCGCAATATTTCTTTTTCTTGGGACAAAAAACAGTTTGGACTGCTCGAATGTTTTCAAAAGGTCTATGACATCGTTTCGGTAGGCCCTAAGTTTGGGATGATTTGCGTTATACTCCCAATTGACTTGCATAATGACTAACTCTGAATCCCCATACACATTAATTCTTGTGGCTCCTAACTTTTTCAATAAATGTAAGCCCCCATGAGAAGGGATTCATATTCTGCTATGTTATTGGAACACTGAAAGTTTAGTTTGTAGGAAATGCTTTCTATGTGGTTGTTTGCAGTGTTAGTAATCCAAACACCTGCACCAACATTGTTCTTAGTGCATGACCCATCAAAATACATTCTCCACAGAGGACTATTTTCGATTTCTCCTTGGTTAGTGTCCTCTTTAACTAATGTGCTCAAGGGTTGTTGTGGAATCTCAGCACTTAGTTGTATTTGTTTTGATTCCCCAAGATTTTCGTTTATTTGAGGGTTGTTTTCTTGATTGTGAATGTTCAAAAGTAATGGACACCTAACGTGTAGCTCAAGACCTTTTTTTAGTTTGCTAATGTCTTCAAATGCAACAAACTGCTTTGACACTTCTACGTTGTGTTCCTCTTCCTCCCTATCAGCCATTAGCCCTGTTAAAGTAACTCGTTCACCAAGTGTTTCATCATTAAACATGATAAAAGAATCCAGGCCTGTATTTATAGAATACATAGGGGAGTTTTTTGGTCTGTCTTGACTTGTAACTGTGTATTTCATATGGGACTCCTTGTAAAGTCTTCTATTCTGATTGAAAACAGGAATAGTCGCATAGGTCATGTCCATTTGCATAGTCCCTTGTAAATTAGCCCCCCAAGATCTTGATAATAGCATTCCATACTTTGGGGGCACATCAGCCACAACAATATCCATTACTAAGCATTTGGCTGGAATTTGGGCTAACCTGACACAGAGGTCTTTGATTAATCCTAAACATTTTACTCTGCTTGAGTCAAAGGAATAAAGGTCTTTGTAAGGTTTGGTGATTTCTAGACCCAGGCTCTCCATTACAGTTTTAAGCATTAAATTATGAGAAGCACCGAAATCATGCATAACATTATGCAAAAAAATTTCATGAACGTTTAAGCTCACATAAAAAGGAGGAATAGGTCCTTCTTGATATCTTCCTTCAATCATAGGACCAAAAATCAGCTCTGGCTAGTCATCATTAAGATTGACTGTATCCTCATTTTCTTCTATTTTTAGAGCCTTCAAAATTTGGGTCTTATATACATGTTGGGCAGCTAACTCAGTCAAGGGAACAAAGATTTTGATCTTTGAAATTTCGTGCTCTAGGCTGAAAGTAATTTGACTCTTTAAAGTGCTAGTTTCAACCTTATTAGCTGTCATTCTATCAGCAACAAGGGTTTGTTGATTTGTTCTATTTATACTTGACAAAATTGTTTTCACAGGAGTACTAGCTGAAGTGTTAGTACTACTAGTGTCTGCACTCTGTTTTTCATTGTTTTGAGTGCATTTATGTTTACCATTATCAGAATTTACAACCACTATTTTATCCTTTTGTTTGATAACTTTAGGCTTGGTTGCGGTGTTGTTTTGTGAAGATTTGTCAAAGGTTTTATTGTTGGGAGTTTGCTGACTAGTTTTGCTTCTAAGGTCATATTCTCTTTGAGACTCTATGATGACATTTTCCATGTCTTGATAATAATTTTCATCATCATCTCTTTTGTCATCATAAGGTGACCTTGTTTTCTATCATAATGAATCTCAAAGTCATCATCCTCTACCCCAAACATGTTGATATCATCTTCCTCTATTATTTCATCCATTTCCTCAACCTCACTTACATAGTTTTGATGAAAGGGAGGAATGATCTGTTGATCATCTTCCCTAGGTCTGTTTGGAGGTTGGTTTCTTCGAAAATTCTAGTTTTGGTTCTGGTTTCTATTTTGAGGAGCAGTTTGATTTTGGCTTGCTTGTGCTCTCTTAATTATGCTCATCTATTTCATCATCTCTTCCATCATTTTCTTCATTTTTGAGTTGGAAGTAGAAGGTGTGGATTCCTCTATAAAAGATACTCTCTTTTCATTTTTTATTCTTGCTCTCTTCTCCATCAGGTTGACTTCCACAGAAAGAGCACCCTTTTGCATCTCTTCAAGAGTTGCAAAATATCTTTCTCTTAGCTGATAGGCCATCTCAGGGTCAAACTATTGTATGGATTAATCAGTCTTGCTGAAAAGACCGATCTCCCTAGTACTAAAAGTATCTAGCAACAAACAGCCAAATAAACTAATCTTTATCTAAGCATATATGATCTATGAAAATCTCTATCAAGGTGTTAAGGACTTACCGTTTGTCCAACGCTTGTTTGAAGTCGTTGTTGTCCCTCGCGCGCTTGAAGGAGTTTTCCTCGTAAACCTGCAGTCACAAAAAAGCAAAATATTACATAGCACCTGTATATAAATCATCATAAACCATGCTTATCATAGTGATCAAGGAATCTATGAAATAAACCATTGATTGAAAGCTTATTGAGAAAAATGAGTATATTTGTATTAATTTCAAAAGAAGAAAATCCTTACAACCTGAGCCTTGATGTTGCACAGGACTTTCCGGGGTCCGAAGTAGGAATCTCCTTTACTTTGATAAGCTCTGCACTCCTCCAACCAAGAAGAATAGAGGTATGTAATCTCTCCTCACAAAAGTCTTAATCAACTGAGTCTAAATCTCAACAACACTTAACTTCAAATATTCTAAAGCTTCAACTCCCTTTGAGGCTACCCAATGCCTCTTTTTATAGTGGAAAAGAGGAGGTTTTCTATTTCAACTATGAAGGGATAGCATCCTCCTTCAAAGGGATAAGCTCCTCACATCAAGGGGTTAGCTCCATAGGGTAAGGGATACATGCACCTCATAAGAGCGGTTCTATCACCGCAAGATATTTTCTGGAAGCTTCTAGAATTCACTTTTATTGAGCTTTTTGGAAATTACTTGCGCCTTTTTGATCTTACAGGGGTCCACACTTTTAACACAGATAAAGTGCGTTCAGGTACGTAGGAGAGCTGAACATTGGGTGCGGGACCATAGGCAAGATAGCGAGAAAGTGCGATACCAAATTTTAGGAGACTTTTAGGAACCTTTCTCTAATTTTCAAGGCTTGACATGAGGAACTGATATGTTAGACTTGAAAAGGGAGAAGCATGAGTAATAATGAGCTCATACACATAGCAGAATGTCAGGATGAAAATTTTTAGTGTAACAGATTGCCCCCTAAAGTGCAAAGTCTGGAATAGATGATGCTGAAGTCTGTCATATATGAAGAGTGCAGTACTTTATCATTTCAAGGATCATCCTGTGGTCACCCCAGTCGGAACCTGTAAAAACATTCAATGCAAAAAAAATATATATATATCATCACTGAGGTAGGCATTCCCATACTCAGATAAAAAACTAACTAGAAACTAATTCAAACTGTTCTGATACAGGAATGATTTTGAGTACATCACAGTATAGACATGTGTAGTCATAGTATGGACGCAGCCATTTGTTTATAAATAGTCCACTGTATAAATTATAACAAAATTCCTCGCAGCCTGGATGGTAGAAACTAGATCCAGGGTCTTGATTTCCGCATCTCGAACTAGTACGATTCTATCCATGTGAATAAGTGTGTCGAAGTCGAACATGGTAGAAACCACTTGATTACAAGTCAATGATGTAAACTGTTAACAAGTGTGAGAGTAACCACCAGTAATGCTAATGGCTCTCAAAGTACCTAGTACAATCCATGAAATGTGAATGAATGAGATGAAGTCGAACATGTCACGGAATCATTCAATCGAAGGTCGATGATGTAACCTGTCGTCGAAAGCGAGAAACCTGCCATTGAGGCATGCAGATTTCGAGGTACTGACGATTTCTAGATCAAATTCCTAGATAATGAGTTGTCATCGATAGAAAGTGATCCGTCGTAGGCAAGCCCACAACACGAAATCATAGATCAAGTTTTGAAGAAATATGTTGGCAAGGACTAACTCAGGGATGGTCAAAATGGATGACAAATATTTTGCAGATGAATGGTTTATTTGAACTCTCCTCTTGAACACATAACGACACTACAGATGGCTTGGTAGCAATTGAACCAAAGCTAATACCCAACAACCGGATGAAGACTTTCAAATGAGGTTCAATTAACTGTTAGGCAAAGGATTTCCCAACCCAGGTAATTGAAAGTGTCGTGTTCAAGAGTGGTTAACCAGATTTTCGAAAAATCAAAATACAACAAATAAGTCATTTTTCTCTCTTTTCCCCCACCATTTCTGGCAAGTACCTCTTTATTTTTGACAAGCTTGAGGAGGATAACATTTGCTTGTTTATAAGCTCATCCTTCAGATGAGTCCAACTTAGTTTAAGATTCAAACCCTAAGAAGGAGTGGTTCGTTCCTGTTGAAAATTAAACAGGTCCTTTACTGTTAAATTTTAACGAGTCCAATATAGGAGAAACTCGGTGTTTTTCAATTTTAGGGAGTCAGAAGAAAAAACTTAAGAAAAATCCATGGGTGTACTTTTTCGTAAATTTAGTCTCTCGAGCCCGAAAAGGATAAAATAATGCGGGAGAGAACTCTATTGACCATAATTAGTCAACGTATACCTTTTTCGTAAATAGTCCATTTCAGTCCGTAAAAGGGGTAAACTTATACTGAAGGGACGATCATTCATTTACTTTAACGAGTTCGAACAATCAAGTACTCGGCAATCTTTTCATGTTTAGAGAGTCTGAAAAGGGCTTAAAAGAGAACTCCAATGTTTCGCTTTTTCGTAAAATTTTGAAAGAGTCCGAAAAAGTGATAAAAGTATGCTCTTTGTTGAAAAATGATCAATTCTCCTGAAAAATCCAATTTCTGCACAAAAACTTGAAATATTACACATACCTGTTTAAAATAAGTAAAAATGCTTTCAAAATACCCTTTTTAAAGTGAAAAATAAATAAATTAAAAAGTCATCTATTCGAAAAAACTTATAAAAAGGACTTTTTCAACTTCATTTTTACCGTTCAAGCTCAGAGTGAAAAGTAGAAGCTTTTGGGTAAAAAAGTTCCTGTGAAGATTCCGGAAGATCCGTCCGACGAAATTGAGAACCGTCAGTCCCAGGTAATCCACGACCTCTTAATATTGCTTTTCATCCATTTACAATTCTTTTTAGGCTTTAGTTTTTATTTTTTTAAGGGAAAAATATGTTTAAGAAACCGCCCACAAGACCTGCGGACCCCGACCTTTTTCTATGTAGAAAAAGGTCGTGGGTCCGCACTTTACCTACAAAACACGTGCGTTCCTACGCACTGTGTACGAAGGAAAAGTGCGGTCCCTGCGCAATTGAATCTCAAAATCAAAATTTTCATTTGCCGCCCAAAAATTTTCAAATTAGATTGTTCTAACTTATCTTTTTATGCATTGTAAGATTAGCAAGATGTTGATTTGGAGAGAACGTGAGCATGAGGATGTGGACGACGCCACGATGCTCCATTTTCCCACAATGCAGGCTTTAAGAGCATGCGGTTTGTATAAATTCTGAGCCTTTCAAGGCATGAGGGCACAGGTAGACCTCCTGACATGGTTGGTAAACAGGTGGAACGTGCAGGACCAATGTTTCATTATTGGCGGTCACCGGCTCGAAATTGAGCTAGAGGATATTTATTTTCTAACTTGTTTGTCCAAGAGGGGCGAACAACTTTCCTTGTTTGGGACTAGGCCAGGTGGCCAAACTGTCGCTAGTCTTTGACAAGAGTTCTGTAATGATGAGGCAGACCCCAGGGACAAACAGATTGATATAAAAACTATCATCCGTCCCTAGCTGAAAGTGATTGCGTTTACTATTACCAGATTGTGTGGGAGTGCCGCACTGCATGTGGCTACCAGTTCCCAGATGCGTATTGTTGTGGACTGTTTTCGAGGCACCATTTTCAACTGGTGCAAAGCTGTATTGGCCAATGTAAAAGGCCAACTAACTAGAGAGAAAAATGGAAAACTAAATAACTTTGGATATGGATCCATCGTGGTCACTTTTTCTCTAGAGAGGGTACCCATGCTAGCTCCGCAAAGTATTCCTGTTGATGCTGGTCGACCCCGAGAACCTAGGATGGTTCGTTGGGTTGCATTGATGGCCCGTCACGGTATTTAGGGCGCTGAGATTGTTCGATTTCCTCCTTCATATTTTCGTTGGCTGGACCGCCAACTTTTTGTCATTGAGGAATTTCCATATGCTAGGATAGATTTCCGCGGAGATCGGGAGCTGACTCTCCCAGCAGGGGAACAGTGGGATGAATCAAGTAAAATCATTTTCAACGAATTCTAAGTTCTAATTTTTTATTTTTGATCGTCTTGTCAATTAATAACCAATTTTTTTTTATGAATGCAGATGTGGGTCCACGGCGACCAGCCCATCTCCAGCCTTATGACAGAAGACAACCAGTTGCAGTCGCACCAGCCCCAGTAGGCCAATCAGTGGAAATTTTGTCTGATTTAGAGCATCATCTAGAGCGTCTGACTTTAGATATTCCAGAGACGGACATAGATGAGATCCCACTCAGATTGTAGAGATACGTGATTGGTGTTCCAGGACCTTTTAGGAGGTTCCTGTGTAGAGTGGCTTGGGCAGTGGTTTCTTATCGTGATCATCATCAGTGATGGGATGATCGTGTTGTAGACTCATATTTTTGACTTTTTGTGTTATCATTTTGCCGATCATAAGGTGTTTCCAACTTATGATCGAAGACGATGTATATTTTTCGAAAACATTTTATACTATGATATATCACTATTTACCAGCTATCTGTGTACATATTATGGATGTCATTTGTTTTATTGTTTTGATTATTGCAAATGTCGATTTATCATACTAGAAGAAACTGCGTCTGCTAATGTATTTAAATGTCTTGGAATATGTTGATATTCAATGTAATCAAATTCACGTTCCAAGAGATGAACTCTTAAAAATAACCGTAATAACACTGGATTTCTAATGGCATAAACTCTGTTTAATTGTAATACAACAAGTTCAAATCTAACCTAACAATCAAACTCTGAATCCCAAATGATATGGATTCAGATAATAACTCAATCACTGCACTATACTCGGCAATGTTATTCGTTGTTTGACCAAGGCTTACCCCATGCATGGATACTAACTCGTCAGAGGGTGAATAGATAACACAAGCTGCGGAAGAAATGTTCCGTGTACTACGACAAGCACCATCAACAAAACCAATGTAGGTTTGAAGAGACGTCGACATCTGCAATATCAAGAGTAAAACTCAGATAAGCAGGAATAGTGATAAAAACACACTTCTAAACTAAGCACGCTTTTCTAATCTAAAACACACCAGCAGTAAAGAAATCTAATCTAACAAAAAATCTCCATACCAAGTTAAGCATAGTATCGCTTCAGATAAAGTCCATTTCTAGGTTTATCTAAAGGGACACCGTCAAAATATATCAGCTCATAGGCCCCTTTAGCCAGCTTTCGCTTGACAATGAAAGGGCCATGCCACATGGGCACAAATTTTCCAGCTCCTAGCTTATCGTTGGCTTGATCATAAACTAAGACTAGGTTTCCTTCTGAAAAATTGCGAGGGGTAACACTTCTATCATACTGAGCTTTTATTCATTTAACATGAGCCTCGTTTTCTATTACGGCATTTCGTCGATTCTCATCCAGCTGAGCTAAGTACAGGAAATGTTTCTCCTCCTCAGACATAGCTGGGAGTAATTCTATGGCTAATTTTAGTGACGGAATTTCGCTTTCAATCGACAACACAGCTTCCAAACCGTAAACGAGTTGAAAGGGAGTGAAACCAGTTGATGTTTTTACTGAGGTTTGATATGCCCAAAGTGCTGAAAATAACATGGAATGCCAATTCGTTTTGTGAATACCAATAATTCGTCTAATCATGGTGACTAAAACTTTATTTATGGCTTCAACCAGACCATTGGCTTGCGGATAATACGGAGTGGAACTATCGTGGCGCAGGCCAAGTTGATCTGTCAGTTCAGTCATCATGAAATTTCGAAAATGACTTCCATGATCTGTAATAATGGCTTGTGGAACACCGAACCTAGCGATTATGTGATTAAATACGAAAGTTGCAGCAATCTTGCAGTCAGCCGAAAATGTAGGCATCGCCTCGGCCCATTTAGTAAAATAATTTACTGCTAAGATAATATATGCATGCCCTCCGGCCGAGTGAGGGTTACATGTAATAAAATCGATACCCCATTTCGTGAAAGGACCAACAACAATTATGGGATGAAGAGGAGCGGGTGGCGCGCGCATCTTACGATAAAAAAGTTGACAATTGTGGCATTTCCGGACTGCATAAATACAATCTTTGAATAACGATGGCCAAAAATAACCAGCGCGCAATATCTTTTGGGTTGTGGCATACCCAGACATATGACCGCCACATGCTCCAGAATGGCAGTCATTTAAAACCTTTTCAGCTTCTTCATGAACAAGACAGCGTTGGAAAACCGAATCCGCCCCACGACGATAAAGTGTATCACCAATAATATTATACTGTTGGGATTGGAAGTGTATTTTCCGTCGCTGATATCGTGAGATTTCGGGCTGAAAAGATTGGGTTTGGAGATAAAAAATAGTATCTCCATACCATGGATCGAATGTACTGATAAGAAACAGAGATTCGTCCGCAATGGGCTCTTCTGCCACAGTTTCAGTATCAGTAGAGGGGAAATCACACATCAGTTCCACAAATACCAAAGATTTCTTCGCCTTGGATTTCTCAAATTCCAAGTCAAATTCCTGCAGGATGACTATCCATTTGGAATACTTGCCCCCTAGCAATTGTTTGGTTAAAATATACATCATAGGGTTGCAATAAGAAATTACCGTGGTTTTACGTAACAAGATGTAGTGCCTAAATCTCTAGACAACTTGGACAGCTGCCAATGCCAATTTCTCCACATGTGTATATTTGATCTCGGTCGGATGTAGATTCCGACTAAGGTAGTAAATCACATGTTCAGTGTGAGGTTCATCTTCCTGAACTAACACCATCCCAATGGTGGAATGAGAAGCAGCGAGGTACAAAATGTAATCCTGGTTGTAGTTGGGAGGATGCAATAATGGTGCATGGGTTAATGCATGTTTAAGTGCATCGAAAGATCGATCAGTGATCTCGTCCCAAAAGAATGGAATGTTCTATTTCAGCAACTGGGTAAAACCCTTTGTAAGCTCGACATAGTTAGGAATGAACCGACGTAAAAAATTTGCTTTCCCCTGCAAACTTTGGAGTTGGCGTAAAGTCGAAGGAGGAGGTAATTTAACAATAGCTTCGACCTTTGATGGATCGACGCAAATGCTTGATTTCAAAACAACAAATCCCAGTAAACGACCTGATTCTACACAAAAAACACATTTATGTTGATTCAGCCTAATTTTATAATGCTGACACCTCATAAAGATAGCTCGTAAGTGTGTGAGATGGTCGGTCCTGTGTGATGAATGAGCAGGTAAATCATCGAGATATGGCTGCACAATGTGCTTAATGTCATGAAACGCGTAAGACATTGCCCTTTGAAAAGTTGCTCCAGCGTTCTTCAAACCAAAGGGAAGCTTGCGATAAGCAAACGTCCCCCACGAACAAATAAAAGATGTTTTTGGCTGATCAGCAGGGAGTATGTTTATTTGATTATACCCGGAAAATCCATCCATAAAGGAAAACATTTCGCTACCGGCACAATCATCGATTATCTGATCGATATAGGGAGTTGGATAATTGTCTTTGGGACAAGCTCGATTAATATCCCTATAATCGATACATACTCGTATGGTTCCTTGTTTTTTAGTCACAAGAACAATATTTGATACCCAATCCGTTAAGGGAATTGGATAAATGAAACCTGCACGAAGTAATTTTTCAACTTCTGCTTTGATAGCAACAGCTTTTCTAGGATGTATTTGACGTAAACATTGACGAACAAGTTTAGCATTCAGGTAAGTCTTGATTTTATGTATGACGATTGACAGATCAATTCCTGGCATTTCTTCATAGGACCAGGCAAACACATCACAGAATTCTTGAAATAGGGCTTTATAAGCTTTAATTTCATCTTCAGTACAACAAGCACCTATATGAATGTTTTCAACTATTCCTGGTTTTACTGAAATGTCAATTGGAACCGTTTGAGAAATATTTTCCAAATTTAACTCAGAATCAGGATTTTGCAATGGATTCTAGGGTTCTTTGACATATTCAGCAATAAAAATTGAAGCGAAATCATCTTCAAAATGATCTAGTTCAGGTAAAAACGAAGATCGGTGATGCAGATCTTCCCATGGTAAATCATCAACAGACAAAAATTCACGAATGTGCTCATCAGTATGAGCAATATCAGGAAATGTCGTTGTGGCTGAACTGGGTATAGAAAGTGATTCCTCATGGATCCCATTCATTGGATCAATTCCGGTTGAAGAGGTGTCAGAAAGTGACTGTACAGCCTGGTATGCAATTTCAAATGGACTCAAAGGCATCATGCCATCAATTGAATCTAACTCGGAGTCGGAAGGTATGATCCAAGGATCATCAAACATAACAGTGTCTGATGAAATCATGTGAATAGTTGCAACAACAGGTGATACGTTAGGAGGAGGAAAGGAAAAAGTTCCTAGTAAACCAGAATCTTTAACCAATCCTACTCCAACATCCTTATAAGGGATAGCCGCTTTACCAACGTGCTGGATTGTTTCTGTAGAGGCTGGGTAGGAAGAGAAATAAGCTAACTGATCTATTGTAACGATCTTTCCTTGATATGGAAATTTTATGAGTCGAAAGACCGAAGAAACAACAACAGTCATAGCATAAGACCAAATGTGACCCAGAAGAAGGTTGTAATCTAGAGGGGCATCAACCACTTCCACATCTAGATTTACGGTTTTACCTTTGACCCCTATGGGTAAATCCTACAAAATACCAAAAGGGTGGAAACCCTGACCATCAAAAGCCTTAAGAATCATCGGAGATTGGTTGAGTGTAGGAGAACCAAGCGATTTCCAACAATGAATTGACATAATACACGTTGAAGCTCCCTCATCAATCACAGTCCGATAGATCGGTCTGTTTTTTACTAACACTACTATCTAGAAAGCCATTTGATGAGGTAGATGAGGTGTACTATTTTCTAAATTGAAGATTGTAAGATTAGAATCCTGAACATCTACAACTCCTATAGCAGACAAAAGCAATTTACGCTGTCCTGGGCATGATTGCAGCACTTCCAAAACCGACATTGCTGAAGGGGAAATAGCTAAGTCTTAAAAAATGTTGTAATTCTGAGCAGCTCTCGCATGTGGATTGAAAGCTGATTTACGAAGAACACCTTTAGCAGGTGGTTTGATTATTAAGTCTGGATTTTGTTTCTCGATCTGTAGCGGACCATAAACAAGAGGAGGTGTAGTTGATGCATTTGCATTAGAAGATTCTGCTTCTTTACCATCAACAGGATTCTTAGTACCATAATCTTGTGATCGCGTCGCAATCCTCACATGAGACATCATCAAAATAGGTTCTTCTGAAGCAGTCGAAGAGGAACCAACCATCTTGCTATCTTGAGTCGGAAAAGGATCCTTCAAGACAACAGGTTGTTGTGAACCTTTAACAAATTTTGCAACCTCTACTCGATGTGGGCATTCCTTAGTAAAGTGATCCTCATCACAAATGTAACAAGGGTAATGAGGTTTTCGTTTTTCGTCATTGGATTCATTTTTATTAGTTTTCTCTTTTGAATTCTTTTTGTTTTTATTCTTCCCTTTCTTTTTACCACCGGATTTAGATTTAGCCATAGATGTCTCTACGACATGAATGTCGGTAGAAATTTCGGGGGAATATTCTCCTTTCGGGGAATCTGGTAAAGTTATAATAGGAGAATAATTATTTGAAGATTTCTTCTTACTTTTAGTATTGACTGTACCAATCATGCCATCAGCAGCATGAGACCTTGAAGGAGTAGCAGCTATTTGACCTTGTTTTGGAAGGTCGGGGATTTTTTCATGTAAAGTACTTGACTGCGTATAAACGAGGTCAAGGTACTGAGCTTGAGCAATCACTTGCTCTTCAGTAACAACACCAGCCTTAGCTACATCTTCAGTAATCTTCGGCAATAATGATTTAACAAACCATTCTGCCAAAATTTGATCTGGAATATAAACTTTCACCAAACGCCTTCTACGTCTTCATTCATGAATATGATCAGAAATATACGTAGACGTATATTGTTTTAGTGAAGTTAATAATTCTGTGCCATTTTCGTATCTGACAGGCAACTAAAAATGATTCAAGAAGGCAGTTGCTAACTAACTAAAATTATTAACCGAGCCTCGTGGTAACTCAATGTACCATTTGGCTGCAAGACCAATAAGAGTTCTTTGGAAAAGACGTAAGCGAATCAAATCATCAATAATTGAATTAGACACACACCAGAGGTGATAAGTCATGACGTGATTTGATGGATCCTCTTCTGAATTACCTTCGAATTTTGGTATATCACTGGGCAACTTATGCGGCATTGGCGGCCAGTACGGATAATAGAAAATCGGATCATTCGTAAGGCACGTCAAATCAGGTAAATACAAAGTTGAAATAAATGGTAACTGATGAGTAGGGTCACGAAAAACTTGAGTAGCCAAATCAGTTCTAGGAGGTGGATACCCAGGATAACTGGGAATCGGATTTGCGTTAGGAATTGTGTGACCTCCTGGAAAACCAAGATTAATCGGACCAAACTGGGGCTGTTGAGGCTGCTGATAAGTGTAGCCAAGGTACGGTTGATACTGATAACTTGGATTTTGTGAACCAGGACTGAATTGAGGATATCCCTGGTACGATTGATACGTGAATTGCGGTTGACTTGTGACAACTGTACTTGTACCAGCTTGTCCTGCAGGCATCTGAACCGAAGTCTGAACTGAAGGTCCTGACTGGGGTACAGAGACTTGAGGGACTTGAACGGATACAGGGATAGACGAACTTGGAGTTACAGATACTCCAGAAACAGGTGTTACAGGTTGGACAGACGTTGCAGCGGTTACAACATTTTGAGGCGGAGTCTGAGGTGTACTAGGTGCAGACTGGTGAATAGAACTAGGTGCAGAAGTTTGAATAGTTGGCTGGACATGTTGCTGGGTTAAACCAGAAACCAAAGGCTGTTTAGGTTGATAAGGCAGCTGCACGTTAGACTGCATAGGCTGTTGATACTGGGATGGATCCCACACCATATTCATTTCGGGGTACTGTGCCGCAGAAGGTTGAACGTAAGGACCATAACCTGGTTGAACATAGGGTTGATAAGTAAGTGGTAAATTTCTGGCTCCTTGAATAGATGACTGACCAGAAGGCTGTTGATAACCTTGAATTGGGTACTAACCTTGAGGTTGATAACCCTGAGGCGCGTACCGAAGCTAGGGTTGATAAGGACCCTGAGGAGCATATTGAGCTTGGGGTTGACCCTGGGGTATGTACTGTCCTGAAGGTTGATATCCTTGAGGTATGTATTGTCTTGGGGGTTGTCCCCAAAAATAATATGATTCCACAGTTTTTCCTGGGAAAAAGATACCTTGAGGTTGACCCCCAGGTGGTAACTGACTTCCTGAAGGTTTCCCCCCAGGCAGTAACTGACTACCTTGAGGTTTCCCCCCAGGCTATAACTGATTTCCCTGAGATTTCCCTCCAGGCGGTAACTGACTGCCTTGAGGTTGCGGATTCGGAACATTACCAGACATCATAAAAATTTGCTCTGTTTTCGATGTTTCAGTTTTAATTCCACTTAAACCAGATGATAACATGCTTTCAATCAGTTGAGGAGCTGCCCCTGAGAAAGTACCAGACAAATCTTGATATCCTGAAGGAATAGAGGGACCACCATGTAAAAATTCTTCCGGTGTCTGGGAAAACATGGATGACTCTCCTGCCATAATGGATGACAGATAGTAACCTCTGGGTGTTGGATGAAATGGAACTCGAGGTGGAGAAAAAGCAAGACTTGGATTCTCTAAAAAATTCGTTAAGGATAAATACCAAGAAGTAGTTCGAATAGGGCTGTAGAAAATTGATTCATGTTCCCTAAGATTTAAAGACTGAGGGGAATTGGGAAGAGATAACTCTTCGTCTGGATTAGTAAGTTCTTCAATAGAAATAAGTTCAGATGGAAGATCGTCAGTGACAATATTTCTTACCCTAGGTGAACCAGGATCGCTAGAAGTTGGTGAAATAAATCCTGAGGATGTTTCCAAAACAGAAAGTTCAGTTTCAGGTTCGGAGATTTCAGGTTCGTCAGCCAGTTCACTGGTAGGAGAAATACTACCAGTAACTTCAGAAACCGAAATCGGTTCTTGAATGTGTTTTGTTATGGGTATTTGATAATCAGGATGAACTACTATGGATGAAGTTCCAACTTCTGTTGATTTAATCCTACCGCTACTAGATGATACCAGAGCGCGAAGCCCTTCAAGCTGACTTGGTGTATATTCAGGGGGTTTCCCTTGTAGTCTCCGGGATTGTCTTGGCAATTCCGCCACGATTAAATATTTAACTAATCACACGCAAACAAAGAAAATTTCAATGAAAACACCTACAGTCTATAAAGAAACAAATAGCTGAATCACACACTTAAAAATCTAGGAGTTCAAACCACACACAAACAGTAAATTCCCGTACTAAAAACACTAGTTAGTGATGAAATCCAACTTAGTAGAAATTTAATACAGAAAGGGCGGTTGGAACAGTTACCCTGACAACCTGCTTAATGAAACAGACTGGCACATGTTTCCTCACAAAACCATCTCGTGTGAAGAGAACCCCCCAGAGAGTCCAAGTGAGTCTAGTCGATGTCTGTTCCAGGTACAGTGAGATCTTTCCTTCACCGTCACCTTAGGAAATAATCTTAAGTTTGTGGACACTAAGGTTACCAACAGTAACAAATATAACTGGGGGAACAGTCTACGATCCGATCCCACGCGCAAGGGCAGAGTAACAAAGCTCAATCCCCTTGAAGGTTCCTCGACATGGTTAATCCGAGGTTTACCGACAAGTGACCCCAGGCTCCTCGACAATGGTTAATCCGAGGTTTACCGTTTTTAATGCGCGCAAAATCTTCTATCTTCCCCAATGAAATAGAATTGATTGTCTCAAAGGTTCGGACATGATCTCGTGATTGACTTCTTTAAGAGAAGCTTCCCAGATTATACAAATCACAATTGGATTTATTTCCTACCGCAAGATTTATCTACTTGTTTGTTTTACTACCTTGGAGAGTTAATTACTCCCTACTCCAAAATACTAGCCTAAGCTATGTTGGTGATAAGAGCCTTAGAAAATAAAAAGATTGCTAGATAAATTTTAATTAAGCGTTACTTTTAAGAGTTGTTTCTTAAGTCAATGGGTGCGGAAATGAAACTCTGATGGTGTGAAGACTCGAATTCCAAAAAAACACTAAAAATGCACCTAAAAATGATAATCAGATCGTTTCCTTTCAATGAAATTCTAATTAAGGAAGAGTTGGAGAATGCAATTCTTTTAATGAACAATTCCTTCTTTAAACATAAAGAGAAATTAAAAGAAAATATTTTTGTCTTTTCAGCAATAACTCCAAATTAAACAAACTATCAAAGCTCATAAGAAAATCATTTCACTTTCAAAACTTGAAGCTACAAACAAGTTTCCTTCAAAAGAGATCTACCAAATTTTATGAAAAACACTCAAAACTATCAAACTAATTCTAAGATCTACAAATTTTAACAATCTAATCTAATAAAAGCTTTAAGACCTTTTTTTGAAGAATGTTTTACTTAGTTATTCAACAAAATAAGGATCTATTCGTTTAGAATAACAAATAGATCAAAAACACTCAATTATGTTTTTATAAAAAATGAAATTCAAAAACCAATAACAAAGTTTCTTTTCGAAGATTTGCAAAGAAATAGGTAACTCTATTTCTCAATAAATGATGATTTCACAATCGGGTCAGATTCAACAAAAGACAAAAGACCAATGTAATCTTAAGTACTTCAAACAGTCAATGCTTCAAATCGCCACAAATACCAAGTGAAAAACAATCCAAAACGCAAAACTTCCAGAAAATCATCAAAACACCAATTGTTACACCATTTTTTGGTCATCTAACCTACTATCATTAGATGGACCCAAGTACACCATGTAAGACCAATTTTACCCTAAGTAAAATTGCTTTCACTATGTAAAATAACTTAATAAACCACATTTATTAGGTTGTTTATGGTCTAAACAGGAAACCCCAAAAGAAAATATTAAACAAATCTATATTTGTTTGATTTTCCTCATGGAATAATTAATTAAACAATAATTTAATTATTATTCCTCATCATGTTTAACTCAAAACAAAGAAATTAATTAGATAAATCTCTATTTATCTTATTATTTTCTAGGAATAATTATTTAAATCTTATTTGAATAATATTCCTTGTTAAATATGTCTAAATCACCCACAAATAATTAAATAAATCATTATTTATTTGATTATCATTCAACCACTTCCTTAAAATGGTAAATAAATCATTTATTTATTTATTATTTACAAATAAAGGGATTTGACCCAAGTCAAATACCTTTTCCCTCCAACAAATATAATAAAATATTCCATAAAAAGGTGGATCTAGATTTGGTTAATGTTATTTTAATCATGCACCAAGATCTAGAATGACCCAATATTTTGTTATAAATAGGAGGGTTTTTCCTACCATTCTTCACCTTTTGTTGCCCATTAGATCACTCTGGATCTATACACTTGGTCACATTTTTCTACATTATTTGCTGTGTGAGCTCCCTTTGAGTTCTATCTTTGTCTGGGTTTTCTACACCAACAAGAGAGAGAGATTCTAGATCTGAAGTGCTGAGGACTTCCAAGAACCCATCCCATCGAGGAGAATTGGAAACATCTTCTTGTTTTCCTCCCAGGTGCCCTTAATACAAAAAATTCTTTCAAAAATTGTTCTTGTCTTGTCTATTGGATATATGGAGAAAAACCTTCTTTTTACTGCTTAATGTCTTTCTATGCATAGATCTGGTTTTTTTGCAGCTCTTGTCTTGATCAACTAACTGCAGATCTGAAGATATTGGCAGCCACATTTGATGTTAGGGCTATTATTTATGCGTAGCTAAAGTGGTCTTTTTTCGTACACTTCGACAAAGGATTCATACTAACACCAATACTGCTAAGATTCATTCACATAAATCTTTTGATAGAAACAATCATCAATCTAGGCAGAAATAAAAAACTCTAAATCAAAATAAAGATAAACTAAAGAGAGAAACCTAAAGGTTTTTCAAAATTTTAACAGGGTCTGCAGGCTTGCAGTAGTAACAGGTGCGGTACCGCACTGTTTACTAAAGTAAAAATGCGAAACTGCCTGCACTGTGCAAAGAAGGCAAAGTGCAGTCCCAGGAAAAATTAGAGAAAAACATAAAAGATCTCAAAATTTTCAAAAACAGAGAAAACCTAAGCTACCCAGGTAGATGTCTATCAATCAAAAACTAGGAAAAACATTTCCTCAAATCAAAATAAAAGAGAACCAAAAACAACAAGTTCTTCCCCAGCGGAGTCGCCAATTTGTTGTATGGATTAATCCGTCTTGCTGACAAGACCAATCTCCCTAGTACTAAAAGTATCTGCAACAAACAGCCAAATAAACTAATCTTTCTCTAAGCATATATGATCTATGAAAAGCTCTATCGAGGTGTGAAGGACTTACCATTTGTCCAGCGCTTGTTTGAAGTCGTTGTTGTCCCTCACGCACTTGAAGAAGTTTTCCTTGTTAACCTGCAGTCACAAAAAAGCAAAATATTACATAGCACCTATATAGAAATCATCATAAACCATGCTTATCATAGTGATCAAGGAATCTATGAAATTAAGCATTGATTGAAAGCTTATTGAGAAAAATGAGTATATTTGTATTAATTTCAAAAGAAGAAAATCCTTACAACCTGAGCCTTGATGTTGCACAGGACTTTCTGGGGTCCGAAGCAGGAATCTCCTTTACTTTGATAAGCTCTGCACTCCTCCAACCAAGACGAATAGAGGTATGTAATCTGTCCTCACAAAAGTCTTAATCAACTGAGTCTGAATCTCAACAGCACTTAACTTCAAATATTCTAAAGCTTCCACCCCCCTTGAGGCTACCCAATGCCTCTTTTTATAGTGGAAAAGAGGAGTTTTCTGTTCCAACTATGAAGGGATAAAATCCTCCTTCAAAGGGATAAGCTCCTCACATCAAGGGGTTAGCTCCATAAGGTAAGGGATACATGCACCTCATAAGAGCGGTTCTATCACCGCAATATATTTTCTGGAAGCTTCTAGAATTCACTTTTATTGAGCTTTTTCGAAATTAGTTGCGCCTTTTTGATCTTACAAGGGTTCGTACTTTTAACACAGATAAAGTGCGTTCAGGTATGCAGGAAAGCTAAACATTAGGTGCGGGACCGCAGGCAAGATAGAGATAAAGTGCCCAAAGTTTAGGAGATTTTTAGGAACTTTTCTCTGATTTTCAAGGCTTGACATGAGGAACTGATATGTTAGACTTGCAAAGGGAGAAGTATGAGTAATAATGAGCTCATACACATAGCAGAATGTCAGGATGACAATTTTTAGTGTAACACAAAACCTTCAGGAAACTTGTTTAAAGATGAGCCTTGTGGAGGTTTTAGATCTGGGGAAAGTGCATTATTTACACTATTAAATCTGGTACAATAAGCTTGCACACTTTCCCCAGTGTTTCCGTGGAGGTTCTTGTAATCAAAAAGGACTTGGAGAGGATTCTTCTTTTCTTCCCATTTGTTTAAGAAAGTTTGATGGAAGGATTCGAGATCATTGATACTATGGGGGGTTAAGCCTTTAAACCATTTTCTTACTTCCCCCCTAAACTTTGAGAAAATAATCTAAGTTTGACAGAATCATCATCAATTTCATTTCTGTCAAAGTAGTCATTCATCTTATCCACATGTTGTGATGTAGTTGTAGTATTTCTAGCATCATATAATGGAATCTTGGACTGATAGTCCTGTGGAAGATTGAATAATGGTGCAGGAAGGACTAAGGGAGCATACCATGTCGCCATGATATGTGATGGGGGTGGATTTACAAGTGGTGGATTAACAAGAGGGAAAGTGGGCTGAGGCGGAGTGGTTTGAACAGTGGATGCAGGGTGAGCAAACGTGGATGGACCAGAAATAGATTGTTGAGCTGATCTTGGATGAGAGACACCTAGGTTGTGAAGGAAATGTAAATCAACAGGTGTTTTTTCTCTGCTGCCAAGATGTTCACTTGTTTCAGGAGAAGAAAGTGAAGACTCAGAATCTAACTGATCTAAATCACTAAGAGACCTAGTTCTAAAAGGATTCACTAAGTCAACTTGTGATTGTTGTAGAGCTGAAATATTCTCAGGAACTGAATTAGCTCTCAAGGGTGATTTGAAAAAAATTGATAATTTAATCCTAGGAGACTTCCTAAGGATACTTTCTGGGTTATCAACTAACTTAGGTGGATCAGGGTCAGGATAGGCTCTAGTGTGAATCTTGCTAGGAGCCACTATGCAGTGTTTTTCAGACCCAAATAAACAAGAAAAGTTCAACCAGGTATGCCAATCTTTGAGAGGTTAACTAGTCTGTTTACAGAAATTTCAATCCTACAGTCCTCTAACTGAGTTTGACTAATGTTTCAATGACGAGGGTTCTTCCCAGTGGAGTCTTAAGGTCTGCCAAGGATTGTGGAGTCGCCAAGTGGAATTTTTTAGCTCTTTTCAGAGGTAAAAGGTTTTATGGTCCACCGCCATGTTTATTTAATACCAATCTGAAATATTTTTAGGTTTTCTGAGTTATTTTTCAGTTGTATGGTTTCTAAGGATGTCCTAAATTTGTTTCAAAACTTAGCTAAGGTTATGAGACAAAGACAGTCCACTCTTATGGCTAATCCAGCTGATTTTTCAAGGTTAGATAAAGTCTTATGAGAATCCTAGGGTTTACCTAGTTTGTCACTGATTCAAACAAGTTTCACCATGATTACCATTCTTTGGTAGTGCTTGAAAAGGTTGCTTTTTACTCACAAGTTTTATGAAGTTTTTAAGGGTACCCAAAGTGATCTGATGTCCTATGGTTACCCTAAAATGAAAATGATTCTGGGTTCGATCCCCAGTGGAGTCGCCAGAAATGTTAGGAATCTGTAATTTTAGCAGATTGGTGAGACTAAAACTGTAGAAGCAACATTATTTCAACCACTTTTGGATTCTAGGATCTAGCCCTCCTCAATCCGGACAGGGATCTCTCCAATAAGTGCAAATATGGATTTGTCTTTGGAGTTTTGGGTAATGATAATAGGCTAGTTATGAAGGCCAAGGGTTTTGTTTATTTTTTGGATGGTTGAGCATGAATATTACTTGAGGGGAAAGTTCTAAATGTGAAAAAAGTTTCAAAGGTGAGAAGTTGCAAGTGAATAGAACAACTATGGCTAAAGAGATAAATATAACGCTGGTTTTTAGTCCATTGGGCTATGGGGTCATAACATGGCTTTAATTGAGCAACAACATCAAGAGTGATCCAAGGGGAAAGTCATCTATATCACAAGATTTTTGAGATTAGAGTGATGGAATGGAAACAACAAAGGGCTGGAAGGGTGGAAACTGATAATAATTTCACAAAGGATTTATAGTCAGTCCAAACAAGAAAAGCCTCTTAAGTAACTGTTTAAAACCAACCAAGAACAGGGCTAACCATTGACTTCTTGGTCAAGTTTGTATTAAATCAGCTTAATTGACAAACAATCCAGTAATCCACATAATTAACTTTAGAAAGTATGAAAACACATCAGGGAAACAAAGTGTAACTTAAGATCAGATAAGGTACTTTTAAACCTAGTCTGCTTTCAGCCAACACCAAGGGAAACCTTCAGAATCTGCCTTTGGAGAAAAGAAGCTAGAAGCAAGGCAAACCATTACCTTTCTAGTCTAACTTTAATAAGCAAACAATGAAAATAACTTTCAAGAACAATGTCTAAAGCAAACAGTAGGACAAGGGAACGCCAACATTCCTAACCGCTTAAACTATATTAAATCATTCTTAAATAAAAAAATTGGAAGAAAACATTGAGATAAAGCTTATCAGTTAGAGAAGGGTACTAGTAAACAGTAGATCCTAACTCTATAAATGCTGTTCTTTATCAAAGAATAGTGAACAATATGACATACATAGAAGGAAAAAAATAACAAAGAAAGGGGCACTTCACCAGTAATATAGACCAGGATCCCAAGAAACAACTTGTTATTGATGTCAAACAAGTTACATTACTCAGGTCCAATGTTTCAGTTCAGCAATCATCTTCACTATCCAACCTAACTCATCTACCACAAACAAAGCTCCAAGGGCCAGTGAACACTATTTACAATTAGAAATTTAAGCTCAATTATATTTCAAAGTTCTACAACCAACCCCTCACTCATCTTCTGTAGTAGTATATATAGAAGAATGAGGAGGCGAGATCTGATAAAAGATCTCTAATCACAATTAATACAGACTTAAATGGTTTCTTGGCCTTTGGGGGGCTCAATGAAGAAACTTACAATAGGTGACCTCTGTATTAAAATATTTACATTAAGATTAAGCTCGGTGGGAGCTTTTGTTGACCTTTAAGGCTCTGTGTGATGTTGGGGTTACTCTGGAGATATTGTTTGCATTAATTTTCCTTGTAGAAGTAACTCTTTGGTTGCATTGAGGCGAATATCTTCATTTGATCAGTAACTCTGGCCTTTGATTGAATACTTCGAGGCCCATGTGGCATTTCGGAAGCTGGGAGGAATTAATTTGCCTCAGATGTGGCGGTGGAGGCTTTCCTGTTGATAAAAACCTTAAGATTTTCTTTAAACTGTATTTTAATTGGGGATTAGGCTTTTGATAAACCATCTTTAGACATAATCCTCGCAAAAATCTATCTTTAATCTTCTGTTCTGACATATTTCTGGTTTTTTGCACTGATACTCTTTGACTATGCTTGATTCATGGTTTTCTGCTAGTGTGCAGGGCTGCGCAGGGGTCGAATGGCATCAATGCCTCGCAAATCATTGATAAAACATGGATTTTAAACCCTGTGATGATTTTTCTTTGGTGAATCGAAGGCAGGAAGATCGTCATCCTATGCATTTGAAATTTCTTCAGTTGTGGCGGAAAAATCACTTGAAACCCTGCACAATACAAAAAATATTATAAAATCCATGCATATATAGGTTTATTGCTGCGGAGGACGTGTGGGGGAAGCATGGCCGTTGGATGGCATCATCCAATGGTCGAGAATGATTGAGAGAAGTCGTAGAGAAGGTGGAAGAATTGTTTAAATCAGAGTCGTCGATCGCGCAGAGATCGACGGTCAGGAGCAGAGAAAGGAAAGTCAAAGCGGAACATGTTGACTAGGCGACGAATCAGGGCGATGGAATATGGGTCGTCGATCTGCAGATCAGATCGATGACAGAGATTCCGTTACTACTGTGCCGTAGCCTGGTTAACTGTTGGGCATCTTCGGCGAGCAATAACCGTCGGATGGGCGGCCTCAGATCGGACGACACGCATCGATATCGCGCCGGGCCATGTCTGAACGTTAATGCAAGATGGACGGTGGTTTTGTTAACAGTACCCAGGCCACGCGTCAATCGGTGTGTGGAATCGCTGCCGATGATAAGAAAACCACCCTCCGCTCGAAGGCGGTGTGATGGATACCACCGGTTTCTGGAATGGTGAGTGGATGGCGGGGACCACCGGGGTGATGGACTCCGCGTCGTCGATCTGCAAATCAGATCGACAGTGGGGATTGACTAAGGCTTTGAACCGGCGGAAATTTAGAAAATAATTACAAACCCAAAGTTTTGAAAATAACATAGGGTTTTTAATATTTTCAGGGTGAGATATATATAATATGGCTAGGCGCCCGTCTGCGGGGCCACGGGTTACATGGAGGATCATATGACCCAGGGTTTATGTAGGAAGGGGCTAAGACCCGTATATGTCCAAAATGTGGGTTTTTATGGTTATTAATGGTTTTCAAGGCTAGAAATGGGCAACGATAGAGGGAAAAGGGGAAAAAGGCTAAACAAGGGGTATTCTGAGTGAAGGAAGGGGATTTTGGGAGGATTTAGAGGGTAAGAGGGAAATTTTGACAAGAGGGAAACAGGGGTAAAATGAGGTCAGTTTTGGAAGAAGGGAAAAAAGGAAAATGGTGCTTGCAGTAGTAATCTATCTTGGAAATCTGCAGGATTTCTGAATGTAGAATAGGCACAGTAGTGAAGATTGTGGACAGAGGTAGGAGGCCTTCGAGAGTCTTCAAGAGCCAACACTTTTTAGCAATAAAATTTGTCCCTTGAAGGCTAAAAAAAGTTTGAGCCACCTTTTTCTATAACAAATTTTATAAGTGGCTAACACATGGTACAATGATATCATCGTGTACCTCCAGAATTTCACTTTTAGGTCTGAGTTGACGAAATATGCCCGACGCTGCATTCGGCATCAGTCGCAATCTTATCGTATTGTTGGAGATACCCTTTATTGTGTTGGAGTCGACTCCGTGCTCTGCCGATGTCTGACCCTTGAGGAAGCTGAGAAAGTTTTAAATTACTACCACAGTGGTGCCTGTGGTGGTCACATGTCCGGTTATGCCACTGCACAGAAGATCCTTCGTGCTGGCTATTTCTGGCTGTCCATTTTTAGAGACTGCATTGTCGCAGTACGCGAATGCCATGCATGCCAGATATATCAACACAATATGTGTGCACCACCTGTTCGTTTACACCCTGTCATTACCGTTGGTCCTTTTGCCAAATGGGGCATTGATTTTATGACGTGTAACCCTCGCTTGGTCGGGGGGGCATGCCTATATCATCGTCGCTGTCAATTATTTTACAAAATGGGCCAAAGCAATGCCTACACTGGCTGCAGACTTTAAGAAAACAACGCAATTCATATTCAATCATGTTGTTGCTCAGTTTGGTGTCCCTCAAGCCATCGTTACTGATCATGGTTCACATTTCCTGGATTATATGATGGCGGAGCTAGTGTCTAAGTTGGGTCTGTGTCACGATAACTCAACACCATATTACCCTCAAGCTAACGGCCAGGTTGAAGCTGCAAACAAAGTTCTTGTTACGATGCTTCAACGAAAAATTGGGATCCATAAATAAAATTGGCATCTCATGTTGTTTTAAGCTCTATGGGCTTACCGAACGTTAATTAAGAGTGCAACTAGATTCACCCCGTTTCAGTTGGTGTACAGTCTGGAAGCTACTCTTCCAATTGAGTGTGAAATTCCTTCACTCAAATTAGCTGTGGAATTACTGCCTAATACTTCACTTGAGGAAGAGAGTCTCCTCTATTTGTAGAGATTGGATGAAACTCGCCGCTTAGCTACTTTAGTCATTGAAGCACAAAAGAAGCGAGTCAAAGCTCACTTTGACCAAACAATTTTCCCTCATTATTTTATCGAAGGTGACCTCATTCTCCTGTATGACCAAGCTCATAATAAGCTGGGGGTAGGAAAATTCCAACCCATGTGGCATGGGCCCTACATCGTTAAATGTGTGTTACAGAATGGGGCTTATGAGATTATTGATTATGAAGGTTACCCCTTAGCATAGCCCATAAATGTGTTGTATCTGAAAAAATATTATGCTTGAGTCATTCATGCATGATATGTGTACATAGGTGATTTTTTTTCATTTTTGTGCATGTTTAGGTTTGATGTGATTTGTAAGATTTTTTTGCTTATTGGGTCTTGCTGGTTCTATAGATGTCTATTACCCCTTATGTCGGTTTCGTGGATGGTGCTTCCCAAAGTACCAGGAGCTTGTCTTCGGTAGCCTAGGTAATTTATAATCCTGCTGGTGAGTTTATTGACCTACAAGGTGTTTGTCTAGGACAAGCAACAAACAATGTTGCTGAATATAGCACTGTTGTGGAACTATTAACCGAGGTAGTTAACCTCGGCATATGGGCATTGCTTGTAAATCCAGATTCGCAGCTTGTTGTTCTTCAACTTAATGGCCATTATTCGGTTTGAAACCCATGCATTTTGAGATTGTATTTACGTATTCGTTTGCTTGAAAGACATTTTGATTTCATCACATATCAACATATACCAAGACGAATGAATACATTAATTGATGCAGTGGCTAACATTGTATTAGATAGACATTTGCACAACTTATAAAACATAATCATATGTAAATAGACTCATGCAGAAAATAGATGTCTATATATATATATATATATATATATATATATATATATATATATATATATATATATCGATTAATATATATATCATAAAAACTCAAAATATATACAAGCTTGAAGCATCTCGAGACAACATGTCTCTCAAAAATATGCGAAAATAAAAAGCTCAGGTGCCTTATCGCCGGGCCGTGCTCGCGATAGATTTCTACCCTACCAACCGCTCAAAGAAATCTAGGATACGACTCGGCACCCTTATAGTATGCCTTTGATAGGCCTGAGGAACATCATCAAGGTGAGCATAGTCTGGGATCCCACGGGCGATCCCCTCCAGATTTTGTACTATC
This sequence comes from Pinus albicaulis, assembly GCA_034641835.2. Classification (NCBI taxonomy): domain Eukaryota; kingdom Viridiplantae; phylum Streptophyta; class Pinopsida; order Pinales; family Pinaceae; genus Pinus; species Pinus albicaulis. The sequence continues at coordinate 480,430,272 of CM076577.1, forward strand.
TCCTCCTTGCCGCCCTCACCATGAGGATCGAAATCGTGAGGAGCTCGCCTCGCTATCGGCAACATACATGCAGGCCTCTCTAGGCCAACATATGAATACATATAAGATTAACTATCAGAACATGCATATATACCAAAAAATCATAAACTCCTGAAAATAAAAAATGAGTCTCACCTAGCTCTTCGTCCCAATCCTCTCCCTCCAGGAGCGGGAGGTCTGGATCATCGGCGAAGTCTATGCCAGAGTAAGGCTAGTCCTCCATGACAATTAGTTTTCGACAGAGCCAATCAAAAAATTCTGGCCTCCAGGACATCTGTTGGCCACCCCCTGCTCTAGGCATTAGCACAACCCATCGGGCCATCCGTGGTTCTCTAGGTGGTGGCATCGGGACAATGACCTCTTAACGCTGGAATATCGGTAATCATTCCAATAAGAATTATACCAGAATGGATCCATACCTAAACTGCTTCAGCTTGGTCTTCTTGCACTTGGTTAGCTGTCGCTTGATGTTAATAGTCACGGCCTCTACCCAGTTGTAGAGAGTCGGGGTCAGGCAGTCTACGGCAAGAAACAGTTGTGTCTTTGTGGCCTCATGCAGTGATTGCGATCTTGCAGCCCGCGTGATAGTGTGCAGCACTACTTTTAGTGCTAGATCCGGGATGGTTTGGATGTCAACCTTCCCGCTCCCTATTCCTTTGTGTGCCCCTCGACACACTCTGTCGATCACCATCCCCATACTCTCCCCAGAGGGATGGGTACTAGTCAGCATAGGGACTGAACCCCTCCGCGACAATCTTGTGATAAAATACACATCAGAGAATTCGAGTTTGAGTCCTGATCTCGAATCACGAACTTTTCTTGATCTTCGTCCCAAATTCTTATCAAATAATGAAGCAATTTTGGCTGAGCCTGGAGGCACGGTGTTAGGAAGAATTTCTTTAGCCCACAATCTCTGAGGGCGTCCATGCACCGTTCATTCTCCATGGCAAGTTCATCTTCCTCACTGTGTTCTCTCTCTTTCCACTCAATCACCATTCTTTCTGCTTGGTACCTACACATTGGTCATATGAACATTGTTAGTCTAATTAGGCATCGAAATTTGCTATAAATTGACTTCATTTTCCTCAAATTTATGCGGATTTTTGGGTTGCGCAGTTGGCGCGACTGTTTCGCTAACAGTCGTGACTTCTGTGTAAAAAAGGGGCGATTGGCGTAGGTCCGTGCCCGAAACTCGTGCCAACTGTGATGCCCTAGTTTTGACAAATCCTCCCCTAAAGGAATCAAAATAACAAATACAGGTAATGAAATTTAGCTCAAAAGATGGAAAATGGTGTTGACTCTTACCTGAGACTGATGGAATCAAGATTGGTTCACTGTATCACTCGCAATCATCACCACAAGATCGCAAGGCAAATGGATCACTGTTACTCCACAAAGAGGTAAAAGTGAAAAGTAAATAATTTCTACCACTTGGCATTTTATAACTTTTCAAAATCATAAATTAGGTTTTAAAACATATTTTTCGATTATTTTATCATATTACTTTTGGGAAATAGGTTTTACATATGTCTTTTGTGTAGCGATAGGTTTTCACATGGTTATGACGAAGAAATGAGTTGTATTTTATACTTTTTCGGACTCGGTAAAAACATGAAAAAGTCACTACTTGAGTCACCTTTCAGCTCTTTTCTGACTCTCTAAAACTGAAAAGATTACCGAGACGCTTTTCGTTTTGAACTCGTTAAATGGTTGCGAAACGATATCTACTTGGTATACGTTTACCCCTTTTTCGGGCTGGGATAGATTATTTACGAAAAAGGAATACCTTAGCCTACCGCAACAAAGAGGTTCTATCAGACATTGTTTTCTACCTTTTCGGATCTAAGAGACTATTTACGAAAAGGGCCTTGCTAGAGTTTTCTTTTCCGCATTCTTTTCAAACTCTCTAAACATGAAAAGATGCCGAGTTCTCCCTTTGTCAGACTCGTTAAAAACTGATGACATCGGACTTCGTCGTTATGATGTTACTCGAGTTTCTCCTTCCTAGGGCTCATGAAATGTACTAGGTTGGATTTTTCTGAAGGACAAACTTACATTGCAAGCATATGCTATCCCCTTCAAGCTTGTTTATGAAAATAATTGGGGTACTTGCCAGAAATGGTGGGGGAAAATGGAACCAAAATTTAGTCGGAAGTATGTCACTCTTGAACATGGCACTTGTTTGCATTCGTGTCAGGTTGGGGACATCTCACTTTGTCATTTTTTTGCCTTCATGGGTTTGGGTAATCTCTTTTGACCGCTCATCTGCTATTTTCCATGTCACCATGAACTCAGATCCCTTGATGTCAAATACTGCCAAATCTAGTGTCGTGCCGCTGATATGTTCAAGAGAAGTTTTGCCTCTGCAATTTTCAACCTCCCTCCGATTATTTGTTGGTCCTAATTCACAAAATCATCGTATTCATCTGTCTCATGTCGATGATGTGGGAAACATCATGGCCGTCCTTCGACCAGGTCACTTCCCGTCGACTTCAGCTCATTTTCCAGGAAGCTGATCCAGAGACTCACTTCAGGTGCCCTGGAGCCTGCATGCCTTAATGGCAGGTTCTTTGCATCCGACACAAGGTTCACATCATCGGCCTTTGATCAGATGATTCTGCGGGTGTTCGACGCTAGATCACTGTTCACATTCCGTGGATTACACCTCTTGTACCTTGAGAACCATTGTCATTACTGGTGGTTTCTCTTGCGTCTGTTAACAACTCTAATTATTGGCTGGTAAATAGAGGATGTTCCGGCATGTTCGACTTCAAATCGCCTATTCTCATGCTCAAACTTGTACTTTGTTCGGGTCGGGATGGAGCGGAAGACCCTAGGTTTTGTCCGATGAAATCCAGGCTGCGGGTTTTTTGTGGATTACTATGACTTATTACATGACTCTTCTGATTGGATGGCTGCGACCATACCTGAGTCTATTTGTTGATCCTTATTACTGGATGGCTGCGTCCATACCTCAAATCTCACTTTTTATGTACTCTATTATTGATGGTTGCACCCATACCACATATCATGTATCAGAGATATCATTTGTATTTGTACTTGTCGGTTTTCCGACAGCAGTGTTTGGGTCGAACGCGTTCTCATAAAGCATTTCACCCCTCCCTCTCTCTTGGACCTCATGCTTTAGGGGGCATCTGTTACACAAAATTTTGTCACCATCCCTACAATCCCTCATCCCGCATATTGAAGGATCATTCCCGTGACTTGTGAACAGTGTCATACTTTTCAAACACCTTCTTTGCATCCTTCTGCATAAGGACATCATTTCTCTTGTTGGACATTTCCTCAAAAAGCACACAAAACTTATGTTTTTGCCTTGGCACGGATAGCCAGTTCATCCCACATGCCAATGTGGGAGATTTGCGCTAGAGCCCGTGCCACTTGGAACTCTGTCTCAGTGTAGTGCCCGCACCAACTATTTTAGGAATGTTTTTTAACAAATAGAGGCGGAAGTTTCCTTCTAACCACCTCAGGGATGAGTCATTGAAAGTGGTTAAGTTGATGAGCCATGGATCTCTCTCTTTAGGTAGTGGTTTTTACATCCCATGGAACACTACTTGAAGATAGGACTCCCTTCCATGATTATAGGGATCCTAACCTCTCCCTCTCCCTATATATAAACAAGCCTTCTCCATTTATGAAAGCTAGTTGAACATATAGCCAAGGAGCTGAACTTGGAGAAGAATGCTATAGTTGAGTAATTGCTATTAAGAAGGTAGAACTAAGGAGAATTTGGTAGAGAGAGTCCCGTCCAAATTCCCGAAGAGCCTTTGTGAGACGTGCTCCGCTTGAACCTTGCTGGAGGAGATCGCAATGTCAAAGCTTGGTTGTACTCTTCCTTCCATTTATTAATATACTTGACTATGGTGTTGGTTACATTGTTGTGTTATGTTGTTTATGTAATGCAATTGATTTAGTACTCTTCAACTGACTGATAGTTACGAATGTGAATTAGTACATTGTATATCATCGTTGTTTTCTTGTGTGTGTGCAGGTGTCCGAGCGTGAAAGTGAGCGGATCGTGATCTATCAAACCAAGAGCGAGGAGCGAGCCACTCTTTTCAATGACAACAACAACATAGGATTTCCGGTAATTCATCTATTGAATCTCTGTCCATTTGTTAACTAGGAATCAATATTATAGCATGTCTTGTTTGTGGCTAGACCCACTCTAGGGCTAGTGGGATCGCCTTTGTCCGCAGAGGGGATTTACCTCACCAACACATGTCCAAGTCACAACATCTACGACACCACTCAATCACAACCCCCATAACAAATCTTGATCATAGCTCTTGTCGGAAGTCTCAGTCATAGCACGTGTCACATCCTTTGGTTGTAACCCTTGTCACAACTCTAAGTCGTAACATTTTTCACTAGTCCTAGTCACACTAAGCTAACAAACTCTCAACACCACTCCTAGAAAATAAAGAATCAAAAGTGAGTCCACCAACAGAACCCCTTGTCAAAACTTTTGTTGGAACCCCTATTTGAACTCTTGGTTGCACACTTATTGAATGCCCTAGTCATTTTATCTGCGACACCACTCGATTACAACCCCCATTGCAACTCTTGATTGTAACACTTGTCACAAGTCTCAATCATATTCCCTGTCACATCCTTTGTTTCACTCATCACAAGTCCTAGTCGTGCTCAGCTAATGAACTCTCAACACCTTTCAATACCCAAACTCAAAAAGAGTCATGAGAAAGCTTAGTCATCTTTCGTCTAATTCACCTTGCGATTCCAAGAAAAATGTAGATGCTCGAAGTCTACAACTTTTGTGCTAGTAAGGTTTCTTCCAAATAATACAATAAATATAATCATGAGATAATTATAAACCTATGTAAAATTGTTATATATAAAAATAAAAATGAAGTAATAGTAATTCATATATCAAGAACTATTATTTTATTTACAATAAACTTTGTTATATATATATATATATATATATATATATAATTATGAATTTATTTAGTAATTATTTGATGATCTCACTCATATAATTTATTAATATTGTGTAATGGTTCACAGTATGTATGTGCTTTCACTTAAAATATCATGAGTTTAAATTCAAAAGAGTTAGTATGTATGTCTTCCTAAATTTTAACACTCATAATACATGGAATTTAATTTGTTGTCTCATAAACTAAGTCACCTGACACGGGGACACGGGAACGGGTCACGATGGACACGCGGCTTCGAGTGTAGGATTGGTGTAGGATTAAGATAATATGACCCCTCTCTTAACAAGACACGTCCAGACATAAAGAGAGAGAGATATATATATATATATATATATATATATATATATATATATATATATATATATATATATATATATATATATATATATATATATATATATATATATATATATTGAAAATTAGATATTTCTTACACAAATTCATACAAATTCATTGATTCAAACATAGATCTTCATCTAGATGTAAGTTTTATAAAGATTTAAGATACATGATACATTGATACATTGATACATCATAAAATAATACATATTAAAAAGTAATAGACATATTCATCAATGATCCAATAGGAGAAAAACAAGATACTGTATTTTTCTCATTAATTCATCAAAATTAAAATGTGTTACATAAGTACTAGCCTCTAGGCTCTAGGTAGTACACTGCCAATGGCAAATAGAAATAGAAAATACAAAAAAACTACAAGTCTACAAGACTACAAGCCTCAATGAGTCATCAATATTCATAATCATATTCAACATCACTGTCCTCATCCTGATCATCATTCTCACCACTGCTCTCCTCTGCTGCATCCTCCTCCTCTTTCATCTCTGCATCTTTTGGTGTGGAGGATAACGCATCTACTATATTGCCATAATCAAATGTGACATGCTCTAGCATTGGCTCATTGAGATCCAGGTTAGCCAATTCCAACTCAACATTGTTGTCCAGACCCATATCATTAGGAACATCCCACATCTTTGTCTTTCCCTTCAACCAATCCTCCCTCAGCTTGTAGATGAGACGACGGTTGGTGTGCACATACACGATTGTCTCTGCCCTGGAATACTCAAGCCTGCTCTTCTTCACACTATACAAATTCCCATACATTCTCCAATTTCTTTCGCAACAAGAGGATGAAGTCACTTGAGAGAGGAGCCTCATGGCCAATTGTTGTAGAGGAGGGCTTGTTGCCCCATGAGTTTCCCACCAAGAATAGGGATTCTTAGCCCCCTTGTCTCGAATCACATCATAGCCTGCAAATCGCCCAGTGCCAGTGGAAAATTATACAAAGGCATCCTCCACCTCATCAAGGGATGCCCTATCCTAAAAAAATCCTCCTGAATGCATCTTTCCTCCCCTGTGAGATTTCACCATCCATGCGAGGAGGGAATCTACAGGAAGGTCCACCATTTAGCCACTCATGGCTGCAGTATTTTGGGTTCAAGGAGTGAGCCAAAAAATGTAAAGGTGTGCAATTCTTGTCCCATCTGCTGACAAGAATATCCTGTATGTTGGTGAAGAATGCCTCTGGTGATGTCTCATACATTGGGAACTGACTCTGTAAAACAATGGTCCTCACAGACTCAATCATGGAATCCTATCCCTCATAAACCTCTCCTAGGATGGGTTGGTATGTATTTGTAAATTGAAGCAAGGAAATGATAGGGTCCATGATCTGAATAAGTATATCTACCTTCTCCCACCAGACATCATCCAACACTATGTCCTTCACTTTCTTTGAGGTTGTTTGATCCGTGTTTCTCCAAAAAGACCAAAACTATGAAATAACCATGGCCCCAAGAGCGGTCTTGACCTCCCTCAACCTCTTCAAAATGATGAATGAAGAGGAAAACCGTGTATCCACAATCTTCAACAATGATAGATTGGTGTACTCCTTGTATATAGTGAGGGAATTTGTATGGTTTTGCACAAAGTTGTGGATATGCCATGCATCCTCAATAATGCTTCCAATCCAAAGCACATCAGAGGCAATAGATTTCAATTCTAATTTCAATGAATGGACAATGTAAGGTGTCCAAAATATTTGTGGATATTTTGCTTCGACAATCATACCAGCAACCTTGAAAATAGGTGCATTATCTATAAAGATTTGAACACAATAATCGACACCTACATATTCAATAATTTTAATAAAGAACTCACCCATATATTGTGAATCCTTGTATTATCCAAGTGCATCCACCGATTTCAAGAAAACTGGACCATTCAAGGATGACACCATGAAGTTGATGAGTGGGTGCTGGGCTGAATCTGTCCATCCTGTTAGAGTCGGTATCTTCATCCCTCCGTCAGAGATCAACTTTCTCTTGTTGTATTTAATTTTAGGTGTCTCACTTAGATAAGTGACATTAGGAGCATGGATCATCTGATGGTAGGGGCTTGTCACTCATATCCCTCATGTCTTGTACCTGCTGGCCTATTTTTGCTCATTAAAATCATGTACAGTCATGTTTGGTCTCAATGTTGGCAAAGAGTCATTTTAGGGTTTTTAGTCTCATTAGGTCTAGGGTTTAGTTAATCTGGTCTTCAGAATGCCTAATAATGGTCAGCAGGCACATGAGGAAGCTTCAAATAAGGTTTTAGTGCAAAAATTTCATCATCATAATGCTTGATAATGATTTTTCTTCAAAACTTTGTTTTGAAGAAAAATAGTCTATTTCATCTTTATGTAATAAATGAAATGTAATTTTCAAGTTTTTCAGTTGTAATAATGCTCCATTCACAACCCTGGTCGCCTTTGCCAAATTTCCATGCCATGCGTTCCCTGCAAGACAGACAGATAAGCTCATTATTTATTCCAAAAGCACAAAGGAAACAAAATAGAGTTTAAAGTGAAATGTCAAGTTTGCAAACATTACAGAGTGGGTTTGTTCAAATGAAAAATCAAAGTCTTTGGTATATATATTATTTTTATGTTTCAACACTCCATTTGCATACCAAAGAGACAGTAGTGAGCAAGAGAAGAGTTGAGAGGAGCGAAGCAATTCTTTGGAGGTCAGATTGTGTCAAGTTTCCAAGCGCGATGCATTGGACAGCCGGCGCGATGCATCGGGCGTGCGCGGCGCATAGGGTAGCTTCCTTGTGTGTGAATTTGAACCAACGCGGCGCATTGGAAGGGCGTGGCACACTGGGTTGGTTGCGCGGCGCATTGGGCCGGAACACAGGTTTTTTTCCATTCCTTTCAATCATCAAAATTGGCTCGGTCTCTCCTTGTTCGAGTAAGTCAAAGTCACTTCCCCATTGCTCATAACAAATGTTTGGTGTTGATATGATAATTTAAATGCAAAAACTCAAACCCTATTGTCTTGTTTAAGAATGCTCCTAGGGTTTTAAAATTGATTTTGGTGTCAAATATTTCCATTTCCCTTACCTTGTCAGTCCCTCCTCACTGTTATTTGCTCACCACAGTCCCCTTTTCCTATTCACCTTACATCCCTAAAAGTCAATCATCCCCTATCCCTTTACATCCCTACAGTCACTAATTCCTCTCCCATTCCCATTATCCCCATCCCACTTGTAAAATTTCCCCAAACCCCAAGTTTATCCCAAAAGTTAAGTTGCTGTCCCTTGTCCCTAAATTTATCAAAGTACAGTTTTCAAAAAGAAAATTTCACTTTATAAAAGTTCATTGTTCCTACTACCCCATTCCCCCATATTCCCTACCATATTACCATATACTTTGCAATCAAATCAAAACACCAAAGTTCTCATTGTCAACCAAGACAACCTAGACCTTGCATAGACCTTGGACATCATGGAGACAGATATCGATACATCTTATGACCGAGAGAGTGATTCCACCACTGAACTACATGCACTTAGAAGGCCTCATAAGGGTGGCAGACCTGTGAGAGAGGAGCCCACCTCATTGGATGAATTGCAGGCTTGTCCACTTGCCATGGCATGTTTTCAACAACAGTCATGTTATCAATTTTGTGAAATGATTGCTAGGATCCATTATCATCAGGAGTTGGCTCGTTTGTTTGTATTGCATTTACATGATGGTCAGGTAACTCTTGCCGGTGTAACATTCACTTTAACACCGGAAACTATTTCTCAAGCAACCGGAATACCAAATGTGGGAGAACAATGGAACAAAATAAAACAGGTGGACAGAGTGCATTATGAACCATATATCAGGCCTAGCTTTGTGAAACAACTCAGGAGAGTGTTTCCTTTCCGGTTCCTAAAGGATTCCTATGCTCCTTTGATGAAACTTATTATCAGATATTTCAGTTGTGAGGGTCGGTTTTCACGTCTCTATGCCTATCATATCAAGTTATTGATGCATTTTACCAGGGTGAGGATGATGAACCTCCCTTATTTCATGTGTCGGAATATCTAGAGAATGACCACTCTCGTGTAAAGGAAAACTCCTGAGCAACAGTACAACAGTATCTATCACTATGCACTCATTAAGATCGTGGTTGTGCATCAGCTTGGCCTGCAGGGTATTTCATGGGAGGATTTCATTTCTAATGATTTATTCACAACTCCTCAGGTTCCTCCAGAGGTCGTTCATGATGCAGGTGAACCTTCATATCAGCATGAGGGTCGGGAGACAAAGACTACTAGTGTGCCGATGTATGTCACTTATCAGAGAGGCACTAGAGGATTATTTGCAGCAGCTCGACGAGTATTATCTCCACCTGGGGTGGAAGGGCTCTCGCTTCCATCATCAGCAGCACAGGTACAGGTATAGGACAGAGGTAAGAGGCCCATGCAGGATGAGGGGCCTTCAGGAGGCCAAGATACAGGTTTCATACTCATTGATGAGGACTTGAGCTCTCCAAGCTCAAAGTTGAGAGAGACTATTCAGGAGTAGAAGGCGGAGATAGACACTTTGTCTGTCAAATTGCAAAGAGCCCAATGGATTATCAACTACCTTGAGCAGTGAAACAAATATTTGGAAGATCAGAAAACTATCATGGAGTCGTAAAACATCCGTGAGAACCGGCAAGTTGCGCAAAGAAGCCAAACTGAGATGACATCCATTGAGTGAGAGATTGAGGATGATCGAGAGACTTGGCTTGAGAGGGTCAATATTCATTTGGAGAATCTGTTAGAGAAGGCCAACAAGTAAAATAACATGCTAAGGCATATGAAGAATCATTATTGGGCGAGAAATCATGTTTGCAAGGCGCGAATCAAGATCCCGAAGGCAAAGTTAAACAAGGCATTAAAGCGTCGCAAAAGGCATGATAGACTCCAAATTTTGGCCGAAGCTTCTTTAGCTTAGCATAGTGCATGATGGTGGACATCCAGTTCAAATTTCAAGAAATTTGGGACACTTTTTGTCAATTTTGAATTTTTTGGCCTTAACACAGATTTTCCTACCCGACGCGTCGCGCCACTTGGCGCGCACTTATGATTGGGAGCTCCTCTTGGGGAAAACTTGATATTTCTAGATTTTTCATGAAAATTTATGCATGAATACGCATTAACTAGAGATTTTGACAATTTTTGGGTTGTCGGAAGGGTCAAAAACACCCTAAAAATGACCTTTCTGCCCTCTTTTGGACACACAGGAAGCAGTGCTGGGAAAACTCATTTTTGGAGGGGAAAATGGAAACCAAATTCAGAAATTCCACTTGGGTTGGAAATTTTACAGGTATATCTTTCCAACGAGCTATCCTGCACTCAATTTGGACTCTGGGAAGGCCCTCAAAATTGGCTCCAAAGTGGCGTGATGCATAGAGATTTCAGGCGCGGCGCATTGGGGATTTTGGCTCAGTTTTCACTCAGTAACTTAGTTTTTCGCCTAGTTTTGGCCATTTTGACTTTTTTATCTTCAAATGTAAAGATCTTGATGTAAATTGATGTAATTCCATGGTTTTTGATGTAATTTTGACAAATTTTCACTCATGTAAGTAGATTCATTCACCAAAAAGTGAATTGTAACTAAATGAATAAGTTTACTATCTTATAGAGGCAAGTTGTTCCACTGCCTATTTTCTAGTTCTTAGTTGAGATCTTGTTGAAACAACTCCTAAAATAGTGAGATCGACCCCTAGAGGCATGTGGATGAGTTATGCTTGTCTATATCTTGCAGTTTCTCAGTCATTTTCAGGGTTGGACACTTGGGATTGCTTTGAGCTTCATTGTACATTTCATCTCTGCATTTTGGCAAAGGAATAGACCAGGGTTTGCAACACTCTTTGGGATCACTGTGGCTCTATGTTTTTATGGTGTGTTTCTCTCTGTGATTGTAATTTTACTGAAGTTTCATGTGTATCATTTCCCTTCTCCTTTCTTCTTAAATTAAACAAACAAGTAATAAAGGTGGAATTCATTAGATTTGCAGTGCTCTACCTTGAGTTTTGTTTAATTTTCCATGTTTTCAACTGTCTGAAGAGGATTATTGAAAGCCTCTTGCCCTCTTCAACTCCTCACCGGTCTTAGCTATCCATTCACTCAGTTCGAAGCATCAAAACAATTGCCTTCCTTGCCCCATTCAGCTCTCTGCAAAACTGATCATTTCCCCGACCCAAAATCTGCCTTTCCCTTTGATTCCAACAAAACCCCCAAAATAAAATCAAAATATTTTACATATATACCTAGCCTAAAATCAACCTTTATTTCTAGTCATCTCAAGCCTCACCGAATATTTTTGCTGAGATTGACAAGGAGAGAGCCCTCTCTCGATCTGGTAGGGCTAGCTACCAGATTAAGCGTGGTTTGATGTTACCCTAGACTCTGCCTTTCTTCAGCCTGAGGTAGATTTAGGCCATAACACATCCATCAGAAACAATGTTGACCCCAGATGTTGGCCATGTTTATCTAATAGGCTCAAGCATTTTTTCCACCTCTTTCTTTTCCTTTGTCAAAAAATGTGGTTCTAAGCTTCTCTGACCCCAGGAGGCATATACCCTGATGGAGCCCCTTGACTTAGAGCTTGACACATCTCAATAAATAGAGGTGATCGTGCAACATTAAAGGATATGAAGTTCTGAAAGAAAAAAAATGCAATGGTGAGATCAAGCTCTTCCCTCTTCTCTTTTTGGAAAATCTTGTCCATTGGACCAAGTGCAGTTGCTTTTCTTTTTGTTGATTGTTCCCCACTTAAACTCTCAAAAGGGAACTTGTTGTTGCCTTTAATTAAGAATGGAAGGGGGTCATCATTCTTGTTTTGTTTTCATTTTGATGCCACAGTTGTCACATCAACAAATAGCTCTTTCTCCAATTCCTTCCTTTTTGCTGATGGAATTGTTGTACAAGTTGAAATGCCACAGCTTGGCAAAGCCAACAAATGGGATTTCACACGGTAATATGTGCTCATGAAATGGCTGTAGAAAAAACTGCATTTCCATGCAACATTTCCTCCTCCCTTCGCCTTGATGCCTGGCCCTGCCTCTCTTATCACATATTTCAAGAATGGGTATTTGGGGTCTTAAGTTTGTTTTCCCTGAACATTTGAAGCTGCTATTGCAGCCCCACTTCCAATATATGGAATACTTGTAGACCCTGATAAAATAGGGACAGAAGGGGCATCTTCAATGGGGACATTCTTCCCCTTTCTTTTCTCCTGCCCTGCTGCCCCTTATTGAGCCATGGATACTGTTAAAAATAAACAAAAATGACCAAATATTTAAAACATATGCACATGCAAACACTAACAACAAACTAAATGAAAGAACATAGAGAGACAACACACTTATTGGATGCTCGAATCTCTTTGAAAACACTCTCTTTTTCCTTGATAATCCTTTCTCCTTGCTCAACTCACATACAAACAATGGTGAGAAAGAATGAGGGAAACCGCACCTTTATAACTTGCCGGATGCATTTTCTTGGTTTTTGTGTCTGATAGAATCGGATTCGATGTGTCGTGTACGAACACGATCAAATCCAGAAAATTGGATTCAAATCCGTATGTGTCGTGTCAAAAACGATGAATTCGGGACACATGGCCCCATATGGTCGAATCCGGTTTATTAGCTCATAAACAAGAAGTCTCGTACATCAATTTGACATTTAGCTCATTATAATTTTAAAATTAAATATTCATTTTTTTTTTGTAACCCATAGGAACTTGGTAGCTCACAATGCACGGGCTACCAATAAACCTTTGGGTGTATATGGTTTGTCTTCCTCTTCGTAAATCAAATCGTAACCTAGAGAATTTGAATCTTAAATTTCTTAGTTACCATAGATTCACATTACTTAGATCACTAATTAAACTACACCTAAAACAAAATTACATTATTATTATTATTATTAAAAAACATATTTTAGTAGCACTACCATATCTATTAACTAATATCTTCTGAAGATAACAACTAATATTGAAACATTCAAACGAACAATTAATATTAAAAAGAAAGAGGGTAAACCTATTATTAATAAAGGGTTAAACTTTCAATATATTAAAATACTAGTACTTTTGTATCAAATATAAATGTTTCGTATCTTTTATTAATATTAATATAAGAATTAAATTAGATATCTTTTTTTGGGATTAATCTCTGTTAAGTAAGTCATTCATCTATGACCATTTCCATGAGAGGTAGTCACAACTCACTAATTTCTCGCTTATAAAATGAAATTTATTTGTTTTGCCTTTCTCTTTATAAAATAAATCAGAAGTATAGCACCGTATATAACATGATCCCGGCACAAGAAAGCTCTTCCTCCCTATGAGGTCACAAGTTTAAAACCAAAGGGGGGTAGAGTATGTATGCTCGAGAATTAGCAATCATCGTACGTAGGTGGGAAGTCCTTATCCTACGTAAGGCGTGGTCATACATCAATTTAAAATTTTCCTTGACCGTGACCTTAAATTTTGATAATATATATATATATATATATATATATATATATATATATATATATATATATATATATATATATATATATATATACGGTAAAATTAATTTGTATTTATAATATTAGGAAAAATGATAAAATATTTATTTTTAATAATAAAAATATGTTTTATGTCAAGTCTCACTAGCACAACTGGTTGAGGATGGGCCTTGTTAGCATGGCGACCCAGGATCAAACCTCACGGGGGGTGTCTATACCCCATGCCAGTGGGAGGAGACATGCTAAAAACTCCAGTAAGCTTAGGGCTGGCGTGGCCCAGGATGAGTGCAATCCCCGGGTGATTTTGACGGATTAGATGCTCCTAGGTAGTGGTTTCTCAAGCCACAATTCAAGCTTGGAGGATCACATACAACTTGACCAAAAAAAAAAAAATGTTTTATAGTTTTTGTGTTTTGTTTTTTCTCTCTTTTTTTTTAATATAATTGGCGAAATCGATAACACGCCAACTTTTGTACTCGCAAGACACAGGGTTGATCCTTGACGACTGCCACTATAACCTTGAGGTGCAACTGCACCTCCCCAATCACAACACACGGGTAATATTGTTACACAACATTTTGTCACCGTCCTTGCAATCCCTTGTCCCGTACATTGGAGGACTATTCCCGTGACCTGTGAAAATTAAAATGTCATGAGAATACCTTGATGGCATCCTTCTGCATAAGGACAATGATTATTCTGAAGAACATCTTCTCTAGAAAACCCGAAAAATCCATGTTTTTGCATTGGCGCGGGTAACCAGTTCATCCCTCGCGCCAATGGGGAAAGTGTACACTAGTGGGCGCGCCAGTTGGAGCTCTGTCCCTGTGTTGTGCCCGCGCCAAGCCTATTAAGGAATGTTTTTAACAATAGAAGGCAGAAGTTTGATTATAGCAACTTCAGAACGGATCAGCCAAAAGGGGTTGGGTTGTTTGGCTCCGGATCTCCCTGATTAGGAAGTGGTTTTCCACCTCTCATGGAACCTTCCTAAGAGATAGGACTCTATCCCATGATTATAGAGATCCCAACCTCCCTTCCTCCCTCTATAAAAGCTTTCCCTCTCCATTTACCAGCTAGCTGAACTTGTGTGAAGGAAATTGTAGCCGAGTGACAATCAAGAGCAGAGCTAAGGAGAACCTTGTGAGAGAGAGAGTTTTGTCAAATCCCTGACGAGCTTTGTGAGACACGTCCCGCTGGAATCCTGTCAAAGGAAGATCACGACGTCAAAGCACCGGTTGTAATCTTTCTCTCGTATTTTAATATACATGACTCTATTATTGGTTCCATGATTGTTTTTGTCCATTACATAATGCGATTTCATTCATTCCTCTCTGACTGATCGATAGTTATAAAGTGTGAAATATTACGTTGTATGTTGTCTCTTTTCTTTGCGTGTGAATAGGTATCTGGATTATCGAGCTCACAGATCATGACCTATCCAGGTAGGAATGGAAGTACCACTTCTTCTTCGACAACAACAGTGAAGGAATCATGGTAAGCGATCTATCGCGATTCTATCTTTTGTAACTAGGATTCAATAGCTTTGCGTATTTCGATTGTTGCTAGACCTCACTCTAGGGCTAGTGGGATCGCCTCTGTCCACAGAGGGGATTTACCTCCTCAAAAATTTGGCGTCTCCACTAGGGATCAGTGGGAGTTAGTCCTTCCTGCATTGGGTTGTTTTTTTTGGCTTTTTGTTTGATTAGTCTGCTTTTCTGGTTCACCTTCCTTGGTGTCAAACCCCTTTTCAGCCCCCAAAAGACCAGATCTAGCCTCTCTTTGTTCACTTTTATCAATTTCTAGGGTAAAATGGATTGGTGCAGTTATCCCTCTGACAGTCGCGCTAATTGGTGCTAGTTGCTAGTTAGGCACCCGAGCCATCCCCTGTTTGGTGTAGATTACAGCCAGACAGGCGCGCCAACCCTGCTTGGTTTTAGGGTTTTCCTGTTCTTGGACTCTCTAAGCCTGAGTTTTGGTCCTGGGTTGTTTTTTCTGGTTGTTTGAGTGCATTGAAGTCATTTTTGACTGTGTTTAGCCCTTGTCCTCCGGTTGTTTGCCACTTTCTGTCAGTCTTGCATTTTAGCCCTAGAGCTTCTAGGTGCTTCAGTGTGCTAAGCCTCCTGTGGGAGTTTTGGGTCTTTGCTTTCCTGGTCAACTTTGTTTCTGCTTCTTTGCATTCATTTGGCTAGATCCAATTAAGTCATTGCATTTATTGAGTGATTTTTCTTTCTTTCATTCAATTTCGATTTGTGTTGCTCCAAGCCTAGATCACACGGCTTGTTTGGGTCTCTTTCGAGATTCTTCTTCGCATTGAGGGATTTCGTCATCATTTTGAGTCTAGATTGCACTTTTTTGAGTTGAGTGAACTTGATTTATTTTCAGCTCTCTCTTTATCATTCTCAAAATGACATTTTCATTAGTTTTTTATTCATTTAGTGCAGTTTCTCGAATACATTGAAAATACAAAAAAATCTTTTGTGTTTTGATTGGCATAGTGAAAATTGAAAACTCTTTTGCATTACTAGTGTTGTATAATTATAGAGAAAAGTTTTTCAGTTTCATTAGAATGCATTGGAATAGACAGTGGATGTTTTTGCGTGTTCGTTTCGCTTTCATTTGAAAAGCTCTCAACTCTCTTGTAGATAGTTATTCATTGAGCGAAATGATATTTTGTGGCATGTAGTTTGCATCTATAGGTTTTATGAGATCCAACATTTGATAGGGCCTTGAAATCGAAACGTAAATTGAAGATCAACTTTAAAATGTACTGAATTAACCGAAGGCAGCATTGAAACTTAACAGAACATCTAGTAGTCTAAGGTAGAGACGTGTTCCGACGTCTTTAAGCCTAGTAGCTGTCGCTCGCCATCCAGCTTCAGACATCGCTAGTATGGATTTGTGCTCCCCGTACCGTCGCGTATATAAAGGGAGACCCCATTAGGTTGCAAATCCTTTATCCATAGGAAGCTGAGTCTGTCGCCTTTTACTCGTGATACACCAGACACAACATTTGGGGAGATTAACTGCACGTACATTAAGTCCTTGGTTGATTTATCTTTCATTTTTACCAAGGTGTATATGGCAATTCACGAATATTTGGTAGACCCGTTTCCCTAGATTACCAGAGCAGTCATTTTGATCTTTACTGACTCCTTAAATTTGAACAGATCATCAAGCGCTTGTCCTTTCATGCTTGTTTCCAAACTGAAAGTGATAGAGTCATATTTTACTCGTTTCTAGACTCTTAAAACATGAAACAGTAAATTTTCCAGTTTCAATGTGGTAAAATTAATCACCTACGATCACACGCCCATTTAGAGATTGATTTTTCGACCTGTTTTTGTTTGCCTTGGTTTTTGCCCGTGTGTCTTTGTTTTTGATCTTGTCCTCTTTTTTGCTATAGTCAGAGGGGCAAAACCATCAGTTTCATCTACTGATAGTCCCTATACAGAGCATCAGTATCTCCTGATAGTATCTCAGTCCTCTGCTGAGCATCAACAACTCGTTGTATCTGAGTTTCTCGATGGTGGATCGGTTATATCTAAAATTCCCTTTGGAGGACTAGTTGAGTTCAATTGGCCCTTGTCCAACGCTTGGTTTGGACTTGGAGTTGGGGAGCACTTCCCTTCTCTTACATCGGGATAACCATTTTTGGCTGCTGTCATACCTCGTAGTCCTCGTCGTCTTTTACATGATCTTACGGCAGGGTCAGATATGGACCCATCCAGTCCTATTCCTAGTGAGTGAATTCCTACTTCTGGTGAGGGCTATCAACTTTTTCCCAAAGATATCCTTGAACCATCTGTTCTGTCTTCACTTGGTCCATCGCTCCCAGCTGTATATAGGTCTTTAAGTCAAGTGATGGCCACTATTTCCTCTCTGGGAATATCGACTCCATCCACAGAACCGATCATTCCCTCGTTAGGGATGTCGCCATCAACACCTCTCTCAACATCTCCTTTTATTACATCGGTACCTGTTAGACCTACTGTCTGCGTGGTTGCGTCTACGCCTATTATCACCACTCAGTCAACTAGGACCTCATAAGTTCCTGAAGACGTTTATATAGCTACTGCCATTCCTGAGAACCTTTCTCCTGAGGAGTATCAGATGTCTTTACAGCCGTCAATCTCCTAGGTAGATCAGTACTCTCAGGATCTTAATCATCCTTACTTTTCACATTATGGGGCAGACGGTACCCCCTTCTATTCATATCCATTTCAATATGATGAGCACGACAACCCCATTTATTTCCCTGCTCCTGAGGCTTATTAGTGTATCAACGGTTTCATACCTACCCTGCTTGTGCAACCTTCTAACCAACAAGGAAAACCCTTACAGGGACAACCTTCATTTCAACAAGGATATGCTTCTGGCCCACAAGGGCAACCCTTTCAGGGACAACCTTCAACCCAGCCAGGGTATGCATACGACCCGCAAGGGCAACCCTTACAGGGACAACCTTTAGTCTAGCAGGGATTATTTTACGGCCCGCAAGCGAAGTATTACAATCCTCAAGGTCAACCTCTATAGCCTCACCCTGGTCCCTGTGGTCCAACTAGGGCAACCTCAAGGACCAGCAGGGAAACCGGTCTATCCATCTGGACCTTTGGTTCAACCTCAGCAACCCCATTTTCGAATCGATCAAAATTTTGCACAGCCAGGGCCATCTTATGGTCCTGTCCCAGGTAAACCTAGTTATCAGGCACAACCTGGCCCACTTTCGCCATCAGGCTAACCCAATTAGCCTGGGAAACCTGGTGTCCCTCATCATCCAGGTCAACCTGTTCAACCAAGACAACCTGCACATCCTGTTAACCTTGCTTAACCACCGACCTATTATATGCCACAACTGAATCCACCTGTGTGCCCAACTTATTCGGCTCAGCAGGGCCCTATGTACCAACATCCTGTTTGACCCCAAGGCGATTATTACCCTCAAGGTCAGTCTCGACTGGTTTACAACCTGCCTCAAGGTTCTGGCTATTACCCTCAACAGCCAGGCTATACTTATACTCCACAACAAAATCCTTACACTACTCAATCGGGAACCATGTATACTCAGAATCAGTATCCTAGTTATCAACCCCTGTATCCTAGTTTTCAGCCATCATATAAACCCAATTATCCGGCTTATAACCCCTATGGTCAGAATCCTCTAGGACAGAACCAATGGGGGCAGAGTTATGCTCAAACATGATGGAGTACATGTATAAGTCCTTATCGGGGACCTGGCATGCCTTTTAACCCTTAATTACCTTTTCTTGCCATGTTGGAGTTAATGGACGTGTCCAAATTGACCAATGATTCGATTCTTCATAATCCATATTGGCCTCCAGTTCCGACGAAGGTGCCTGGTGATTGTCCCAAGTTTGAGGGCAAATCCGGGGAAGACCCCCAAGCACACGTCATGACATACCATTTATGATGTTCTTCGAACTCTTGGGGGATGAATCCATTCATTTGCATCTTTTCCAGCGCACTCTCACCGATGCTGCTACTAAATGATACATAGAATGACCCCGTGTTATTTTTTAAGATTTTAATTCTCTTGCTATGGCGTTCCTTAGTCATTTCCAGTTACCGGTTCACTACGAAGTGGGGACACATCTCCTGACATCTCTGAAACAGGACAAAGCTACTCATATTTCAGATCATATTCACGAATGGAGACGTCATCGTTGCCTGATCAAGTTTGAAATTCCTAATCAGCTTCTAACTTACTGGTTCACTACCTCCTTTGTCAACAATATTGAACAGGACATTGCTATGGGGGAATGTGTAACCGAGGAACAGGCCATTGCTCGTGCCCAGTACCTCAATTTAGTGTACTCTCAATCGGGCACATTATATGACATCTTGACTAAAGCCCCGTGACTAGGGACCTCTAAGGTGCCGCCTACCCCATCAGTCGATGGTGTTATTGGTTTCGTATCCCAGACTTCACGCAAGTCTTCCAATGGGAAGCAGAAATCAAATTCTTCCAATACTTATTCTCCTCAATCTACTCCCGATTCCGGTAAAATCGTGAAAGTAAACATCGTTTAGGCCAATCCTGCGGATAAGACTTCCAAAGGGAAAATTAAGGGCAAAGGAAAGGAAAAATCCGATGCCCCGAAACCGGAAGCATCTAAACCTCATGCTTACGATGGTTCGCAACAAAAACCGAAGTATCCCTGCTTGATTTGCGAAGAAGATCACTACACTAAAGATTGTCCGCAATGATTCGAGGTTAGTCAATTGCTAAAAGGCGCTAAAGGAACTCCAATAGTTCTTAAGGAACCTTTCCCATCTCAGCAAACCCAGATGGTTGATCAATCAGCACCATTTGCGTCGTATGGCTCTCAAGTTTTCATGATGAACGGTTCTGCACCCGTTTCCATCGCCACTCGGTTGAATAATTACGTTGGATCACGCCAGCCAGCTGGGAAAGAGGTTGTTGATGGTCCTCCTCCCCTACCTGCCTTTGGTCCCCTTAAAATCGAGAAGCCCAGTGCTGAACTCGTTATACGACCACCTTCTAAAGGTGTTCTCTGGAAGTCTTCCTATAATCCTAATGCTTGTGCTGCTCAACATTACAGTATTGTTGAATATTTAGCGCAGGATCCATCCGTGATGTCCACGTTGGAAGTCCTCCAGAGTTGTCTGTCTCAACAAAAGGAATTGTTGTCTGCAATCGGCGGTATCAATCCTGCCGATTCTAGTCTTCTCGCCTTTGAATTAGAAAATTTTGTCCCCCGACTTCCGCACCAGATTGCGCTTGTTATACAAGTCGGTATCAACGGTCTCAATATCCATAGAGCCATAGTGGACGAAGGTGCATCTACCTGCGTCATGTCATTTGCTTGCTGGAAGGCTAGTGGCTCTCCAGCCCTGAATTCGTCTCCTAGTGCCCTTGAGGCATTCGACTGAAGGGAATCAAAACCCTTGGGTGTTCTCACTAGCTTACTGATCACATTGCAAGGAAAGACGGTCAACATTGAAGTAGAAGTTGTTGACGCCAAGTTCAATTATAATATTCTACTTCGTCACAGTTGGACTCACGCCATGTTGTGCTTCCGTCCACCCTCTTTCGACTTCTCAAGTTTCCACAGGAGGGAAAAATTGTTACTGTCGATTAGTTGTCATTCTTTACCTCATCTTCCGAGAACAACGCGCCATATGTGGATCAAATTCCCAATCCCCCTGACAGCATAGGACCGGGTCTCTTCAAAGATCCCGCCCTCATGGGTATTTTTCCCTTTCCACCACCCAATACTGTTCAAGTCAATATGATCTCTAGGTCGGATGACCCATGGATCATTCCTTCTTCTGAACAGGTTGCTTCTTTTGGAGTTTCAATGCCTCTGACCCCAGTTGAAATCAATTATTGTGAGATCATTGCTGCATCTTATCATCCTCCTGCTGATAATGCTCCTTTGAGCATGGCTCTTGATGTTTATTCTCAATCCCCTTAGCTCGATGATGCAGATTCACCCGATCCTTTGAGAGAATTTTTTCCATCTATCGAAGCTATCGTGGAGACTATGTCTCTCGAAGATCTGCCATGGGGCGATGGACATCATCGTTCCTCGTTTATGCCTAGCCTGTGGGCAATGTCTAATTGTCTCAAGCATTTTTCATCTCAGGTTCCCTCTTTGCCACTCCAAACGCCAATATTTACTCATGAAGTTTTCTCGGAAGGAAATCTGAGTAACATTATTCAAATTATGCCTATCGACATCTCCGTTAAATCGGGGGTTGTCGAGAACATCCATGTGGGAGTCATTTTTTCTCCCGATGAGATTCAAGTGTACACTAGTCTATTTCGCGAATTCTGTGATGTTTTCGCTTGGTCTTATGAAGAGATGCCTGGAATCGATCCCAGTATCGTCATGCACGAAATTCCCACCTATCTTAGTGCAAAGCTTGTGTGCCAGCGTCTGCGTCCAATGCATCCTTGGAAAGCCGCTGCTATAAAAGCTGAAGTTGAGAAAATTCTTAAAGCGGGTTTCATATATCCGATCCCTCTGACAGAGTGGGTTTCCAATATTATCCCTGTGGATAAGAAGCAAGGCACAATTCGAGTCTCTGTTGACGATTGAGATGTCAATCGAGCTTGCCCTAAGGACAACTATCCCACCCCTTTTATCGATCAGATCATTGATGATTGTGTGGGGAGTGAGATCTTTTCCCTTATGGACGACTTTTCGGATTATAATCAAATCAATATCCTTCCATATGATCAACATAAGGCCGCTTTCATCTGTCTATGGGGAACATTCGCCTATAAGAAACTCCCCTTCAGCTCGAAAAACACTGGAGCTACCTTCCAAAGTGCCATGTCTTACGCCTTTAACGACATACGTAATGTTGTTCAGCCATACTTGGATGACCTTCCAGCTCATTCAGCTCTGCGCAAAGACCATCCGGAACATCCATCAGATTTTTCTTCGTTGTAGACATTACAATATCAGGCTTAATCCTCACAAGTGCATCTTCTGCGTCGAATCTGGTTGACTTTTAGGGTTCATTGTCTCTAAGGACGGAATTCACCTCGACCCTCTTAAGGTTGAGGCTATTGTTAATCATCCCTCCCCATCCTCATTTCATCAGCTTCAGAGTCTTCAAGGGAAAGCGAATTTCTTACATTGTTTTATCCTGAACTATGCAGAGGTAGCCAAAGGGTTCACACGACTTCTAAAGTAGGACGTCCCTTTTTGTTGGGTCGAGATTGCTCAGCAATCTTTCGATAACCTTAAGTCGTTTCTTGCCAACGCTCCATTAATACGTCCTCCAAATTATCATCGAGACTTTACCTCTATTTGGCTGCCACATTCAGTACAATTGCCATGGTTCTGGTACAGGATGACGATGACGGTAATGAACACATGATTTATTATCTGTCTCGGAACTTCCTCAACACTGAAACGGG
The DNA here is from genome assembly GCA_034641835.2 of Pinus albicaulis. NCBI lineage: Eukaryota > Viridiplantae > Streptophyta > Pinopsida > Pinales > Pinaceae > Pinus > Pinus albicaulis. Next base: position 480,453,054 of record CM076577.1, read on the forward strand.
TTATGCCCACGTCGGGAAGTTAGTGCTGGCCGCGGTCCAGGCCATTCAACAGTTTCGTCATTACATCCTATTACGAATGGTAGCCGTGATTTCCGACTGCAACCCCATGACTTACATTTTGTCTCGACAATTGCTGGGGGGCAAGTACTCAAAGTGGATTGTTATCCTCCAAGAGTTTGATTTGGAGTTCACTACTGCCAAATCTAAGAAATCACTAGTTTTTTCTAATCTTATTTGTTCTCTCCCTACTGACTCTGTTCCGTCTCAATCCGAGGATCAAATCCCAGATGAAACTCTCTTCTTAATCAACACTCTCGATCCATGGTACAATGATATCATCGTTTACCTCCATACATCTACCTTCCAATCTGAGTTAACGAAGGATGCTCGATGCCGTGTTCGACATCAGTGGCAACCATATCGCATTGCTGGAGATACCCTATATCGTGTCAGATTCGATTTCGTACTCCGCTGGCGTTTGACCTTAGAAGAGGCTGAGAAATTTCTGAATGACTGTCATAGTGGCACTTGTGGCGGTCACATGTCTGGTTATGATACCGCACAGAATATCCTTCATGCGGGCTATTTTTGGCCATCTATATTTAAAGACTATATTGTTGTAGTACAAAAGTGTCATGCGTGCCAAATATTCCAACGCAAGATGCGTGCGCTGCCTCTCCCATTACATCCTGTCATTACCGTGGGCCCTTTTTCCAAATGGGGCATTTATTTTATGACGTGTAACCCTCACTCGGCCGGGAGGCATGCTTATATCATCGTTGCCATAGATTATTTTACCAATTGGGCCAAAGCAATGCCTACACTGGCTACGGACGGTAAGACGGCTACACATTTCATTTTCAACCATGTGATCACTCGTTTCGACGTTCCTCAGGCCATCATCACTGATCATGGCTCTCATTTTTGGGACTATATGATGGCAGAGTTGACATCTAGGTTTGGCTTGCGTCACGACAGCTCAACGCCATATTATCCCCAGGAAAATGGCCAGGTTGAAGCCGTGAACAAGGTGCTTGTCATGATGCTTCAACAAACAATTGGTATACACAAATCAAGTTGGCATCTCCAGTTGTTTTCAGCTCTTTCGGCCTATCGAACGTCAGTAAAGAGTGCGACCAGATTCACACCTTTTTAGTTGGTGTATGGTCTGGAAGCTACTCTTCCGGTTGAATGTGAGATCCCTTCACTAAAATTGGCTGTGGAATTACTGCCCGGTACTTCACTAGAGGAATAACATCTCCTATATCTTGAAAGATTGGACAAAAATAACTGCTTGGCTGCTTTGGTCATCGAGGCATAGAAAAAGCGGGTTAAAGTTCATTTCAATCAAACGGTTTCTCCGCAATATTTTATCGAAGGGGACCTCGTCCTCTTGTATGATCAAGCTCACGACAAGCTTAGGGCTGGCAAATTCCAACCTATGTGGCATGGACCCTATATCGTGAAACGTGTATTGAAAAATGGGGCTTATGAGCTAATTGATTATGAAGGTCTTCCTTTGGCGCAACCCAGAAATGGGTTGTACCTGAAGAAATATTATGCTTGAATTATTCTTGCGTAGTATATGTACGTAGGTGATTCTTTGATTTTTGTGCATGTGTGGTGTGGTGTGCTTTGTAAGAATTTTTATACTTATTGGGTCTTCCTGATTGTGCAAATGTCTATTATTCCTTATGTCGGTTTCACGGATGGTGCCTCTCGCAGTACCAGGAACTTATCTTCGGCAGCATGGGTAATTTACAATCCTATTGGTGAGTTGGTTAATTTACAAGGTGTTTGTCTAGGGCTTGCTACAAATAATGTCGTGGAGTATAGTGCCATTTTGGAATTATTAAACGAGGCTGTTAACCTCAGTATTCGAGCGTTACTTGTATATCTAGACTCACAGCTTGTGGTTTTACAACTCAATGGTCATTATTCAGTTAGAAACTCATGCATTTTAAGACTGTATCTACGTATTTGTTTACTTGAAAGAAATTTTGATTACATCACATATCAGCATATACGAAGATGAATGAATACATTAACAGATGCAGTAGCCAACATGGTATTAGATAGACATTTACGCAATTTGTAAACATTTTCATATGTAAGTAAGATCCATGTAGAAAATAGATGTATATATATATCTCGAGTGTTTGCAACGTGTGCATCATATAAAATCCAAAAATATACATGTTTGTTCCAGTTACAACTGGAGACGACATGTCTCTCAAAAATATGCAAATAAAAAGCCTAGGTGACTAATCGGCATGGTACTCATGGTAGCACATCACTGCCCGCACCAACCGCCTCAATAAGCAGTGGAGACAACTTGGCGCCCCTACAGTGTGCCTCTGATAAGATAAGGGAACATCAGCTAAATGAGCATAATCTGGAACTCTGTGAGCGATCCCCTCTAAGTTTTGTACAAGCTCATCCCCCTTGCCCCCTCACCTTGAGGGCCATAGGCGAGTGGGGTCCTCCTCACTATTGGTGACATTCCGGCGGGCCTCTCTGGGCCAACATCTGCATACATATAGGATTAGTTGTAAGAACATGCATGTATGCCAAAAAATCATAAAACTCATAAAATTAAAAAGAGTCTTATCAAGCTCCTCATCCCAACCCTTTCCTTCCGGGAGCGGAAGGTCTGGCTCTTCAGTAAAATCGGTGCCCGCATAGGGCTAGTCCTCCATGACAATCAACTGTCGTCAGAGCCAGTCAAAGAAATCGGGCTGCTATGACATATGCTGGCTGCCCCCTACCCTGGGCATCAATGCCGCCCATCGAGCCATCCGTAGCTTTCTCAGTGGTGGATCCGAGACTATGGCCCCTTGGCACTGGAAAATAGGTAGCCGTTCCAGGAAGAACGACACCAAAATAGACCCATATCCAAACTGTTTCAGTTTGGTCTTCTTTCATTTTGTGAGTTGTCGTTTAATGTTCATGGTCATGGTTGTGGCCCAGTTGAAGATAGTTGGGTTCACGCACTCTGATGCAAGAAGGAGCTGTGCCTTTGTGGCCTCGTGCAGTGCCTGCGATCCTGCAGCCCGCGTAATGGTATGTAGCACTACTCTCAGTGATATATCGGGGATGGTCTGAATGTCTACCTTCCTACTTCCTGTTCCTTGGCGTGCCCCTTAGCGCACCTTGTCCATGACCATTGTCATGTTTTCGCCTGAAGGCCTGGTACCGGTTAAGATAGGGACTGGACCCCTACATGATAGTCCAGTGATGAAGTACATGTTTGATAGTTCGAGCTCAAGTACCTGGTCTCAAATTTTGAACTTCTCCTCATCCTCATCCAAGATGTTGATGAGATACTACAGTAGTTCGGGCTGGGCCCGAAGAAATGGCATCAGAAAGAATTTTTTTAGCCCGTAATTCTAGAGAGCATTCATACAATGCTCATTTCCCATTGCCAATTCATCTTCTTCAATGTGCTCTCTCTCTTTCCATTCAATGACCATTATTTTGTTGGATACCTGCATCAAATCAAACATAGGAACGTTATAAACCTCCTTGGGTATTCAAAATTTCATTTCATTGGTTCTTTTTTGAGATTTTTTGGCCAGATTTTGTGTTGCACTGTTGGCGTGTCTGACTGGCTAACAGTCGTGCCAACTGGCGTGGCCTCTGTGTAAAAAAAATCGGATTGGCGCGAGTCCATGCCTAGAACCCGCGCCAACCGCGGAGCCCTAAAAATTAAAAATCCCTCCCTAACAGACCTCAAACAGTAATTAAATATAGTGAAATGTAACTCAAAAGATGGACAAAGAGGTCGGCTCTTACCTGAACCGAACAGAAGTTGATTTGGTCCGTTGGATTGGTCACACTTATCACCTGAAGATCAAAGCACAAAAGGGTCACTGTTGCTCTGCAAAGAGGTAAAAAGTGAAAAGTAAATATTTTTTACCACTGTTGGTCTTTTATAGCTTTTTAATGTCTAAATGGGTTTTAAACCATGTTTTTCGATGTATTGTTGCATTATCTTCGTCGAATATGTTTTACACGCGTCTTTTTTTGCAGCAACAGGTTTTCCACATGATTTTGACGAAGGGATGAGTTGTATTTTATACTTTTTCAGACTCGGTAAAAACACAAAAAAGTCACTACTGGAGTCACCTTTCAACTCTTTTCTGATTCTCTAAAACTGAAAAGATTTTCGAGTCGCTTGTAATTTTGAGCTCGTTAAATTGGCTGAGAAATGACATCTACCCAGTATATGTTTACCCCTTTTCGGGCTGGGATAGATTATTTATGAAAAAGGAATACCCTAGCCTATCGCGACTAGGAGGTTCTCTCAGACATAGTTTTCTACCTTTTCGGATCTGTGGGACTATCTACGAAAAGGGATGCTAGAGTTTTCTTTTTTGCTGTCTTTTCAGACTCTCTAAAAATGAAAAGATGTCGAGTTCTTCCTTTTTCGAACTCGTTAAAAACTGATGACATCGGACTCCGTCACAATGACGTTACCCAAGTTCCTCCTTTCTAGGGCTCATAAAATGTACTATGTTGGATTTTTCCGAAGGAAAAACTTATATCGCAAGCACATGATATCCCCTTCAAGCTTTTTTCCAAAAATAATTGGGGTACTCACCAGAAATGGTGGGGGAAAATGAAACCAATATTGTAGTTGTGTCAGCAGTATGTCGCTCTTGAACATGGCACTTGTCTGCATTCGTGTTGGTTTGGGGACATATCATCTTGTTCTTTGCTTGCCTTCATGGGTTTGGGTAACCTCTTTTGACCGCTCATCTGCTCTTTTCCACGTCACCATGACCTTAGATCCCTTGATGTCAAATACTTCCAAATCCAATATCGTGCCGCCGATATGTTCGAGAGAAGTTGGCCTCTGCAATTTTCGACCTCCCTCTGATTCTTTGTTGGTATTGATTCACAAACATTTATCCCTCTGTCTCGTGTCGATGATGTGGGAAACATTATGGCCCACCTTCGATCAAGTTTACTTCCCGTTGACTTCAGTTCATTATCCAGGAAGCTGATCTAGAGACTCCCTTCAGGTACTGTAATGTTCCAAATTTTTCCTTCAATAAATTGGAACATCAATTTTGTCCATTTTCACTTAGGAGAAGAATAATTGGGTAAGGAGGCCAAATGAAAATAAAAACATAAATAAAATCCCTCTAGTATGAAAAGGGATCAGCCATGGAACTAGATTTCACACCCCCATGTGTGAAAAGAAACATTTGCAAAGAGGTTTGACCAAGTCAACCATTGCAGGGTATGAGGTGGAAAGCACTACATAGGATAGCACAGAGATAGAGGAGGGAATATTAATTTATGGAGGAAAACCTAATGGATGGGGCCCATGGATAGAGAGCCTTCACTTTCTATATATGGAGAGGGGGAGAGCCATTGTTAGGGATGCATATGATTATGATTATTCATTTCATGTCTATTCAGACATTGTGCATTCTTTGTTGTTTAGCAAGAATTGTCAGGGAATTCCTGTTTAGGATTTCCTCACCTTCTTGAGAGGCCTCTAGAAGGTTGGTTCTTCATTCTCCACACCTCTTGGCTAAAGGGCAAAGCATCCTCCTCTAGGACAACGTCATTGCTGCAACAACATAACTTTGTGTTGTAGGGTGTTGTAGTGGAGACTTCACTACACCTCTTCCACCTCTTGTTTTTCAAAGAAAGAGTCTTTCCTTTCTTTGGGATATCATATTGGAAGCTTGAGAGATGATTTTCAGAGCTTGGCACTTGGCCAAAGTGTTCTATTCCACTCACTGCGCAGTCCCTCTGAGTGACTGCGTTATTTTCATGGAGTATCTGCAGTGAGGGTTTGCAGATTGATTGGAGGGTGAGATCTCAAGTTTAAGGATCAACCTTCCACTTTGGAGATCCATTGGAGAAGGTCTACTTCAGTTTGTTCATCATATTCAGCCTTCTCTATTCAATTCCAGATTTGAGTTGCAGCAGCTGCCCAACAGCTCCGACATTTTTTCCATTTTTTATATTTCAGCCAATCCCTTGGAGGATTGATGTATTATTGCTTCTAAGGGTTATAGCTTTTCTCCCCTAGTGTATTTGAGCCATATCTTGTCACATCTTTCAGTTATAATGTAATATGGATCAATACCTTATGTAAACTGCATCAGCTTGGGTTTATGCAGAAATAACAGTGTTCTCTATTTTCATGTACTTGTCTTGTTGAGGCTTGCATTGCCTTTCTTGAGTGGATGTTTCCTCAAGAACTTGTACTCTTTTACTAATATAATATCATTGTTGGCTATATGTACATCTTCTTGTCTCACAACTCATAAAATAATGTTTTTGATTCTATTGTATGTTCATACATCATTGCAACCCCACTCTTTGGGCAATTCCCATAGGAGGAATATTACAAGATCTATAGACAGAGTCTGTAGAGGGCTAGGTAGCCTCTGGATCTCATCCTTTCTATAAGGTGACATATCCAGTAAATGCCCCTATAGTCAATCTCTAGAATAGATTGTGATATTTCAGAAAAAGGAATATTGCAGTGGTATCAAAGCAACTTTCTTGGCTCAACCTGTGAGTCTAAGCCCAAGAAGATCATAATGTTGAAGAAGATGAGTTTATTCTCATCTATGTTTAGATCCAGAGGAGACCTCTCTGAGGAGGTCAAGAAGATGGAAGAAGAAGAAGAGGGAGTACCATGCACTTCCTATTTTCATCAAGAAGAAGACATTGAGCATGGAAGATACTTGGATCATCATATCCTAAGTGATTACCTTGTTGAGTACAGATCTCAACCTAGAGGCTTCAAGGAGACTCTAGATTTTCCTTATTTCATCCAGTTGAAGGAAGAGAATAGACCATGTAGTAGAAAGGAAATCAAAAGCAATAGGTTTCTGTTGTCTACCTTTGATGGGTCATCTACTGCAAGAACTTGGGTGAAAGAGTTGGTAGCATTCATCTTTCTACATCCTGTGATAGAGAAAGAAGCTGTTGAAATCTCAGCACTGCATTTGAAGGGTGAATCCTATGATTGGTGGAGCAGCCACTTGAGCCATGAAGGGGTGAAAACCTTTGAAAAGTTCATCCAAAGGTTGATCAAAACCTTTGATTATGAAGGGGAAAAGAAAGAAAATATCACATCACCACTTGAGGAGCCTTGTGATAACATTGTCACACTCATAGAGGAGCAACCACATACGTCAACAGTTGGGGCAGCCAACACTTTTGAGGAAGGAACTCTTGCAGCCCTACAAGAAGTCCCAAATGCACATCAAGGTATGAAGAAATTTCCACAATCTATTTTTGCAGCAACTTCTTTTGAAAATTGTGGAGATTTGCTTTTGAATGACCAAGGGTCAATTCCCATTGCTACCATCGAGCAGCTTGGTTGCACTGCACTGTGCAACATGAAAAATTTCAAGGAGAAAATAAACCATAATCTTTGTGAGCCTTGGTTGGATTGCACATCACATTGGAGATTGGGGTTTGAAGCCTTGAAGGATGATAGTAGACATATTGCAATGAGAAACCCTTTCTCCCTTCAAGATAACACTTTCTCAATGAGCTCCTCTCAACTCAAAGAGGGATTACTATTTTCAGATCCAAGACCTCATTGGTTTTGGAAGACTATGGGTAAGAGGGAGGTCTCAAGGAGATATCTCATCAGAGATGCACTTCAACACACCATGGAGTGAAAATATTTTCTGCCTTTCTCACAAGAGTAGATAGAAAATGGGGGAAATATTAGGATGGATAACATCTCTCATGCTGGTGTTGGACATTACTGGAGCCATACACATCATGATGGGAGGTTTTTTCCTACCACCTATTTGGGTCTTGATAGGGTCTCATTGATCCTTGAGAAGATTGCATTTCAAAATCCCATGAAGTGCAAAGACAGGAATTTGATTTGGGAGAATGGTAGCCCTCATGGGAGGAGTACCAAGGTGAAGAGGAGGAGAAAGCATCCACAAGTGGTTGAGTGGATGTGGTTAATGAGCAAGGAGCTGGGAGGCTACTTGCAAATTTATGATACCGGGCAGTAGGAGGCTTGGCTGCGCTGGTTACTCTTGAAAGAGTTTGGCCATCACTTGGCAAACACTCTTCCTAAGAGTAGGAGGCAGCTTACTTGCATCATTGAGCAGCATAGAGTATGGATGCATGATGTTGATGTGATACTCATATCATTCATTTTGTCTTCATCACATGAGTTGTATGATGGAAGTATGGGGAGGCATCAAAATACTTTGTTTCTTTGCTTGGGAGAGCAAGGGAAAGATTGCTCTTATACTTGGCATGATGTTGGATGAGGAGGAGATGGCCTTCTCTCCTTGAATTTTGATGATAGAGAGGTACTTCCACCTTGGGAGGGACTTCTTATGTATTGCAGCATTATGAGAGACACCTTTGACAAAGATCATGTCAAAGAATGGAGCTTGATATTGATGAGAGCCTATGTGTATAGGCCAACAACGTTATCTCTTTGGAGCAGTAACCGATGGATGAAGTGTGCCCAGCGGAAGTGTGGTGGATCCATAAATCAAAGGTCCCAGGATCATTTCATATTTTTTGCACTTGATGAACAAAGAGGAGGTGATATGGATGAGGTAGTAGATGGATTCATCTGTGATACATTCTTCTTGACTTGGATTCCAAAGCATGAGAAGAAGGATCTTCTTGCTGCACCTAGTTCATTCCTCTTCATGGGAGCATGCCATAAAACTCTGGAGGGTTCATTCATGGATCCATACATCAAATTACTCCCGGTATATGGTAAGAAATCTGTTTTTACATTGGTTGATTTGTATACTCTTACCATCATTTTGCAGTGCATGGCTCTACAAGAGGGCAAACTTATCAGATTGCTCCATGGACAAAATTGGGCCAACTTGTATGATGGAGACAACCATATTTTATATGGCCTTGGGCAAGTGTTTTCCTTCATGTATGATCAGTTGATATACTCAACCATTTTCTATTTATCAGTAGCTATCATGACATACATAACTATTCATGTAACACAAAACAACTTGCCATGTGATTTTCTCAAGCAACAACTTGTAAAAATGCACTGTATGTACTTGGGAGACTGTTGGTACCTTCAAGATTCATGTAAAACCAACAATATATCTTTCATTTTGTTGCTTATCATGACTTACTTTGCTAATATGGATCAGATTTGTATAAGAAGCATGATTATGAGAGAGGCACATGAGTTGGATGTGTCCTTGAGTGGGAAAAATTCTCACATTTTCTGCACTACATGTTCTAATGGGAGCATGGGAGGAGGTATGGCCACCAAAACCACAATTTTGTTCTGTTTTGAGGTGGGCCATGAGATTGGTATTCATTCATTGTATAGCCATGGGAAAATGCTTGATCATCTATTGTTGTTACATTCAACCATTTACTATCCATTAGTAGATGTGATGGATCTTGTACATTGCTTGCCATGTAATTTTATGAAGTTACAGTGGTGGAAATTGCGCTGTGTCCTCTTGAGATGTTATTTTAACTTTGTAGCATCATGTGAAACCTTCAACAAACTTCTCATTAGGATGATCTATGATGATCTCGTCCTATTCATCATGGATGGAACATTTTGGGCCAGCTTGTTCTTCATTGTCAGAGGAGAACTCTTTGGAGGATTTTCCTTCATTTTTCCACTTGAGGGAAATAATTTTGCAGCCCAGGATAAACATACACTCTACACTTGTCATGAGTGTAGAGAAGGACAACATGGGGTAAGCTGTGATGCTTGCCAAGTTCAGATTTTCAGCCCACCTTCATCTCTGGAGCTTGAGGTGGAAGCAGATTTTCAGGAGTTACCATGTTGGGAGGTGACTCATTTTGTTTGGATGATTGCTTGGAGATGGAGGATCCACATGAGGGAGATGTCCCTCTTCACATTTCTGACTCCATGCCTTGAGTGGAGACCTTCCAGTTCTATCCTTGCAGTTGCTTGAGGACAAGCAACATTTGGGAGGAGAGGACTGTAATGTTCCAAAATTTTCCTTCAATAAATTAGAACATCAATTTTGTCCATTTTCACTTAGGAGATGAATAATTGGGTAAGGAGGCCCAATGAAAAAAAAAAAAAAAAAAAAATCCCTCTAGTATGAAAAGGGATTAGCCATGGAACTATATTTCACACCCCCATGTGTGAAAAGAAACAGTTGCAAAGAGGTTTGACCAAGTCAACCAGCGTAGGGTATGAGGTGGAAAGCACTACATGGGACAACGCAGAGATAGAGGAGGGAATATTCCTTTATGGAGGAAACCATAATGGATGGGGCCCATGGAGAGAGAGCCTTCAATTTCTATATATGGAGAGGGGGAGAGCCATTGTTAGGGATGCATATGCTTATGATTATTCATTTCATGTCTATTCAGACATTGTGCATTCTTTGTTGTTTAGCAAGAATTGTAGGGGAATTCCTGTTTAGAATTTCCTCACCTTCTTGAGAGGCCTCTAGAAGGTTGGTTCTTCATTCTCCACACCTCTTGGCTGAAGGAAAAAGCACCCTCCTCCAGGACAGTGTTATTGCTACAGCAGCATAAATCTGTGTTGTAGGGTGTTGCAGTGGAGACTTCACCACACCTCTTCCACCTCTTGTTTTTCAGAGAAAGAGTCTTTCCTTTCTTTGGGAGATCAGATTGGAAGCTTGAGAGCTGATTTTCAGATCTTGGCACTTGGATAAAGTGTTCTATTCCACTCACTGCGCAGTCCCTCTTAGTGACTGCGTTATTTTCATGGAGTATCTGTAGTGAGGGTTTGCAGATTGATTGGAGGGTGAGATCTCAAGTGTAAGGATCAAACTTCCACTTCGGAGATCCATTAGAGAAGGTCTAATTCAGTTTGTTCATCATATTCAGCCTTTTCTATTCAGTTCCAGATTTGAGTTGCAGCAGCTTCCCAACAACTTCGACATTTTTTCCATTTTGTATATTTCATCCAATCCCTTGGAGGATTGATGTATTATTGCTTCTAAGGGTTAGAGCTTTGCTCCCTTAGTGTATTTGAGCCATATATTGTCATATCTTTCAGTTATCATGTAATATGGAGCAGTACCTTCTATAAACTGCGTCCTCATAGCTTGGGTTTATGAAGAAATAGCAGTGTTCTCTGTTTTCATGTACTTGTCTTGTTGAGGCTTGCATTTCCTTTCTTGAGTGGATGTTTCCTCAAGAATTTGTACTCTTTTACTCATATAATATAATTTTTGGCTATATGTACATCTTCTTGTCTCAAAGCCCATAAAATAACGCTGTTGATTCTATTGTATGTTCATACATCATTGCAGCCCCACTCTTTGGGCAATTCCTGTAGGAGGAATATTACAAGATCTGTAGATAGAGTCTGTAGAGGGTCGGGTAGCCTCTGGATCTCATCCTTTCTATAAGGTGACATATCCAGTAAATGCCCCTATAGTCAATCTCTGGAATAGATTGTGATATTTCAGAAAAAGGAATATTACAGGTACCTTGGAGCCTGCATGCCTCAATGGCAGGTTCTTTGCATTCGACACAAGGTTATCATTATTGGCCTTTGATCGGATGATTCTGCGGGTGTTCGATGCCAGCTCACTGTTCACATTCCGTGGATTGTACCTCTTGTACCTTGAGATTCATCATCATTATTGGTGGTTTCTCTCATGTCTGTTAACGACTTTCATTATTGGCTGGTAATCAGACGATGTTCTTGCATGTTCGACTTCAAATTACATATTCGCATGCTCTAACTTGTACTCTGTTCGGGTCGAGATGGAGTGCAAGACCCTGGATTTTGTCTCATAAACATCCAGGATGCGGGTTCTTTGTGGATTATTAGGATTTATTACATGACTCTTTGGATTGGATAGCTGCGACCATACCTAAGTTTACTTGTTGATCCTTATCTTACTGGATGGCTGCGTCCATATCTTGTATCCCGGTTTTTGTACACTCTATTATGGATGGATACGCCCATACCACATATCATGTATTAGAGATATCAGTTGTATTTGTATTCACAGGTCTTCCGACGGCAGTATTTTCAGTTGGATGCGTTCTCATAAAGAATTTCACCCCTCCCTTTCTCTCGGACCTCATGCTTTAGGGGGCATCTGTTACACAGCATTTTGTCACTGTCCCTGCAATCCCTCATCCCGTACATTGGAGGACTATTTCTGTGACCTGTGAACAATAAAATATCCTGACAATACCTTGATGGAATACTTCTGCATAAGGACAAGAATTCTTTTGAAGAACATATTCTCTAGAAAACCTGAAAAATCCATGTTTTGGCATTGGCGCGGGTAACCAGTTCATCCCTTGCTCCAATGGGGAAAGTGTACACTAGTGGGCGTGCCAGCTGGAACTCTTTCCCTGTGTTGTGCCCGCACCAAGCCTACTAAGGAATGTTTTTAACAATAGAAGGCAGAAGTTTGATTCTAACAACTTCAGAACGGATCAACCAAAAGGGGGTGGGTTGTTTGGCTTCGAATCTCCTTGATTAGGAAGTGGTTTTCCACCTCTCATGGAACCTTCCTAAGAGATAGGACTCTATCCCATGATTACAGGGATCCCAACCTCCCTTCTTCCCTCTATAAAAGCTTGCCCTCTCCATTTATTAGCTAGCTGAACTTGTGGGAAGGAAATTATAGCTGAGTGACAATCAAGAGCAGAGCTAAGGAGAACCCTAAGAGAGAGAGAGTTTTGTCAAATCCCTAACGAGCTTTGTGAGACATGTCCCGTTGGAATCCTATCGAAGGAAGATCACGAAGTCAGAGTACCGGTTGTAATATTTCTCTTGTATCTTAATATACATGAATCTGTTATTGGTTCGATGATTGTGTTTGTCCATTACATAATGTAATTTCATTCGTTCTTCTCTAATTGATTGATAGTTATAAAGTGTGAAATATTACGTTGTATGTTGTCTCTTTATTTGCGTGTGAACAGGTATCTGGATGCAGCGAGCTCACAGATCGTGATCTGTCTAGCTAGGAATGAAAGAACCACTTCTTCTTCGACAACAACATCGAAGGAATCACGGTAAGCAATCTATCACGATTCTATCTTTTGTAACTAGGAATCAATAGCTTTGCATGTTTCGATTGTTGCTAGACCTCACTCTAGGGCTAGTGGGATCGCCTCTGTCCGCAAAGGGGATTTACCTCCTCAACAAAGATGAGGTTTGAACCTGTGACCTGCACATCGACACATATGCCTTAGCAATGCATTCGTTGGCCAACAAGCCGTACTGCTGGGTGCTAAAATATGTTTTATAGTTAGTCAAAAGTGAACTTATCATTTCAAATATATATATATATATATATATATGTATATGTATATATTCTTAATTAGAAAAAGTTACATATATCTCGGATTTCCAAAAGAGGACTAAATTCCAAGAGATTATTGAGACTAGCAAGGTACCTACCAATAACAAACAATCAAAAACTTAGTATGACAATCATGACTACATAGAGAACTCCTTGAAGGTTCAAGATTTCAAGGAGGGAAATGCCTATGAAATTGGCATGATTTTCCTTGAGTTGACTAATTGTTCACCATATTCTTGGATCAGTGCCTTATTTCTCTTGTGACCTCATTTTTTGTTTTTTGTTTTTCTTTCCTAGATACCACCTTGAAATCCATTGTTTGAACCCCCAAGAATGGAATGAGAAGAACTTGAGCCCAATTGGTATCTCTCCTTATTTTGAAGATAGACGTTGTACAAAATCTTGGCCTGATGAGCTAGTATTTCCTACATATCTTTTCCATGTCATTCCTCTACAATGTAAATTAATTGTGGGTCATCTAGATTCATATCTTTTGGTAGGGATTTTTCTTCAACTTCTTTAGAAAGGGGGCTAACCATTTCCCGTGGTAATGGATTTGTTGGTTCTCTTCAAAAGACTTTTGCACAAGCTCTGTAGGATTCAATAGAGGGTTATGGGGTTTCCCTTATATTGATTTCATGCTTGATTGAATGTTGTTTTGCTTTGGAGACTCCTTCGAAGAGGAGAGACTGAAACCTTTTTCCTGATCTAGGGATCTGGTTAGGATTTGCAGTACCTTATGGACTGATATTTCTTCTTCTTTATGGGATTTTACCCAAATCATCTTGCACTTTTTCGAGTCTCTTCCATTCCTCCATAAATATTATACATTGATAATTTAAGGAAATAAAACTAGATTAAAGTGCAAAATTATTGTAGAAATTATATAACATATGCATGTATATATCCAGATTCTCATGATCTAACAATATTTATCTTCTTGCTAAATACATAATCCTTCCACTGTTAATATTTTGCGGAAATTTAAAAACTCAATTTGAAACACATGAAGCAATAAAAACAATCGCACATAACATAGTTGTTTAACGAGAAAGCCCGAAGCTAAAAACCACAAATATCATATATTATGTATCATGGAAATCATGTAAAAATCTCATACAAAGCTTAGTACATAAAGCTCTCAGTACAATCAATCGTCACACACTAATCAGAATAAATATTCAAATCCATGCACTAATTTCTTGCCACCTGATAGCATGCCTCCATTGCGCAATCCCTACTGAAGAAGACCCATGAATGAATTCGAATCTACCTTGCCTTGACTGCGCAATCCTCATTGGCAGCTCCAATGTGTGTGTGATGCAACCAATGCATCACTATAGTCACAATGAACAGTCCATCTTGCCCTTTCACCTATCTCTCCACTAGGTCTCCATTGAAACTGACATGCACTGTAGTTAATTGCTGTATTTGTTTAGTTGATTAATGAGTTATTATTTATGAATTAATTAACTAATTAATTCACTCCACTCTCACTAGTGTATCATTCAGTTAGACTAGATACAACTAGCTCAACTGAGTTTAACTCCATTAACTGAGTTAAACTGAATAACAACTCCATGAACTACTCTTCCAACTCTGTCATAAATTTGCCACTTCAGTTCTAACTGAGTCCTTCATGCATGAACCACTAGTAAACCCTAGGAATTGCGTAATTCCTTTAGCCCACTGATTTTCCAAATTTGTATATTGAAATAAAGTGCTCCAAGAGAATAAGTTGATGTTTATTGTCGGATTATTATTAAGAGCTAATAATAATCAACACTTCTATTTTTAGATCGATGATCTATAAGTAGACTTCACCCAATATTCTAAAAATAGAATTTAACCTATTTTTCCAACTTGACCAACCATCCAAAAATAGCATCTGCAACTTCTGAAATATGATCACCATGTCTAAAAATAGACATAGTCTAAAAATAGACTTACACCTAAAAATAGCCTACGGGCCCAATTAGTGAAGGTGACTGATTTTCACTAAGCTTCATCATCTTGTTGAATCTCAACACTCCCTCTCAACAAGACAAGGATTGTCCTTCACCCCGATCCTGCCTCTATGGTATTCGAATTTTCTCTTGGTGAGCGCCTTCGTCAGAATATCTGCATCCTGATCTTCCATAGGAATGTACTGAAGCAACATGATCTTCCGCTGCACACAATCTCTGATATGATGATACCGTATATCAATATGTTTAGATCTATCATGAAACACAAGATTAATCGAGAGTTTAATGCAACTATGGTTATCACAATATATCAATGTAGGATCTAAATGTGAACCAAACAAATCGACCAAGATCTTCCTCATCCAGATAGCCTCTCATGCAGCTTGACTTGCTACCATGTATTCTACTTCCGCTGAACTGAGTGCCACAGATCTTTGTTTCCTGCTGTACCAAGAAACTACTGTAGATCCGATACTAATAACCCCTCCCAATGTGCTCTTTCTGTTTGTTGGGCTGCCTGCCCAATCTGCATCCGTGAAGCCATGCAACTTCACCTCATCCGTCTGTCTATACCATAAGCCATATTTAGATGTGCCCCTGAGATACCTCAGGACATGCTTTCCTGCCTTCCAAAAGAGCTTGGTAGGCTTAACCATCGCTTTTGAAAGCTGGTTCACTGCATAGCATATGTTTGGTCTTGTATTAACTGAATGCATGAGTGAACCCACCAACTGTCGATAAACAGTGGCATCCACTACCTCTGTCGACGTAGCATCCTCTTTCCTCCAATTTCTCGGAAGAGAAGTGTCGAAAGGCTTGCAGCCTTGCATGTGAAACTTCTCCAGTATCTCCCGGGCATACTTTCCTTGAGACACAAACATTTCACCTTCCCACTGCCATATTTCCAATCCAAGGAAATAATGAAGGAGGCCCAAATCCTTCATCTCAAACTCCTTTGCAAGATCTGCCTTGCATGAGTGTATCAACTTCTCATCACCCATTAGTATTAAATCATCAACATAAAGAAAAATTATTGAAAGCTTACCCTCCACCACAATTTGGTACAGGTTTGCATCCGCCTCACCCTTGGTGAAGCCAAGTCCAGTGAAATAGCTGTTGATCCATGTGTACCAAGCACGAGGTGCTTGTTTCAGCCCATACAACGCTCTTTTGAGTCTGAACACATGAAAATCGCTGCTGAAGATCTCAAATCCTTCAGGCTGCTCAATGTACAGCTGTTCCTCAATGATCCCATTAAGGAATGCAATCTTCACATCCATCTGATGAATGTGCCAACCCATATACACTGAGAGAGAAAGGATGGTCCTTATGGAAGAATACCATGCGATAGGTGCAAAGGTTTCTTCATAATCAATCCCCTCGATCTGTGAGAAGCCCCAGGAAACAAATCTTGCCTCATACTTCTCGATGCTCCCATCAGCAGCTTGCTTTACCTTGTAGATCCATCTTGATCCTACGACTGATTTTCCCACTGGCCTTGGTTCAATCTCCCAAGCACTGTTTTTGATAATGGAGTCATACTCCTCCACCGTGGCATCTACCCATGTGGGCTCCTACACTGCTTCTAAGGAGATGGCTCTATCACTATACACTTTCTCATAAGAGCCATGTATCTAGTAAATTGGTCAGGTGCCTGTCTCTGTCTGCGCTGTGATTTAGGGACTCCTACATTCTGTGCCGAATCAAGCTTCAGTCTCTCAGCTTCTGTGGTACGCTTTCTGCCTTGTCTGATGTTTGGTTCTACATGAGTGGACTCCTCCACTCCATGAATCTCCTCCTGTGGCTGATCCACATCTAGAGGCTCATATTTGGGAATAAGAATTTCCTCCTCTACATGCAAGTGTAGCTCCCTCTCAAGTGACAACTTCATGGCTTTCACCTCATTGAATTTTATATCCCGTTGCGCCACAGTCATCCAACTGTTTGGAAAATACACATGATAATTATGGGGTGTTTCTATGTACCCCACAAATATCCCAACTTCTGCAGTCGGCACCAGCTTCTTCCTAGCGTCCTTTGTCACATGAATGTAAACATATGAGCCAAAATTATTCAAATGAGAAATATCAGGCTTCTTACCAGTAAAAGCTTCTTCAGGTGTACTCATGCCAAGTACTCTATGAGGACAACGGTTTTGCACATAAACCATAGTGTTGCATGCTTCCACCCACAAGTGCATCGATAGGCCCTGGTCATGTAGCATAGCTCATGTAGAACCCACGATCGTTCTGTTCTTCCTCTCCACAACCCCATTCTACTGTGGGTTATGAGGCGTTATGAGTTCTCTTCAAATTCCTTCTTTGCTACAAAAGTATTTGAATTCACTCGAGATATATTCACCACCATTATCGCTCTGTAGAGCTTTCACTTGCTTCCCAGACTCCTTCTCCACCAATGCTTTAAACTCATATAACTTTGAGAATGTTTCACTCTTCTTCTGCATGAATAAGATTCAACATCTACGAGAATATTCATTAACAAAAATAACATAATACCTGTGTATTGTTGTTGAAGAAACCAAGAAAGGTCCACACATGTCTGTGTGAATTCTCTCCAGGATCACCGAAGCACGGTTCTCCTTCTCATGAAAGGTGGTCTTCACAAACTTACCCATAGTACATCCCTTGCATTGATCTGACTACACAAGAGTACCCTTGGGAAGTCCAGTAGAAATCTTCTGCAAAATCTTCAAAGTGCCATGGTGAAGATGGCCCAATCTCCTGTGCCATAATTCGCCCTCATCCCAGCTCACCACTTCTTCTGATTTGCCCATCATTGAAGCACAACCATCTACCTCCAGCTTGTAGATATTATTAACTCGAATCCCTATCCTCTTGGTTTGAACCATTGTTTTATGTCGAAGGAAAGCTTTTCCCTCACTGAAAACAACGTCATAACCTCTGTCTTCCAACATTGAGACCGAGACCAAGTTCTTCTTCAGACTTGGAACATGCATAACATATTTCAACATAAACGGATTACTTGACTCCCTCTCAAAGGTAATGGTCCCAATTCCAGTCACACTATATCTACCATCATCGCCCATCTCTTTATGCATTTGGAGATCCTTCTCCTCCAAGTCACTAAACAACTCCTTTTCTCCCATCATATGGAAAGACGCACCACTATCACGATACCACACCGATCCCATTGAGCTTGAAACCAAGCATGCGATCAAAGAGAAATAAAGTTCAAATTTCGAGGCTAAGGCCTCACCCACTGTAGCTCCAGTAGCCTTCTTGTTCTTCTTCTTCTGTGGGCAGTTATTGGCGAAATTCCCATGTTCGTGACAGTGAAAACACTTCATCTTGGAAAAATCCTGCTTCTTGCCTTTAGCTTCGTATTTTGGATGGGATTTATTCCCCTTCCCCTTCCTTGCTTTGGAAGCCAAAGTGAAATTCTCTTCATCATCATTCTTTGATGAAGAGCCATCCCTGGTACTTCGCCTTATCTCCTCTTGCACAAGATTCGACCAAAGTCGCTCCCATCCCGGCAGTTTCTCCCGTCCATTGACAGAGTCTTTGTAGCTATGCCAACTCTTCGGAAGCCCAAGGAGAGCCAAGCTCACCAAGTCATCATCATCAACAATAATCCCCACACTTCCCATTTTATCCCTACAATAGACAAACTTCATGAGATATTTTGGAATATTGTCGCCCTTCTCCATTTTTATTTTTTTGAGCTTATCTTTCAGCGCCAACTTCCTCTGGTCGCTGTTGCTTTGGAATAAATCTTTCAAAGCCTTCCAAATTGAAAATATAGTGGCTTTCCCGTGAAGGCTGGACACAATATGGTCCTTCACACCTTCCAACATAATTCTTCTTGTCTTTGCTATCTTCTTTTTCCATGCGTCAAGTAATGTAGCATCGCTAGATCCCGGCTTAGGAACATCACTATCGATGAAATCCTTCAGTCCATTATCTTCTAGCACCGCCTCCATAATATCCTTCCAGGATATGTAATTTGAGCTGCCATCAAGGGCATACTCCAATAGCAACCCATTGAAATACATTTCAATGTATACTCAACTGTCGCACCAAGAATTTTCTGCAACAAATTCGAATTGTCCACCAGCACAAACTCAACAATTCTTCACAGTTGCAATCTTCAAGAATTAACACTGCTATGATACCATGTAGAAATTATATAACATATGCATGTATATATCCAGATTCTTCTGATCTAACAATATTTATATTCTTGCTAAATACAGAATCCTTCCACTGTTAATATTTTGCGGAAATTTAAAAACTCAATTTGAAACACATGAAGCAATAAAAACAATCGCACATAACACAGTTGTTTAACGAGAAAGCCCGAAGCTAAAAACCACAACTATCATATATTATGTATCATGGATATCATCTAACAATCTCATACAAAGCTTAATACATCAAGCTCTCAGTATAATCAATCGTCACACACTAATCAGAAGAAATCTGCAAATCCATGCACTGATTTCTTGCCACCTAATAGCCTACCTCCACTGCGCAATCCTTGTTGAAGAAGACCCCTGAATGAATTCAAATCTACCTTGACTTGACTGCACAATCCTCATTGGCAACTCCAATGTGTGTGTGATGCAATCAATGCATCACTATAGTCACAACAGATAGTCCATCTTCCCCTTTCACCTATCTCTCAACTGGGTTTCCACTAGAACTGACATGCACTGTAGTTAACTGTTGTATTTGTTCAGTTGATTAATGAGTTATTATTTATGAATTAATTAACTAATTAATTCACTCCACTCTCACTAGTGTATCATTCAGTTAGACTAGATACAACTAGCTCAACTGAGTTTAACTCCATTAACTGAGTTAAACTGAATAATAACTCCATGAACTACTCTTCCAACTCTGTCATAACTTTTCCACTTCAGTTCTAACTGAGTCCTCCATGCATGAACCACCAGTAAACCCTAGGAATTGTGTAATTCCTTCAACCCACTGATTTTCCAAATCTGTATACTGAAATTAAGTGCTCCAAGAGAATAAGTTGATATTTAGAGTCTGATTATTATTAAGGGCTAATAATAATCGACACTTTTATTTTTAGATCGACGATCTATAAATAGACTTCGCCCAATATTCTAAAAATAGAATTTCACCTATTTTTCAACTTGACGAACCATCCAAAAATAGCATCCTGCAACTTTTGAAATATGATCACCATGTCTAAAAATAGACATAGTCTAACAATAGACTTACACCTAAAAATAGCCTGTGGGCCCACTTAGTGAAGGTGACTGATTTTCACCAAGCTCCATCATCTTGTTGAATCTCAACAATTATTTAATGTTTAATATTTCATGGGATGTAAAGTGGGTAAATAACAAAACTAAAACCAAATCCACATAGATTGAAGTGTGAAATAGAGAAATAGAAACAATTAAATAAATTATGAGAGGAGAGGCTATGTTAAATATATGGAAATGGGAAAGCGAACACTAAGAAATATTTCCTTTTACAATATATTCGTAAATTAAGGAGAAGCCAATTTTTCCATATCAAACACTATGAATAACATTTCAAAAAAATCTAAGAAGAAACACTAGAAAAGTTGTTAATAAGAATGACGTGAATAAGATTCAGTTCACTCAAATTAAAATCAAGAGGCTTGTTAGCCATTAATGAAGTGGAATATACATAGTTTATAAATTAGATTATGCAATTGCATTACTGACACTCTTGCTCGCCAAGCCTTTGTGGTAAAACATCCATTGGAAGCTCCACGACTCAAGATGAATCTACTCTTCACCATGATAAAGATTCTTTTTTATGTTTAGCATGTGGCTATTTGTCTTTTTAATGGATTTTGGCCCTCTAATTTCACCCTCAAGGATTGGGTTTTTCAGAATTGGACATAGAAATCATATCTTCTACTATGTTCCAAAGGTTATTTTATAGTCATCTTCAAGGATCTTCAAGAGCAACAAAGGGTTTTTCCCTAGGATCCCTGGTTTTGGGGTCATGTGGGACTCTCAATTCAACCATGGTTTCCAGAGTTCAATCCGCTCTCCATGAAGACCCTAGCCACTCCGATTTGGGTAAGAATACCTAACTTACCCCTCTAATGGATTCGACCAAATTTCTCGGAAGCTATTGGACGCTTTGTCAAAATAGATAGTGAGAGAATAGCTAATCAGTTCATTTCATTCATCCAAATCTATATTAACTAGATTTAAGTGCATATATCTTAGATAAAATAATCCTAAAATGGGATGGCAAGGAACATCATCAGCCTCTAGATTATGAAAACACAACTTTTAGATGCATATCTTGTCAACATGTAGGTCATATTTAGAGTGCATGCCCTACAGGGGTGTCGAGATCCCCAGTGCCATGCAAAACCAACTGTGGATGACGTGATTGAAAGGAAACTTCAAATGCCATGAATGAAACAAGTAATAAGAAGGAATTCCCTCAACATCAAAAGAGATCTCCTGATTCTTTATCCTCGCAAGATCCGAGGCAACCCACGGCCGCTACACCTTCGCCCTTAGTGGAAAAGAATCCTACAGCTAAGGATAATGAAAGTTCATCAACATTAATCATGTCTACAACTAGTGGGCAGAAACACCCTCACGAGTTCGATAATTCAAATAGTGATAGGGATGTCCCACACTCTGTGGACGCAATAATGATGGATCTTTCTTTGAAAACAAGGATATGGCATTATCCTCATTTGTAACTAATAAATATGTAGGATGGGTAGATTTGTGTAGGAGAAAAGAGAAAAAGTAAAAAACCCTAAACACCTCTCATATTTGATATCGAAAGGGATATTTTCTCATATTCTTACAGGTAGAAAAGATGCTTAGTATGTCATATCCTGTTGGAGGAAATACCTCCCGGTCATTTTTTTGGTATGTTGTTAACTGTATGTACTCAATGTAATCCTTTTTTATATTAATATAAAATATCGTGTTAGCTTAAAAAAACTTTTATATATATATATATATATATATATATATATATATATATATATATATATATATATATATATAT
The DNA here is from genome assembly GCA_034641835.2 of Pinus albicaulis. Lineage (NCBI taxonomy): Eukaryota > Viridiplantae > Streptophyta > Pinopsida > Pinales > Pinaceae > Pinus > Pinus albicaulis. The sequence goes on from CM076577.1 coordinate 480,475,347, forward strand.
ATATATATATATAATTTTATTTTATTAACCATAATATTTAAATATCATAACAAATATATATTATATTATTTTATTAATCATATTATTTAAAAAATATAACAAATATAATCATGACATAATTATAAGTGGAACATTTAATCAGTCCATGAATTGAATAGTTGGGGAGAGATGGTGGGAACAAGGTGTGTGTTTAGGGTTTATGCAAGATCGAGTTTTTGCAGGGCCGTTTGTAGGGTGGGAGGCAGGTGTAAGTCTCCCAAGCTTTGCTGCCATTATTGGCATTGGAAACTTGACGTGTCTGGGAGGGGAAGGCCACCATCGTTTTCCTGTAGGCCATGGATTGAAGGTACGTTGTCAATCTACTTTAGTGGACCGCGAGATTTTTGAGAGGAAAATTCGTTGTGTGATCCAGTTAGACAACGAGTAGATTCCTTGAATAGCATTTATATTTTTGTTAAGCAACTCGATCGAAAAACCGGTGTTGTAGCGTGATTAGAAGGATAAGAGAGTAGGGGAGTTAAAAAAATGTTTGGAGGATCACTTTGACATTCTATCCAATGTGCATGAACTCCTTTTCAAAGGCAAGAAACTCCATAACCAATCTCAATTATAGGATCATGGAATTTGCCACGACTCCACCTTTATTCTTGTTCTAAGTTTATGTGGGGGGAAAGCTGGCTCCAAGGTCCAGGATTCTTCTTCATCCTTCAGGGAGGCTGTGAAAGGGAAGGGTTTGGAGCATTTGACTCAGGTAGAAAATCTTTCGGGTCTGTATATAGTGGAAAAAGTAGAGGAGAGGCCATCTCTGGAAGTTCAAAATCCACAAGTAAAGTCATTTTTCTTTGAGCTTCATTCCAATTCTATAATCTGCAAATTCAATGTATTTTGGCCAAGATCAGATGATTTACATAAGTGGATCTATACTTTCTGGACCAAAAAATGTGAAATCTATATATGTTCAAAGGGTTTCTTCATTGTGCACTTTGAATCCCAAAAAAATCTACAATCAATTATGGAGGGAGGACCTTGATTTTGGGGCCGAGTCAGACTCTTCATAACTACTTGGTTTCCATAATTTGATCCCTTAACATTCGTGGTCTCAACGATGCCAGTATGGGAAAGCCTTCCAAACCTCCCATTACCATTTTGGCATCATTAGGTTTTGGAGGATATAGGAAATGTTCTTGGGAACATACAAAAAAATGGACATTGATAGTATTTAATAGGGGTTTTTTACATTTGCTCGGATTTGTGTTGATATTGACTTGAGTAAAGGTTTAATGGAAATAATTTTATTGAAACATGGATAATTCCAATGGAATGAGAGCTTTTATTATGAAAACACTACATTTAGATGCCATTTGTGTTTTCAAATAGGTCATTTGTAGGACAACTGTATGTTGGTCAAAAAACTTCCCAAGAAGAAAAAGGGGCTAGTGCAAACAAAGAAAGGTTGGATGTCTTCAGATATTAATAATGTAGAGGAAGAACTTGGAGAAGAAGAGATAAAACAAGAAACAAAGGGTCATTGGGATAGGGATAGCACTCAATAGACATGTATGAATAATCTAGAGGGGGATCCAATACCCTCTAGTATGGTGATGGCATCACCTAACAAGAACATGAGATCCAAGGGAGCTCATGAATCATAAAGATCATAATCAGAAAAATATTAGGCCAAAGGGGACCCTACGTTGGAATTGGTTGTAGTTTCGAATGGCTCTCTAGGTGGAAATTGGTAGAAAGTGCACCAGAAGAAGGGGAAAAAAGGGAACATACAATAAAATCAAAATCATGATTCCCTTCTAGTTTTGTTTTTTTTTGTTTCCCAAGATCTTGATCTTGGTTTCTCTTGGAAGGCCTTTGGCCTCTACAAAATGTATTTTTATTTTTTATTAATATAATTACAATTTTTCCTAAAAAAATTATAAGTAAATTTTTTATATATAAAAAGAAAAAGAAAGTAATAGTAATGTATATATTACATGTTGTGTCTGCCCACTAACTTAATGTAATGTAAACACTTTGACTCGGTCAAAATAAGATTAAAATATGGTATAGATGTGTAATTAATGTAATGTAAATATTTGAAGATATGTATATCTTCATAAATTTTAATACTCAAATTATATGCAGGTAAATCTATTCTCTCTTTTACATCAATTTAATATCTAATTTATTATAACTTTAAAATTAAATTATTGTTATTATTGTTATTATTAAAAAAAATATTTTCCAATAATAACATAATCTCCAAACATAACAACTACTATAAAAATGTTTACACTAACCCATAGAATTAAACAAATTCTGTTGCTAAGCAACAAGTCCCTGCCTGGCGTTTTGGTAGCTCAATAAGAAACACTAACCCATATAATTAAGTCCTTGCCTGGCGTTTTTGGTAGCTCAATAAGAAAGGGAAAATGAAGGTTGCAGTTCATTTTAGTATAATTTTGTAACTTCGAGGTTACTTACATACTATATTTGTGCCAGAATAAAAGGATTGTACAGAATTTGGGTAATCGCTAAATGAGAATCCGCGTCTAGCTAAGGATATAACAGATTTAAAAAGTAGTGTAATCTCTTAATTAGAATTTTCGACTCGCTAAATGATACGAGAGATTTAAAAAGTAGTAGTGCAACACCAAAATTATTTGCACAACAGACTTCCATTTGGTAAATGCAAGATGATTTATAGCGAAAAAAATACACAAGGGTTCAAAATTTTTCTCATGAAGCCTAATGAAAGTACTGCACTTCAAAGTTCAAACTATTTGACCTCACAAAACTAGAGGCACCTTCACAAACAAAAATGTCAAAAATTCAAAGTTCAAACTATTTGACCTCACAAAAGCAGAAGTGCCTTTACAAACAAAAAATAGAAAATTTGACTTATCACCTTCGAGTAAAGACTTATCACGTTGTTAGGATGCATAAAAAATTACCATGTAAATTCTGTTAAAATATGTAATTATCTCTCGCATGTATTGTTAGACAATCAGTTAAGTGAGTTAGTTGAGTTGAGTGATAGATATATTTGGTGAGTGAGTTAGAGAGTGAGTTTATTGAGAGTTGATCAAGTTGAGTTATGTGAGAGTGTGTGCATGTCAATTAGGTTAAATACCCTTTACCGGGTTCATTCTATTCAGATTGTGATTTAGAGTGATTGAAGATCAATTTAAGAGCCGCAACTCATTGTTTCATGTGTGAAATACTTGTGTTATTTGTGTGTTTGAATCCTCTGCCTATCCAGCAAATTGGTATTGGAGCTAATGAAGGATCAGAAGATCCGTGGGTGAGTAGATCCAGAGAAGCAGGTCAGGAGCAGAAGGCTGTAATTTTTTTTTAAACAATTTTTTTTTTAGCAAACACGGAGGTCCGCACTTTTTCAGTGAAGAAAACGCGGAGGTCCACAGCTTCTCCTAAGAACAACTGCGGAGGTTTCTAAAAATCTAGGTTTAATCCACGGTTTATTGATTTTGAGGGTGCAGAATCGTGTTTTGTGTTTAAAGGACAGGCATGAGTGAGTCAATGCAGATCGGATCACGTGCGTTAGTTTTTCAAAGGAGTACGCAAAGTCTTTACCTTTTTACAAGGTTTCGATTATTTACAAGGAGCTTTGATAAAGCACGTGAGATTTTTTTTAAAAATAAATCATAATAAGTCCTTTTTAAGGAGCTTATTATAAAATATTTCAAACGTATATTGGAATTACAAAAGGGAGTTTATACTTATTATTTTTTTAGAAAAGGTTCTTTTAAAGCTGTTAAGAGAGGATTATTATAATTTTTTTTTTATAAAAAATTTGTTATATATAAACAAAAAATTAGGGTTTTTTGAAAGTTTTTTTTAAAGGAGTTCTGCAAAGTTTCTAAAAGGCAAAAAGAGAGAAATTTAGGGTTTTTATCAGAGAAGATTGTTTGTTTGAAGCAAGATGGCCACATCAAATTTTTAGCCAAAACTTCCTTCTTTCACTGGGAAAGATTATGATGTGTGGGATATTAAAATGGAGACTATGCTAAAAGCGCATGATGTGTGGGATCATGTCAAGTTTGGATTTGCAGAACCTTAGAACGATGCAGAAGAATGAGCCCTCAGTAATGCAGACAGGGAGCAATGGAAGAAAGACAAGAGGAAGAATGCACAAACATTGCTTCTTATCTAGTAGGGAGTGGACTGAGCAGTGTTCCAGAAGATAATGATAACTTCTTCAACAAAGGAAGCATGAGAAACTTTGGCGACAAGCTATCAAGGTATGGCCAAAGTCAATATTGTTAAATTGCTGAATACTAGAAGAGATTTTGAAAGTCTGCATATGAAGGAGACAAAGGACATTGATTCCTTCATGAATAGGGTCATGTCTATCATCAATCAGTGAAAAATATATGGTGAAGATATTAAAGATAGAACAGTGGTCGAGAAGGTTCTTTTATCTATGTCTACCAAGTTTGATGTTGTGGTAGCATCCATAGAAGAAGCGAAGGATTTGGAAAAACTGACAGTTGATGAGTTGATGGGATCCCTTTTATCGCATGAGGCAAGGATAGACAAAAATAAGCATTTCACTTTAGAAACTGCCTTCAAAAGTCAAGTTTTTATTTCAAGAGGTCGATCGAGAGGCAGAGGACGAGGCGATAGCTATGGTGGTCAGAGAGATGGCCGAGAAGAGCATGAGCATCAAAGTGGAAGCAACAACAGTAGAAGCTTTCAAAACAATCAAAGGTTTGACAAAAAAAAGGTGAAATGTTATTATTGCAATAGATTTGGTCATTATGCTCATGATTGTAGGAAGAAGATAGCTGATCAAGGAAATCAGAGAGCTAATGTTAGAACATAGAATATACACACACCATGTTCCTAGCATGCAACACCATGCATGAACCGTTTGATAAGGTCTGGCTATTAGACAGTGGTTGCAGTAACCACATGACAGGCAACAAGAATTTGGTTGCAAATTTGGATGCATCTATGAAGACAGAGGTAAAGTTGGGGTCTGTCAAGACTGTTGATGTAGATGGAAAATGAGTGGTCAACATTGTGACCAAGCAGGGGGAGCCAAAGAGAATATCAGAGGTATATTATGTCCCTGGACTCAAACAAAATTTGATAAGTGTTGGTCAATTGATGCAGAAATGATACAAAGTTATATTTCAAGGGCAACAATGTGTTATTTATGACAAATCCCCAAGAAAGCAGCTAATAACAAAGGTGCAGATGAGGAGGAACATACTCTTTCCTCTAATTATGAACTACAATGATCAAGTTAGTTCTTTTATAGTTGCGTGCTCTAATGATTACTGGTTATGACACTTTCAGTTTGGACACTTGCATTTTTACGGTTTAAGATTGTTGCAGCAGAAATAGATGGTCAGAGGTTTACCTCCCATCAAAGAACCTGTTAGCACTTTTCAGTGTTGCATCTTGGCAAAGCAACACTTTGAAAGTTTTCCGAAAGTATTTTCGTAGAGAGCAAAGAAACCACTTGAGTTGGTGCATACAGACTTATGTGGACCTATGAGGACACATTAAATTGGTGGAAGTTGTTACTTCATCACTTTTATTGATGACTATAGCAGAAATACTTGGGTTTACTTCTTGAAGCAGAAGTATGAAACTTTTGAAAAATTTGAATAGTTCAAAGCCTTAGCAGAGAACCAATGTGATCGACACATCAAGGTATTGAGATATGATCATGGTGGAGAATATGATTCGAAGGCATTCCATGAGTACTCCAAACAACATGGAATCAAAAGACAGTTTACGACCAGATACACACCGCAGTAGAATGGTGTAGCAAAGAGAAAGAAACGAACAATCATGAACATGACAAGGAGCATGTTAAAAGCAAGAAACTTGTCTAATGCGTATTGGGCAGAAGCAGTTGCATGTTCTTTTTATGTGATAAACAAATTTCCTACAAAGAGTGTGATGAACAAAGTTCCAGAAGAAGCATGGTCAGGTGTGTCATGTAATGTATCTCATTTCAGAGTTTTTGGATGTGTAGCCTATGCACATGTGCCTAAGCAAATAGGAGGCAAATTAGACGATCAAAGTGAAAAATGTATATTTGTTGGTTATAGTGAGCAGTCAAAAGCTTACAAAGTGTATAAACTGGTCACCAAGAAGAAAATCATTAGCAGAGATGTTGTGTTCAAAGAAAAAGAGTCATGGAATGGGACTGTAGACAAACCAATCAATGCACAAGCACCATTGATGGAAGAGGATGATGTAGAAGAAAATGAGCAGCAAGAATCAAGAGAAAAAACACCAAATAGATTCACACCAGGAAGGACTCCAAGATATTCAGAGCAGCATGGATCTTCAAGCAGATCAACAGAACATAATTCTCCAAGCAGTGAATCAGGTAATGAATCAAGTGATGGTAAGAAAAATATGAGAAGTATGAAAGATATTTATGATGATTTGGATGTTAATTCAAATTTTTCATTTTTGGCATTCCAACCTTCTTTGTTTGAAGAAGCAATTAGAGATGAAAATTGGGTGCAAGCCATGGATGAAAAGATGAATTCAATTGAAAAGAATGATACATGGGATTTGGTTGATTTACCAAACGATAAAAATCTCATTGGTGTGAAGTGGGTGTACAATATAAAGGTGAATGAGAAAGGTGATATTGTCAGATTTAAAGCAAGACTTGTAGTAAAAGGATTCTCGCAACAACTGGGAATAGACTTTGGGGAAACATTTTCTCCAGTAGCCAGATTGGATACACGAAGAGCAGTTCTAGCGATAGCAGCTCAGAACAAGTGGAAAGTATATTAGATGGATATCAAATCAGTCTTCTTGAATAGAATTCTAGAAGAAGAAATTTATGTGCAGCAACCTCCAGGATATGAAGTTGAAGGTAAAGAAGATAAATTTTACTGGTTGAAGAAAGAACTCTATGGACTGAAGCAAGCACCTAGAGCATGGTATAGCAGAATCGACAGTTACATGATTAAGAATGGATTTTGCAGAAGCAACATTGAGCCTACCTTATAAACAAAGGTAAATGGGCATGGACAGATTTTGATTGTTTGCCTATATGTTGATGACATGATTTTTACAGGTGAGCTTGAACTAGATGAATTTAAAGCAACCATGCTGAAAGAATTTGAGATGACAGATCTTGGTCTCATGAAATATTTTCTTGGCATTGAAGTTGAGCAATCTGAAAAAGGAATTTTAATTTGCCAAAATAAGTATGCTAGAAATTTGTTGAAAATATTCAAGATGGATAATTGCAAACCTGTACCTACACTAGTTGCAACGGGTACAAAGTTAAGTAAGGATGATGAATGACCAAATTTCAATCCAACTCTATTCAAAATATTGGTTGGCAATCTCATGTATCTCACAGGGACAAGACCAGATATTATACAAGGAGTGATTTTGATTTCCAGATTTATGGAGAATCCAAAAGACACACATTGGAGTGTTGGAAAAAGAATTCTGAGATACATAGCAGGAACCCGAGATTATGGCATAATGTATGCAAGTACATAAAATAAAGAATTGACTGGATATACAGATAGTGATTTTGTAGGAAGTTTGGATGATCGGAAGAGCACATCCAGTTATGTGTTCCATCTTGGTTTAGGAGTGATAGTATGGGCATCGAAGAAGCAACCTATTATGACACTATCATCAGCAGAAGAAGAATATGTAGCAGCAACTTCAACAACATGTCAAGCAGTATGGTTAAGAAGAGTATTGAATGGACTCAAGTAGCAAAAACAAGGATCAACAATGATATATTGTGACAACACATCAGCGATTGCACTATCCAAGAATAGTGTGCCTCATCAAAAGAGCAAGCATATTGATACTAGATATCATTTTATTAGAGAACTTGTGAGCAATGGAGAAGCTCACTTGAAGCCATTAGCAGTAGATTTGTTTGAGTTTCACAAAAGAAACTTAGGTGTTGTAAGCCTAGCTGAGACATAAACTAGTAGGCATGTTTGAGTTGTCATGAGTTATGCTTTAGTTTAGCGGTTGTAATTAAGGGGGAGTGTTAAAATATGTAATTACCTCCCGCATGCATTGTTAGACAATCAATTAAGTGAGTTAGTTGAGTTGAGTGATAGATATATTTGGTGAGTGAGATAGAGAGTGAGTTAATTGAGAGTTGATCAAGTTGAGTTATGTGAGAGTGCGTGCATGTCAATTAGGTTAAATACCCTTCACCGGGTTCATTGTATTTAAATTTTGGTTTAGAGTGATTGAAGATTAATTTAAGCGCCACAACTCATTGTTTCGTGTGTAAAATACTTGTGTTATTTGTGTGTTTGAATCCTCTGCCTATCCAGAAAATTCCTATTAGCATGAGAGTTAATGTGAAAGCTTCCATGTTTATGCATTCCATTCATGTCAGCAGGAGAGTTAATGTGAAAGCTTCCATGTTTATTCATTCCATTTTAATTTGGTGGCTTGGTATTTTGAAATTTATAACTTGGGAAAATTCACTTTAAACAATGCATTAGTTTTTAATACACACACTCAGTTGGTCGGAGCTCTCATCGTGGATCTTCTATATAACCCTCATATTCCATGAAGCAGAATAGAGTCCCAAAGATATGAAATATGGGCCCACAGACTTACATCAAGTCTCCATTTGGGTAAGGGGAGGGATTGGGTAACCTGAGTGGATTAGAATGGAATTATTCCACCTTTCATATGGGCCCACAGACTTCCATCAAGTCTCCATTTGGGTTAGGGGAGGGATTGGGTAACCTGAGTGGAATTGTTACACCTTCCAATTATCGGATCACATTTATATATTCTAATTCACTCAATTACCAGTGAGAGGATTAGAATGGAGTTGTTCCACCTTCCAGTTATCAAATCACATTTATATCTAATTCACTCAATTACTAATTACTAATGAGAGGATGAAGTGAATTCATATTCTGATTACATCAAATTAATGTTTGGAGTTGGATTGGAAAGAGAAATATATGAACACATAGTGAACAACCCAACAATCCACGGTAACACCAGAAGTAGATTGCCTTTGATTTTAGTTCTCGGTGGATTGAGATTTTTTGAATTACTAGGTACTAAAATTCATTTTAAATTTTAAACAAACACTATTTTTTAATAAGACAAGCTACAGGAAAATAGTTAAACAAACACTAATTTGTAATAAAACAAGTTGTAGGAAAATATTTTAAACGTGTCAGTGGAATCAATTACATCTCTAATTAATTTTTAATTGTACCTAATACTGCATCACGACAAAACACTTGCATGGACCTGTCTCCATTAAGGGTTTCGTTGGGCAAGCCAGGGATAGATTTTATAAGCCGTCTTCATCTTCATCTGAAACTGGTTGGTTTTGTTTCGTTCAAGGCCATGTGAATTTTTTTTTTGGCATTTCAAATTTGAGTCATAATGAAAGGTCAAAGAGATTCAATGGCTATCATTACAGAAATTATGTTTTCCGAACAATCACGATGTTTGCATTAGTACTACTTAACAAATGGAGGACTCAAAGAGATTTGAGGTGACTCAGGATTCTGGGTTTTGATAGGGTTAATGTTTTAGCCTTCAAGTCAATAGACGACGACGTTGGAACAATGAAAGTCAAGGATATAATTAGGATATGGAGACTTGGGTCACTAGCTCCTTGTCCCCATTGGTGTCATCTCATTCGTGCTCTTGGAGGGATGAGTTATTATTGTAGATGGAGTAGGAGTAGTTCTGTTTGAATTATTCTCCCCAATAAATCATTAGAATCTATACAAATAAATAAGGAACAAAGTGCAGTGAGCGACCATCAATTCATATTCATGTCAAGGTTTCATCTATATACTAATTAGCTCTTTTTTGCTCTTGCTTGAGTTTAAATCGGAGTTGCTTTTGTAGTCCCTGAATGTTGGATGTGTGGTAGATCATAATACATATGCTAACATCCAAGGTGCAAGTTTCATAACTAGAGGACTCAAACCAAGAGAGTAATGGCACCAAATAATAGAAATGAGGTTAAGAGATAAGTGATAAACCACTTGTTGTATTAGCCTTAAAGGACCTATACTTTAGCTAAAAGTCTCGTCTATTTAGTTCATGCTCATTATCACCATAAATGGACGAAAAAAAACAAAGCCATAGGTCGTATGAAATCTATTTGGAGTGAATACTTCACCCAGTCTCTCCAATTCCACTTTACAAGGAGGGGTCAGAACCACACTGCACCGACTGGTTACGGGGAATCCTTCGTAGTAGGACATATTTCATTCTACACTAGTCCCATATATATTTTCATGGATGGTAAGTATATAGTTTCCTATTCAATCTCCATTAGAATCTTGTAATAACTCATTCCATGTCATTATTAAAAAAATATAGAAATTGAAACGGGATAAACTAAATCATACTTGATTGTTCAGAAAATATAGAAATTGAAACGGGATAAACTAAATCATACTCGACTGTTCAGAAAAATAGAAATTTAAACGGGATAAACTAAATCATACTTGAATGTTTAGAAAATATAGAAATTGAAATGGGATAAACTAAATCATACTTGACTGTTCAGAAAATATAGAAATTGAAACAGGATAAACTAAATCATACTTGACCGTTCAGAAAATATAGAAATTGAAATTGGATAAACTAAATCATACTTGACTGTTCTAATTCTTGTCTATTTTGAGTGTTAAAACAGTTGATAACACCCTCCATTGTTCTCATAAATTCCCCCCACGGTTATGTTCACATCTAAGCCACAGGAAGAGGTTTTGAATATAGAAACTGATACAGGAAATGGGGTAGGGCAGACCCAGTTTATGTTATTGATTTTGTTGAATAAGTTGAGTAAGAGAGCGAACCAGTAGCAGCCGGTATGATAACAAAAAAATTCATTCAGTGCATTAAAAAAACATAGGATAAGGATAACCTTACTATGTCTTTAGAAATTGTTATGTGCAATGCATCTCAAAAATGAGGAAAATAAATGCTCAAAATAAAAGCAAAAATGAAAAAAATTAAATGCTCAAAATAGAAAATAGAAGCACGATCAAATTGAAACCTATCATAAGTTTACAAGTTAATAAATTTAGCCATTTTAAATGCTTTGTTACTAAAATTTACAATTACGTTCTCTCTGTTAATAGATTTAGCCATTTTAATTCACATTCTCTCTGTTAATAAATTTAGCCATTTTAAATGCTTAAATGATTTTTTACTGCAATTTACAATCACATTCTATGTTTTCAAAAAGATTAAAAGAAACGAACTATAAGCATATGCTTTTATCCTGCTATTTGCAATTATATGGTGTTTCTTAAAAATATATGAAAATACTTAATCAAATATTATATGTAAATACACAATTGTTAGTTACTTAATATAATATTATATGTAATTACGCAATTGTTTTAACTAACGTTTAATGTTTACTTACTGTCACTCATCTCTCAAGGGTCCAAGCTCTGTCCAAGCATTTGCTGTTACCCACACAGCATTTGCTGCTACACACACAACTTCCCTTTGTTGTCTTTTTCATTTGCTGTTACACACACAACATTTGCTGCTACACACACAACTTCCATTTGCTGTCTTTTTCATTTGCTGTTACACACACACACACACAACTTCATTTGTTGTTACACACATGGCTTCATTTGCTCTTAGCATACACCTTCTTATTTGTTTTCGCATACACAAAATTACATAACATTGATGTCTATATGTATATGAAAAAAAAAATGTAAGTTTAAAAAGAAAACTTTATTAAATAAAACTCTCTGACATAAAACATTAAAAAAAAAAATTCAAACTTTGTCATATCACGACTTTTAAATGCAGTTAGGTGAATGGTGTTAAGGTAGGAGGTAACGTGGTGAACACTACGATTTGGTGGATCAGAAGAGGGCTATGACAAGGTTGTTGATGCAGGGATTTAAAATTAGAAATTTAATGCACGATTGAGTGCAAACCAAAACAAGAAATCGTTGTTGCTTCCATCCTTCAGTTTCAAATCAAAATTAAAGCTTGCTCTCCTGCTGCTCAGGTTTGCAGTTGGAATTAATTTCCAACACTCCCCCTTAATTACAATTGTTGTTCTCTTGCATACCCAAACATTTTCTGAGATAGTTAAAACTCTTCTGCCCCAATGGTTTTGTTAAAATATCAGTAAACTTCTTTTCTGTTCTGCAATGCTTCAGAAATATTTCTCCATTGCTCACTAAGTCTCTGATGTAGTGATACTTTGCATCAATGCGTTTTATTATCTTATGAAACACTGAATTCTTGGATAAAGATATAGATGAGATATTATCACAATAAACTTTTGTGCCTTTTACCTGTTCATGACACAAACTTCTTAACATTCTCCTCATCCATACTGCTTGACATGCTGCTACTGTAGCTGCTACATACTCTGCCTCTGCTGTTGATAAAGCCACAATTGGATATTTCTTTGAAGCCCATGATATGGCTCTTGATCCCATATGGAAAAGATATCCAGAGGTGGTTTTCTTGTCATCTATACTTCCAACCCAATCACTGTCAGTATATCCAATCAATTCAAAAGTTTCTGAAGTGGTGTATAAAATTCCATACCTCTTTGTTCCTTTCACATACCTCATAATTATTTTTGCTACTTGCCAATGTGTCTCCTTTGGCCTTTGCATAAATCTGGAAATTAAACTCACAACATGCATAATATTTGGCCTAGTTGTAGTCAAATACACAAGGCAACCAACTATGCTCTTATACAAACTTGGATCAAAATCCTTGCTGTTGTCTTCTTTGCTTAACTTCAATCCCATCACTGTAGGATTAATTGTTTCCTTGCAATCCTGCATGTTAAATATTTCCAAAAATTATTTCACATACTTCGCTTGGGAAATAAAATATTTATTTTCATTTTTCTCTACTTTTATTCCTAAGAAGTATCTCAACAATCCCATATCAGTCATCTCAAATTCTTCTTTCATGACTGTTTTAAAATTCTCAATGAGGTAAGCATCATTACCTGTGAATATAACATCATAAACATACAAAAAAACAATGAGCATCTTACCATCCTTTTCTTTGATGTATAATTTGGGCTCTCCTTCATATTTCTCAAACCCATTTTCTAGTAGATAGGCATCTATGCTACAGTACCATGCTCTTGATGCTTGTTTCAGCCCATAAAGAGGTTTCTTCAATTTACATACCTTGTGCTCTTGGCCTTCTTTCTCATATCCCATAGGTTGTTCAACATAAACCTCTTCCATCAATACTCCATTTAGGAAAGCTGATTTTAAATTCATTTGGTAAAATTTCCATTTGTGTTGTGCTGTAATGGACAACACTGCTCTTACTGTTTCCATTCTTGCCACTAGTGAAAAATTTTCTTCATAGTCTCTTCCTTGTTGCTACTTGTAGCCTTTGACAACAAGTCTGGCCTTATGCCTTTCAATCTTACCTTCAGCATTTCTCTTGGTTTTATAAACCCATTTCACTCCAATTACTTCTTTGCCTTTTGGGAGATCAACTAGTTCCCATGTCTTGTTCTTATCTATTGCATTTATTTCTTCATCCATAGCATCTATCCATTTCTTATCTTTTAATGCTTCTTCAAAATGAATAGGATCTTCTACATGACAATATAATGCAAATAAAAAGTTCATACCTTCTTCTTTCTCATAAATTTCATTCAGGCTTCTGAATCTGGTTCCTCTTTCACTTGCTGAACTTGTGCTTGTAGAAGCACTCAAATCCGTTCCTTGTGATGTGCTTGGAGAAGCATTGTCATCACTTCTCAAGGGTGTTCTCATACCTGCTTGTGGTGTCCCCTGCTGTCCTTGTGTTGGTGGAGGTGGTGCTGCTAATGAGGGGTTTCTTTCAGCCATTTCTTCCTCATCTTCATCATAAGACAAACAACTTTTTACATTCACTGTTTTCTCAATGCTTCCATCCCAAGCTTCTTCCTCAATAAACTGCACATCTCTACTTATCATAAACTTCTTTGTGGATGGGTTATACAATCTGTATGCCTTGGATTCTTCACTGTATCCAACAAATATACACTTCTCCACATTGCTGTCCAACTTCTTTCTCAGATGATATGGAATGTGTGCATAAGCCACACAATCGAATATTCTCATGTGGGTGAAAAATTGTTTTATCTGACTCCATGGTTCTTCCAGAACTCCTTTCATAACACTCTTTATTGGGCATCTATTCAAAACATATGCTGCACAATGTACAACTTCAACCCAATATTCATTTGGAAAATGCTTTGCCTTCAACATGCTTCTTACCATGTCCATGATGGTTCTATTTTTCCTTTCAACAACACCGTTTTACTGAGGTGTATACTTTGCTGTAAATTGTTTATTTATCCCATTTTCCATGCAAAAATGCAGGAAATATTTGGAGATATATTCTCCTTCTCTATCTGTTCTTAGGAATTTAATATGCTGCCCACTTTGATTCTTGTTGGGCAGTGAAAAAGGTATGAAATCACTGTGTATTTTCTCATTCTTTTACTACAGACATAATCCTTTTTACCTTAGAAAGGTAATTTATTATAAGAATTATGGTAGAATTGGAAAGGTTTATGTTTATTGTAAAAAGATGACTAAAGATTGTTTTTTTGATAAAACATGAATTAGACAAAGTGAACAGCTGTACCAAAGGCGAGGTTGAGATGAATGCTACTATTGCTCCACCAGCGTTAGATCAAATCCTGCCAAAGACAAGGAAATCCCAATGCATTGCCAAGAAAAGGCAGGGGATAGCTCGACTTCGGTCAAAGTAAACCATATGATAATTAAATGAAGGGAAGTGAATCCCTCAGGATCCTTCGATCCTGAGGGATCGCTGTTCAAGTCTCCTCTTATTCCTCGTCTTGTCCGCCAGGGTCTGTTATATAAGGCAACGCCTTCAGTGATTGAAGAGGTCGGAAATTCTTGTATTGAAAACATTTCCTTTGTAATATCGTGTTTTATTGACTCTCATCTTTAGAGAGTGGTTTCTGTAATACTTTATGCTCGTTTAATATCAAAGACGCGTTTCATTTAATTTCACAAGTTCTGAAGTAGCCCAACAGTGTTTCATTGGTGCTAAGGGCCCGGCTCTGGTGGAATTACCCTGCTGTTTGTATTTCTAATCTTTGCTTACTGTTGTGCGAAGTCGTGTTTGAGTTTATTATGATTACAGAGTTTGATTGATTGCTGTTGGATTGAATACAGATTCATTGTGAAGCATTAATGAACTACACTGCTGTTTTATCATTTGCAAGAAGTGTATTCGCTGTTTATTTACCTTGCTATCTTTATAAAGCTTTGCTGTTCTATAATCAATTCTAGTTGCTGTTCTATTGATTCATGATCCGTTATAATTGATTGTTTTGTAGTATTGGATGTCAACATGATTGGAGTATTGAAATCAGTTGCTTGATTGCGTTAAGATTATAATTACTGTTCAATTCATGTTGTTGTTCCATTTTTGTTTAGTGTTCATTTCTGATTCATATCTTTAGATTAGCAGATAGATTGGTTACAATTGCTGTGTGTGCATAGGAATTACGAGTTGCTGTTCCTTTCTAGCCTTTGAAGTTCCTTTCAGTTATTTTCATTAGCAAGTAGTTTGAGTTTGATTTTATTGCTTTAAGAACAAGACCACCAACTGTAGAGGACACTGGTTACTGCTTCCAAGTTCCTAGATTGGTTATCTTGCCTCAGTGTGATTTCAGATTGCATCGATTTCTAAGGGAAGGAGTTACTGCTACTGTATCACTGATCGATGGTTTGCAGATTGATGTAGATAAGATTTCAGAGCATTTTCATTTATGTTACTGTAATTATATTTCTTTACAAGCATCCGTTTACTCTTGTATTTAGAATTATGTACTACATCTTCATAGCATTACTGTTAGTTAATTGCAGCCTCAGACAGAGTACACTCTTGAAATAAAAATTCGCTCCTAGATTGATGATTAATGTAGGCTAATTAGGTGTTTGAAAGATACCTTTTTATGACCCAAAATTTTGGTGCCGTTTCCGGGGAGAGTGTATGCTATTTCAAAGGAGTGATGCACAATTGATTTTCTTCTGCTTGCGAAGAATTGGGTATTAAAGACGGAAGGTAAGAACCTATGCACTAGGCAAGAAACACACTTGCTCGCAGCCCGCTTCACAGCAGAATTAGGTAAGATTATTTCTTTAGGTTGGAATGAAGGCTTGTTTTCTTGAATGAATAAGCCAACTAAGAAAAACAAAATTCCTCCTAAAATTGAAAAACCTAAGGGACCGGTGATCCTCGGGCGGACAACTTTTATTGATGAAATCCTTAAAAGAACTGAATCTCAGCCATCAGTAGGATTTAGAAAAGCTATCTCTAGACAACCTACTAGTTCCCTTTAGGCTACAGAGTCACCATCTGAAGCCTTTGCTGAGATACATAGTCAAACAATGGGAATTGAGCAAGATTCCCAAGAAATTGAGAATTCCTGCATAATTTCCCCTCAATAAGGGAAATCTAGTAATCTCCATGAAGGAGAAGGGGAAACAGGAGAAACAAGAGACCCAAAATCCCCTATTGAAATAGCCCAACCAGTGAGCAGTCCAGATAAGGGAAGTACTGCTAAACTCATTCAAAACCAAGGTCCTGAAACACCTCAAACAGTAGGTCAACAAGGAATACTTATTATTCCAGATAAGGGAAGTGCTGTCAAAGCCATTCCTGCTCCTCCTAGTTAGCCTAAAAATTCCCTTGAGATCCCAGAAGGATATTGGCATATATTTGACCAAATGGCCTAGAACCAAAATCAGAATCAGTAGACACCCCAGCAAACCTCTACGCGGCAATATCCTATAGTAGATACTACAGTCAACGCACCTATGAAGACCATTCCCCTTCAACATATTCCCACATTTCGTGGCCTAACATCAGAAGATCCAGATGCATTTTTGTTTGAATTCAATGTGTTATGCAGGGGATATGATTATACCACCGATCCCAAAAAATTAAAACTATTTCCTTCTACATTAAAAGGAGCAGCTTTACGATGGTTTATGGGATTAGGTGGGGGTGTCATAACTGATTGGGATCAGATGAAAGCTGCATTTTTAAAGAAGTATCCAGATTATTGCAGGTCTCGGGAATTAAAAGATGAAATATTTCAAATGACAACGAAACCAAATGAGACCTTGGAAGAATATGTGGAACGATTTCAATACAATATTCAAAGATCTCCTTATGCATCTTTACCTTTACCTGATAATGTGTTGAAAACTACATTAATTAGGGGAATGAAGGATCAATGGGTTGAAACATTGAATATTATGGGAAAAGGTGATATATATCAGGAAAGTTATCCTAACATCATTGATTTGTGTATCAGGAGTTCGAGGGGCAACACAAGGATAAAATCAACAGAACGTGATATGATTACAAGAGACAACAAGACCTCTAATGAAGGTGTAACTCGTGCAGATATTGGAAACTTGCTGGAAGATTTTAAGACAGATATGCTTGGGACACTAACAACACAGTTTGATATTATGGAAGCCAAACAAAAGCAAGCTGAAGCAGAACAAAATTTGGCAATATTCTGTCCTAGATGCAGGAAGAAACACAGCCACAAAGAGTGCCTGTTGGATGTAATCAAATTCTGTGCCATTTGCATGAAAGATCACCCTACAGAAGGATGTCCCTCGCTTCCTGGCCTAAAAGCAGTTTATAAGGAGGCGGAAGAAGAATCATAAGTAGTATTTCTGCTTAATTAGAGCTGACAATGGCAGCAACGACAATCAGGTATGCCAACTAATCCATTTTCTTCTTTTCAACCTCATCAATATAATTCTCAGCAATATAGTGGAATGTGGCAAAATCAACCACCTTTCCTCGATTGGTCACAACAGCCATTCCCTACAACATCTTGGCCAAATCAATCAAATCAAACTAATTGGCCTAGCTTTCCTTTCTGCCCACCATTTTGGCAAAACAATAACTATCCAACATAATGGTCCCCCTCTACTTCGCAAAGTCAGGCCTAGCATTCAAACTAGCAAAGACCTACAAATCAGCCAGCTGGAACAATCCCTCTCTCTCAACCTACACTTCCAGCTCCCTATACAAATCCCCAGACCAAATTAAGACCACAACTCCCAGCCCAGCCCAACCCAAACCCAAACAATAGGCCAGTTCAGTCTGTCCAAAAATGGAACCCCCAGAATTAGAAACTGAACTAAGGGAGTGTAACGACCTTCAATTAAGGTTTGGGCGCATAGTAGAAACAAAGAGAAATAATAATGTTCATATTGAAGATCCGTTACCTGTAGAACAAACATTACAAAAAGAGAAGGAAGTTCAACAACAAAATCAACAACAAGTAACAACTTCCTCTCCACCATTCCCAGAATGATTAATCATACCACGCCCATTAGAACATCCTAACTTTGATCTTCTAGGAGAATTAAAAAATTTGTGTATAAAAATCCCTCTCCTCCAAGCTATCCAAGAAATTCCTATATATGCAAAAACAATTAATGAATTATGCATAAAGAAGCCAAAGAGGAGAACAACCACCAACCCAACTGTCCAAATAGTCGGTACTTTATTTGACTTATTATCAGGAATGGAAACACCTGTAAAATATGAAGACCCAGGAAATCCCATAGTGATAGTGCAAATCCATGGGCAATTGTTTCCAAATGCCTTAGTTGATTTGGGAGCAACAATAAATATCCTAACAACCACCACGTGTCAAAAACTTGGCATTACATTGCTAGAACCAACAATAACCTTATTAGAATTGGCTGACCGATCGGTAGTGAAACTAGAGGGTACACTACAAGATTTAATGGTATCTGTAGATTCCTGGGAATACCCTACTGACTTCCTGGTTATTAATCCAAAGAACCGGCTAGATGGACATTCGTTAATCTTAGGTAGACCTTGGTTGGCAACTGCCGATGCTTATATTGGATGCCGACAAGGCAACATGACAATAACAAGGGGAAAATATGTCAAGAATTTAGCTTTATGTCACCCAGCCCAGCCAAGCCTATCAATAATCAAAACAAGAAAACAACCTGTATCATATCTTATGGAAAATATGAGATCACCTCTAACTATAGAAAATGCTCTTGATTTTAAATATCAAACAGAGGATGATATCATCAATAGTTTTATTAATAAACCACAAATCAGATCCCATCTACAATGTCACATGATCAAGGCAGCATTTGATAATAAGGAAGAAGAAGATCCTTTGAAATACATTTCTGATCAAGTAATACCCACTACTTCTGTGTAAAATAGCAAGATTGTAGAAATTGAGCCGGGAAAAACTCTAAACATTAACAAAAATATGACTGGAACAAGAAGAAAAGTTGGTCCAACTATTGCGGAAATACAAAGCAACCTTTGCATGGGATTACCCAGACATGAAAGGAATTGACCCCCAATTGTGTACACACCACATCTATATTGAAAAATATGTGAGACCCATTCGTCAACCCCAAAGAAGACTAAACCCTCACCTTAAAGATATTGTGAAAGCTGAATTACAGAAGATATTGGATGTTAATTTCATCTATCTAATATTTGATAGCAAGTGGGTCTCCCCATTATTAGTGGTACCAAAGAAGAACGGAAAGTGGAGAATATGTGTAGATTACAGTGAACTTAACGAGGCAACCCAGAAAGACCACTTTCCCCTTCCTTTCATTGACCAGGTATTAGACACATTAGCAGGAAAGAAATTCTTTTCCTTCCTCGATGGCTTCAGTGGGTACAATCAAATCCAGATTGCCCCTGAAGACCAAGACAAAACTACTTTTTCCTGTCCATGGGGGAAATTTGCCTACCGATTCTTACCTTTTAGCCTATGCAATGCCCCTTCTACATTCCAAAGGGCCATTCTCAGTATCTTTGCAGACTTAATAAATGAAGGGCTCGAAGTATATATGGATGACTTCACACCTTATGGAGATGATTTTGAGCCAGCATTAGAAAATTTAGAAAAGGTGTTGCAAAGATGTATTGACACTAGGCTTTGTTTAAGCCATGAAAAGTGTCATATGATGATGACCGAAGGAGTTATCTAAGGGCATTATATTTCAGCAGCTGGAATTCAGGTGGACCCAACTAAAATTCAAATAATCTTGTTAATACCCACACCCACCACACAGACAGAGGTACGTAGCTTTCTTTGATTTTCTGGTTACTATAGAAGATTTATAGAACATTATTCTCGAATAGCTGCACCTTTATATGCACTAACTGGAAATGTTGATTTTATTTGGACAGATAAATGTGACAATGCCTTCAATGATCTGAAAAATCTTGTTGCAACGACCCCAATGCTGAGGGGCCCAAATTGGAATTTTCCATTCCAAATTTCATCTGATACGTCAGACATAACAATTGGAGCAGTACTTGGGCAGGAGGAAGACAAGAAGCCATATGCAATCTATTATATTAGCAAAAATATATCCCTTGCTGAATTAAATTATACTGTGACTAAGAAGGAATTTTTAGCTGTAGTACATGCTGTAAATAAGTTTAGACATTATATAACAGGGTATCCTGTAGTACTATATACTGATCACTCTGCCATTAAATTCTTAGCCAATAAACCCGTTACAAATGGAAGAGTGACAAGATGGTTGATATTATTGCAGGAATTCGACATTACAATCAAAGATCGACCTGGAAAAGAGAACCCTGTAGTTGATTTTCTGTCAAGGATGCCAAAGCCAACAGACACAGAAGAAGTTGAAGACCACTTCCTAGATGAACATTTGTTCATTGTTACTGTCAGAACCCCATGGTATGTTGATATAGAAAATTATTTGGCAATAGGTAAATTACCTAAACATCTATCCCTTAATGAACGAAAGCAGATAATACATCGTAGTACTCGATTTTCTTGGATTGGGGGCTACCTATTTCATACAGGGGTAGATATGCAAATAAGAAGATGCGTTTGGGAGGATGAGGTATTTGATATTTTGAAAGCATGCCATGGTGAGCAGTGTGGCGGGCATTTTCCAGATCGTATAACTGCCCATAAGGTTTTACGAACAGGCTATTATTGGCCTACCATCTTTAAAGATGCCAAAAAATTTGTGTAGGCCCGTGATAGCTGCCAAAGGGCAGGTCGCCCTGGGCATTCTGATGAAATGCCTTTGAACCCTCAACTAGTAATTGAACCATTTGAATGCTGGGCCCTTGACTTTGTTGGTCCTATTAGCCCCCCATCAAACCAAAAAACATACATCCTAGTTGCAACCGAGTATGTTACTAAATGGGTTGAAGCAGAGGCTCTTTCAAAAGCTACATAGGACTCTGTAATACAGTTTCTTTTCCAAATCTTTGTGAGATATGGCCTCCCAAGGGACATAATCGCAGATGGAGGACCACAGTTTGTAGGCAATAAATTAGCTGAAACACTACAAAACTACCACATTCAGCACAAGATTACAACCCCATACCACCCACAGGCCAATGGCCAAGTAGAGAGCACGAACAAAGTGATTGAATCTATATTAACAAAAACCGTTGCCTCACATAGACGTGATTGGGCCTACAGATTGCCAGAAGCATTGTGGGCATATCGAACAATGTGGAGACCCACTACGGGGTATTCACCATATCAATTGGTATTTGGAAAAGAACCCATATTTCTAATACAATTTGAAATTCAGACATTAAGAACAACTCAAAAGGTGGGTCTAGATTTAAATGAAGCCCAAGCCAACAGACTGCAGCAAATTAATGAGTTAGATGAAATTAGGCTCTTTGCTATTCAACACACAACGTTAATTCAACAACAGAGAGAAAAATGGCATGACACCCTTATCAAAGAAAATATCTTCCAAGAAGGAGACTGGGCACTCCTATATGATTCTAGGTTTCAGGATTTCCCAGGAAGCTCTAGACACGATGGCTTGGACCCTATGAAATACAAAAAGTGCATGAAAATGACACTATTACATTAGCCACCATTGATGGATCTGGACATTCCTTTAAGGTAAACGGTCATCGAGTGCGATTGTATCATACACCGCTTACCCGAGAATCCTTTTACCAACAATTACGGGAAGACTCTACCATGAAGATTCTGCCTGAAGGGGATAACTCCTCCTTGGCACCCATTTATTAAATCGTTTCTTTTTTTTAAATTTTGTACATAGAAATTGTTTATTCATTTGGATTGTTTGTTTTATGGAATTCGTTTTTTTCAAATTTCTGTTTATTTCGAGTTTTGTTGTTTATTTCAGGGAATTCTGTTTCTTTTCAAAACTTTGTTTATTTCAGTTGTTCTGAGTTTTTACTGTTCCTTTCGAAAGGAACAACACTTCTGCTATTCCTTTCGAAAGGAACAACAATTTCGCACATTTTTGTTGTTCCTTTCGAAAGGTTCAGCAGTTTCGCAGATTGTTTCTGCTGTTCTTTTTAAAGGAACAACACCTTTTGAGTGGATTGTTTCTTTGTTTTAGATTAGCATTTTGAAAATTTCTGATGAATCTTCTAAAGAAAAAAATATTAAACATATACAATCATACAAATTAAAGCTTACTTTAATCAACATATTAAACGAAATCGTCATTTTTAAGAAAGTTGTTTAGTAATGATAAGAAAAAGGAAAAAAGGGACATAATCAATAACATGATTTTGTTGTTTTACTACCACTGAATTAATATGATTGATTATCCTTATCATGATTAGTTCTTTCCCATATTGTATAAATTTCTTTGATTTTACTTATGGAGTAGGAATAAGGGCACATTATTTTCTATTGAGATGTTCAGACTTCTTCCACCATCCCTACTCTTAAGGAGTGCTGAGCCATCCTTTATCAATAACTATGAAAGTGCTATAGGAAAAAGAAAAATATTTTTCACTAATAATTTTATGATTTGGCAGATGGAGGATAGGGGGTCTCATCAAGATCCAGCCTACCATGATCATAAGGAAGCAAGTGAAGTGGCATTCCCATCATGGCCACCAAACCAGGGATATGGTCCAATGGATGATTGAAAAAAAAATTAAGAAGTCCTTGGAACAGGAGGTCTCATTATGAGCCGACCTGCCCACTTTTCACTTCTTCCTGGTGAATGGCATTGTGATTTATCTGGTCACCAAGCTAGCAAAATGGCCTCCGTTATGACATTCAACAAGCACTTCCTCAGTATAAATAAAGAATAATGGTTCCAAGGGTGAGAAAGCAACTCTGTCAAGGTTATGGAGACCTGTGGGCAATAGAGCTCTGCTGATAGTATTGGAGTCACATTTATACACATCAATAGTCATATTAAACCCTTTTTCCTATATCTCTATTTAATATCAAATGAAAGTATGAATCCGTAACCTTTGATTTCTAACCTATTATACATGAAAATCATTATAAATCAATCATATTAGTTTGAAGTGGGTAATAAACGCATATGTACTTATGTTTATCTTAAGCTGTCCCTTCTCCTTATATTTGAATCATTACAAAATTATTTTATATCTATTTACGATTTATCACACGCATTGATTTCAGTAATTGCTATAATTTGATTGAATGTATCATAATTATGCCTACTTTTTCTTGCTGTACTACTGCTGTGCCACACTTGCCTCTCTCAATTGACGATCGAGGACGACCTATCATCCTTCAGGGGGGGCGCGGATGTCTGCATGCAGATCAAATCCCGATATTTATTTACCTGTATGCGAACCAAATCCCTGCATTTTAGGGAATAACAAAAATTTAACAATATTCTTCCAATTCACCGTGCTGTGCTGTTCCATTGCGATCACTGTGTGTTTGGGAAGAACTAACAATGTGTAGAGACAATGGGAGGATGACCAATTCGCAGTGAGCCGAAGGTGCTAGTCGTTTCTGATGCTGCACGAGAGATTTTGGAAAGATTGGGATGGATTACATATTTCACAAAGATGCAACAACCCCATGAAGCAGTGGCCACCGAATTTTTACAGAACTTGCAGGAAGGATACTCCATGGTTAGAGGGAGACAGATAGTTGTATCCGATGAAATAATTGCGAAGGTGTCTGGTATACCAGCGCAAGGAACTATATGGACTTAGAAGAAGATCAGGATTCGAGAGGCCATGAAGATTTTTCAGGATGACGGACAGACATTGGTTGTCAAAGGAAAAGGAGTTCAGCCAGCATCATTGGGAGAACCATGGACATAATTGGCCAAGATAGTGCAGGCCTATATAACTTGCGACGGAAGGAAAGACGTGGTAAGACCTCGCCACCTTAAGTTACTGGCTGTATTAAAACAGAAATGCATTGTAAATTTTCCTGCATTTTTAAATTCCTTACTGCATGACATCACCCGTAGTATAAGAAAAGATCAGCATGCAGACATGGTGGTCAACCACCATTGTCTAATCCGATTAATAGTAAGTCGTAGCCTTTCCTAGCAACAGACCAGCTGGGAAGAGTTGATATTCTCCATTGATGGAGGGTTAGCCTTACCTGCCCCGAAACAGAAGAGAATGGCTGGCTCAATAGCTGAGCCATCAATTCACAGACAGTCCCTCCGTTCAAAATGAAGTAGGGGAATGATAGAAGGATTTCCGGGCAATAGTAGCCAGCCCTTGGAATTGCACAGCTCAGAGGATGAACAACCTCCACAATTGGAGGGAGGAAGTCCGCATACTAATGAAGAAGAGGAAATGGAGGGAGAAATTCGCTAATCGGATGAAGAAGAAATGAGTCACCACACCAGTGCAGAAGAAGAAAATAATGAAGAAGAGGAAATGGAGGGAGAAATTCGATATTCGGATGAGGAAGAAGGAAGCTATCATACCTGTGAGAAGGACGAAGATAATCATAGCAACGAAAGAGAAGGAACATAGCCTCCCGAAAATACTACTGTAAGTTCACCACGAAGCCCCTTAAGGGAAGACCAATTGGCCCAAATTCTAGCCAGTATGAGTGAATATGTGCAGCCTCATAGCCCTTTGGACCTTAACATTAATATCAATCAGTTGCAGGAGCACTTTTCTGTTAACAAAGAAACAACTGAAGAAATGCTGAATGAAACATCAAACCCTGACAAAGTAGTAGAGTCAGCTAGGGTTGCTTCCCCTGAAAGGCATGAAAAAGAAAAGGAGAACATCGAAGCAATATCCCAACCTAAAAGTTTTCAGGGGATGGCAGAGTCAACTGAGGGTGTAATTCCCGAAGAATCTAGCCAAGGGCATATGAATATTGAGGAAGAACCCAAAGAAGAAGACCAACAAGAGAACCCAACTGAAGGCACGATTGATATGGACCAAACCCTGTTGAGAAAACAAGTTCAGAAAAAGGAACAACTGTTCCATTGAGAAAGAGGAAGAAACTAACTAAGATTGAAAATCTTCGGAGGGAACGAATGAAGCTTCACAGACTCGTGGAACAGCTCAGGAAAACCATTAGGGTTCTTAGAATGAAACAAATGCTTAAGCGAGCCCCCAAGAGAAGAAGCATAACTACCAAGCGAACTTCGAAAAAGAGAAGAGTGGCTGCTAAGATGAACCCCCAAGTTGCAGAAGCCATGCCTGAGCCTAATTATGGAGATACGGAACAACAAACAACTGTTCCAACAAGTTGTTCTAGAGGGACCCACTTCAAGTGAAAATCTGCAAGCTAGTAGTCAGCATACTTTTGGTGACCCTACATTAGCCAAACTCCAAGAGGAGTTGGCACAGGCCCGAGTGGAAAGGCAAAGGTTGGAAGAAGACACTGTACCTAGGAAGAAATATCAGGAGTTGCAGTAGCAGATGAAGACTATCCATGAAGCAGAAGCTGAAGCTCACGAAAAGTGTTGAAAAGAAGAGGAAAAGGATGATAAGGTAATGAATCAATTAAGATTAGCCTACAAACGAATGGACACTCTCTGCTCATTGTACACTAATGTCTTAGCCTGTAGATGCCCTGCCAAAAACTATGATTTAATTTTATTAGAAGATATTTACAGCTAAAGATTAAGGCAGTTAGGGAAGGTAAATCTATAGAGCTAAAAACTATAGATTACTTTGTATCATGCTGCAAACTTTATGGGATAAAGGTACATCGCCTTTTGTGTGAGTTTTATTTGTATAATTTAATACTTGAAAATGATTGTGAGTCAAACCCTAGCCCTTTTGTGGGAGATGTCCAACACCAGGCGTTCATTTCCTTTGCTGTAAATCAGTTAAAATGGCTTAAAGCCTATAATGCTTTTCAAAGGCAGGAAAATGAATTATATTTGTGGGTTAGGAGTGAACCTCAGGACCCATTTCAATTTTGGGCCAGGCAGAAAAGTTTGATGACAAAGGAAGGCGTTATCCAAGCATTGGGGCCTGTCCATAAATCGATTATCTTGAATGACACAAATTATTTCTTATCTATTAGAAACTAGGCTTACATAGCAGCTAAGGTCCGATGGAGAATTTCTAATCAAAATGTGCAAAATAGAGAACCATTCAATTATAAAAACTTTGGGCTAGTTGCAGACCACTTGGTTTCCTATAGTAATCTAATTTTAAAAGAAGGACCATTCTGGCTAGGGTGTAGGTTTCGAAGCCGCATTGCATGGTATCCTACTTCAGACTACAAAGCCATTTACGAACTCCCCGAAGGACAGATAGAGCATGTTTTTGAGGCATTAGCTGCACTGCATGGTTTTAGGCCTGTTGATGACAAACCTTATCCGGCTTATTCTTTAACTGCTCTCCATGTGAACTATAGTTTTCATGAGGACATGAAAAATATTAAGCAGGGGGGTATGTTGGGAAGTGAAAAAGGTATGAAATCACTGTGTATTTTCTCATTCTTTTACTACAGACATAGTCCTTTTTACCTTAGAAAGGTAATTTATTATAAGAATTATGGTAGAATTGGAAAGGTTTATGTTTATTGTAAAAGATGACTAAAGATTATTTTTTTGATAAAACAGGATTTAGACGAAGTGAACAACTGTACCAAAGGCGAGGTTGATATGAATGCAACTGTTGCTCCACCAACGTTAGACCAAATCCTACCAAAGACAAGTAAATCCCAATGCATTGCCAAGAAAAGGCAGGGGACAACTCGGCTTCGGTCAAAGTAAACCATATGATAAATAAATGAAGGGAATCGAATCCCTCAGGATCCTTCGATCCTGAGGGATCGCTGTTCAAGTCTCCTCTTATTCCTCGTCTTGTCCGTCAGGGTCTGTTATATAAGGCAACACCTTCAGTGATTGAAGAGGTCGGAAATTATTGTATTGAAAACATTTCCTTTGTAATATCGTGTTTTATTGACTCTTAGCTTTAGAGAGTGGTTTCTATAATACTTTATGCTCGTTTAATGTCAAAGATGCATTTCATTTCATTTCACAAGTTTTGAAGTAGCCCA
Source organism: Pinus albicaulis (assembly GCA_034641835.2). Classification (NCBI taxonomy): domain Eukaryota; kingdom Viridiplantae; phylum Streptophyta; class Pinopsida; order Pinales; family Pinaceae; genus Pinus; species Pinus albicaulis. Next base: position 480,502,681 of record CM076577.1, read on the forward strand.
GCACTGTTTCACTGGTGCTAAGGGCCCGGCTCTGGTGGAATTACCCTGCTGTTTGTATTTATAATCTTTGCTTACTGTTGTGCGAAGTCGTGTTTGAGTTTATTATGATTACAGAGTTTGATTGATTGATGTTGGATTGAATACAGATTCATTGTGAAGCATTAATGAACTGCACTGCTGTTTTATCATTTGCAAGAAGTGTATTCACTGTTTATTTACCTTGCTATCTTTATAAATCTTTGCTGTTCTATAATCAATTCTAGTTGCTGTTCTATTGATTCATGATCCGTTATAATTGATTGTTTTGTAGTATTGGCTGTCGACAGGATTAGAGTATTGAAATCAGTTGCTTGATTGCGTTAATATTATAATTGCTGTTCAATTCATGTTGCTGTTCCATTTCTGTTTATTGTTCATTTCTGATTCATAGCTTCAGATTAACAGATATATTGGTTACAATTGCTATGTGTGCATAGGAATTATGAGTTGCTATTCATTTCTAGCCTTTGAATTTCCTTTCAGTTATTTTCATTAGCAAGTAGTTTGAGTTTGATTTTATTGCTTTAAGAACAAGGCCACCAACTGTAGAGGACACTGGTTACTGCTTCCAAGTTCCTAGATTGGTTATCTTGCCTCAGTGTGATTTCAGATTGCATCGATTTCTAAGGGAAGGAGTTACTACTACTGTATCCCTGATCGATGGTTTGTAGATTGATGTAGATAATATTTCAGAGAATTTTAATTTATGTTACTGTAATTATATTTCTTTACAAGCATCCATTTAATCTTTTATTTAGAATTCTATACTACATCTTCATAGCATTACTCTTAGTTAATTGCAGCCTCAGACAGAGTACACTCTTGAAATAAAAAGTCTCTCCTGGATTGATGATTAATGTAGGCTAATTAGGTGTTTGAAAGATACCTTTTTATGACCCAACAATTCTCAACAAGAGCCTTAAAGTGGCAGAACTTTCCAAACACTTCACTCTTCAACTTCAAGAAATAAGCCCATGTTTTTTTGTGTAATCATCAATAAAGGTCAACATATAGTGGATGCCTGCTAATGATGGTATTTGAATTGGTCCACACAAATCAGAATGGACTATTTCTAAGGGTGCCTTTGCCCTTATGCTCTTTCTTGATGGAAAGCTTTCTCTGTGTTGTTTGCCCAAGATGCAACCTTCACATAGGCTTTCTGGATTTTCAATCAATGGTAATCCATTTACCATTCCTTTTTTGTGCAACAAATTTAGACCTCCAAAGTTGAGATTTCCAAATCTCAAATGCCATAACCAGTTTTCATCTTTTGCTTCTCTTTGGTAAGTCTTTTGTGTTACTGCTGCCATTGCAGCTCCTTTCTTTAAATATGCTCTCATCTTGAGAGGAAATATTATATTTCTTGTCATATTCATTTGTGCAATGCATTTATTGCTTGGTGGTTTATCCATGATGGTGAATACATCATCCTCAGAATACATTGTAGCCTTTCTAAATGAGTTTTCCAATGCTAAAAAGGTTACACTTCATACCAGGTAGATAGTAAACATTTGATATGGTTTTTATTTCCCCTTTCTTTGTTAAAACACTCACTCTGCCTTTTCCCATGACAAATACTTTACTATCTGTCCCCAATGTTACTTGAGACTTTACATTTTCATCTAACATGGAAAACATAGAAATTTTTCCAGTCATATGGTTGCCACATTCTAAATCTAGAAACCATATATCTTCATTTTTCTCTTCAGCCACATTTCATGCTCAAAATAAATTCTCTTGGCTCAGAGTTTCCTTTGTAAAGTTAGCACTGGGTCTACTACACATGTCACTCTATTTCTTCCTACATTCATTGGCATAATGCCTATACTTCTTATAGTAATGTCATTGGACTTGGGATTTATCATACCTTTGTCCATGTGCTTGATTTTTTCCACCTTGTTGGCTGTTGCCTTGGCTTTGATTCTGACTTTGGTTGCTGCCCCTTCCACTAGTACTTGCAGGGATGTTTCTTCCTCTGTTTTGGCTTCGACCTCTTACTTTTCCTCTGTAATTTGATCTGACTTGAACTCTTCCTCTTCCAAAGGAAATTTGGGTCTGGAAGGCATGCTCCAAATATGAGTTTGTTGTTCTGCTCAATCTTTGTTTATGTGTCATCAATGATGCATGAAGCTCATCAATAGTAAACATTGAGAAATATTTTGTCTCTTCAATGGTTTTTACTATCACATCAAATCTTGAGGGTAAGCTCCTCAATACTTTCTCCACTATCCTTCTCTCTTCTACTGTCTCTCCATGAGATCATTTGGGTAACCAACCCAATCAACAATGTGAATAATGAGTCTATTGTATCAGATTCTTTCATGCAAATGACTTCAAAATCTCTTCTCATTAATTGAAGCTTTGATTCTTTGCCTTCTACATACCTTGGTAGGATGTCTGGAGGGTATCCCATGCATCCTTGGACTTATTTGTTGCTGCAATTCTTTGAAATATGCTTTCATGCACTGCCTGATAGAGATAGAAGAGGGATTTTGAGTCCTTCTTCCTATTACTCTTAATCAAATCCTTCTCTGCCTGTGTCAAGGCATTAAATTCTTGTTCATCTGCTGGTTCTTCAAATTCGTCTTCAACTAGCTCGCATAAATCTTAAGAGGCAAACATGGCTCTCATTGTGATTGCCCAATAGTCATAGTTCTTCCCATTGAACTGTGGGAATTGAGTATTTCCCATACTCGTGCTTCTACTGGCTCCTGCTATAGCTAGCTTACTAAACTATGATAAAAACTTGATTGTGTTTCTTAACCAAACCTTCTCACTACTGAGAGAGAAACTTTGTCTCTAAAAGACTTCCTTTCTACAGTTCTCTGGACTGTATTTTAAAACAAACTCAAAACTCTGTTTTGGTAAATACTTGGCTTTGTTGAACCTTCACACTGCTGGAGAAAAATTCAACAAAATCCTTCTTCATTCAACTTCTTCAACAAATGATGAAAGCCTAGACTAGCTCTGATACCATGTTGGAATTTCTAATAATTCCTAAACAACGGTGAGGAAACAAAAATTCCTCTTCAAAAACAGAGAGAACAATCAAAACAAATACTCTGCAAAATCACACACAGAGTGGGAAGCAAATTCACTGTTTATCATTCGAAATTTCCTACTGTTACAAAGCAACAGAACTGATGTTTTGGATTTACAAAAAAAAATTTCACCGGGCTGTTACACACGCAACGCTCATTTGCTGCCTTTTTCATTTGTTTTTACCCACAGAGCATTTGCTGCTAAACACACAACTTCTCTTTGCTCTCTTTTTTATTTGCTGTTACACACACAACATTTGCTGCTACACACACATCTTTCCTTTGTTGTATTTTTCATTTGTTTTTACACACACAACATTTGCTGCTACACACACAACTTTCCTTTGCTGTATTTTTCATTTGCTATTACACACACATCATTTGCTGCTACACACAACTTCCCTTTGCTGTCTTTTTCATTTTTTGTTGCACACACAACATTTGCTGCTACACACACATCTTCCCTTTACTGTCTTTTCCATTTGTTGTTACACACACAAATTCATTTTCTCTCGGCATACACCATCTTCTTTGTTTTCGCATACAAAACATTACATAACATTGTTGTCTATATGTATATGCAAAATAAAATCTAAGTTAAAAAAAAACTTTATTAGATAAAACTATCTGGCATAAAACATTAAAACCAAAATTCAAACTTTGTCATATTATAGCTTTTAAATGCAGTTAGGTGAATGGTGTTAAGGCAGGAGGTAACATGGTGCAGACCACGATTTTGTGGATCGGAAGAGGGCTACGACAAGGTTACTGATACAAGGATTTAAACCCAAAAATTTAATGCACGATTGAGTGCAAACCAAAACAAGAAATCATTACTGCTTCCGTCCTTCAGTTTCAAACCAAAAGTAAAGCTTGCTATCCTGCTGCTCAGGTTTGCAGTTGGAATTAATTTCCAACATCAACAATGTTAAATGAATTTATCTTTCTTATAATAAGCCTGGGTTTCAAGACCTTACTTTACTTTATGCATCTCATCCTGTGCGTTTCATATAATTTATACTCTAGAGTGATGCTACATAAAATGTTCAGAATTAATGTCAGCATAAATGCATAAATGTTCAGAATTAAAATTCAAAACTAATGTCACCTTTAGTTCGGATGAACTTGAAAATTTCATTGGTTGCGGGGACTAAAAAGAGTAAACCTATTATTAATTGGTTGCAGGGACTAAAAATAGTAAGGAGTAGTTCTGTTTGAATTATTCTCCCCAATAAATGGTTAGAATCTATAAAAATAAATAAGGAACATAGTGTAGTGAGCGACCGTCAATTCATATTCATGTCAAGGTTTCATCTATATACTAATTAGCTCTTTTTTTGCTCTTTCTTGAGTTTAAATCGAAGTTTCTTTTGCAGTCCCTGAATGTTGGATGTGTGGTAGATCGTAATACATATGCTAACATCCAAGGCGCAAGTGCCATAACTAGAGGACTCAAACCAAGAGAGTAATGGCACCAAAGAATAGAAATGAGGTTAATAGATAAGTGATAAACCGCTTGTTGTATCAGCCTTAAAGGACCTATACTTTAGCTGAAAGTCTCATCTATTTAGTTCCTGCTCATTATCACTAGCAATGGATGACAAAAAACAAAGCCATAGGTCATATGAAATATATTTGGTGAGAATACTTCACCCAGTCTCTCCAATTCCAATTTATAAGGAGGGGTCAAAACCACACCGCACCGACTAGTTACGGGGAATCCTTCGTAGTAGGACATATTTCATTCTACACTAGTCCCATACATATTGTCATGGATGATAAGTATATAGTTTCCTATACAATCTCCATTGGAATCTTGTACTAACTCATTCCATGTCACTGTTCAGAAAATATAGAAATTGAAACGGGATAAACTAAATCATACTTGATTGTTCATAAAATATAGAAATTGAAACGGGATAAACTAAATCATACTCGACTTTTCAGAAAATATAGAAATTTAAATGGGATAAACTAAATCATACTTGAATGTTCAGAAAATATAGAAATTGAAACGGGATAAACTAAATCATACTTGACTATTCATAAAATATAGAAATTGAAACGGGATAAACTAAATCATACTTGATCGTTCAGAAAATATAGAAATTGAAATGGGATAAACTAAATCATACTTGACTGTTCTAATTCTTGTCTATTCTGAGTGTTAAAAAATTTGATAACACCCTCCATTGTTCTCATAAATTCCCCCCACAGTTATGTTCACATCTAATGCACAGGAAGAGGTTTTGAATATAGAAACTACTACAGGAAATGGGGTAGGGCAGACCCAATTTATTTGAGTAAGCCAGTGAACCAGTAGCAGCCGGTATGATAACAAAAAAATCCATTCTGTGTGTTAGTGCCAGTCTTTGCAGCCTTCCTCCAGTGATCAAACATGCTCTTAAAAAGTGATTTTAAGGTGTCAAGGTCAAATTTTGTCATTTCAGTGAGTCTTCAAGCAAAATTTGGTCACTAGGTATTAGGTCTAGGGTTTGCTTTCACTCCTTTCAAAGTTGTCCAAACGTCGGTCCATGTCACCATTCAGATGAGTATACCATCATTCAGAGGTTTTCATCATCATGCGAGGTTCCAATGGGTCATTTTACACCTTGTTCATGCTTCAGTTGTGCCTAGGTAAGGTTCATTTCCCTCTCCTAGGGTTTTGAAGGTAATTTCTCTTGGATGGTAAAATAATTAGCAAAACTTGTATCCTAATGTTCATACACCTTACCCTATCCTTAATGTACCTTATTAAACACTTCACATCACCAATATCCCTCAAGTTCCTCATTTTCGCACAAACCCTAGTTTCTTGCTACAACTTGACAATTTTCTAGGCTAGGCCTGTGTTTTTCCCTTTTGGACCTCTTCCCCTCACTCAATCTCTGAAATTCCACTTTCCCCTGCTTCTTAACATCCCTCCCTACTTCCAAAAATTTTCTCTAGGATTTATAAGTCCATTATCCCCTTAATTTCACTTCATTTCGACAAATCCCCTGTTCCACACATCGGGATAGGTTTTACTCCAATGATGTTTCTGAGAAAGAAAAGATGAATTTGGGAAAAAAGAGAGAGGTTTTTGTCCAAAATATGACAAGGAAGAAAAAATCCTTCACCTTTTACACAGGTGTCATGGTTGTAGAGAAATTTCAAAAATACAGTTGCCTCAGGAGAATCGATGCACCTCTGAAGTGACCTTGGGAAAATCAAAATTTCTCCTAGCTTGGTTGGCCCAATGACTTGCTTGATAAGTCAAATGATAACTAGACACAAAGAGATTTCCAATGAGCTATAATGAGCTCAATTTTTGGTTGACCCCCCCCCCCCCCCCCCCCCCCCCAAGATTTGATTTTTGACAGGGAAAATGAACTCCAAATTGAAAAATTCCAGTTGGGTTGGAAATTAAACTAAATAAGATTTCCAACGAGATATCATGTGCTCAATTTGGACACCAGGAAGGCCTCCAAAAGTCTCCTGCAAAAAGGCACTACGCATTGAGATGAATTTTGGAAATTTTGCCTTAAAAAACAGAGTTTTCTGCCCAATGTGCCGCGCCACCTGGCGCTCGCTTTTGATGGAGGCATAATTTTGAGGAAAAATCAACATATTTGGATTTTTCATTAAAAAATATGCAAGCTCACAAATGGCCAAGAAATTTTCACAAGTTTTGGGCTTCCAAAAAGGTCAAAAATACCCCAAAAATGACCTTTCTGCCCCTTTTTTGACACACAGGAAGCAATGTTGGGAGAACTCAGTTTTGGAGGGGCAAATGGAGGCCAAATTCAAAAATTCCACTTGTTCTGGAAATTTTACAGGCAGAAATTTCCAACAAGTCCACATGGAGCAAATTTGGACACCGGGAATGCCTCCAAAATCAGCTGCAAAAAGGCGCTACGCATAGGGAAATCAACGCGGCGCATTGGAGGAATTTTGCTCATTTTTGGTCAAAAACTCTGTTTTTCGCCTAGTTTTTTCATAGTTTGACTTTTCTCCTTCTAATTTTCAAAATAATGATGTAATTCGATGTGACATGATGTATTTTGATGTAATTATGCTAAATTTTCACTCATAGAGGTAGATTCATCCATGAAAATGTAGTTTGCAACTGAATGAATCAGTTCCCTAGTTTTAAGAAGTAAGTTGTTCCACTGCCTACTTTTTAGTTCTCAGTTTAGAATTTGTTGGAAAAACTCCTAAACTCATGAGCTCGACCCCTAGAGGCTAGGATGAGTTTTTGTTTTCCTATATCCTATGTTTTTTCAGTCATTAGCATTGTTGGACTTTTGGGAAAGCTTGGAGCTTATTGTATACTCATTTCAGTAATTTGGCTAAGGAATAGACCAGTGGTTTGCAACACTTTATGGGATTAATGTGGAATATTGCTTTGGTATTGTGTTTTCTTCTGTAATTGTAAGTCTACATGTGTTTTATGTATGCCATATCTCTCTTTATTTCATCTTAACTAAATCAAACAAAGATAAAGGTAGAATACATTGAAAGTGTAGTGCTCTACCTAGGGTTTGCTTAGTTATCTATGTTTTTAGCTGATTGAAAAGGATCCCTGAGTTCTTCATGCCCTTTTAAACTCCTCCTCTATCTAAAACCTTTCCATATCACTCAATTTGAAGTACCAAATCACTTTCCTACCTTGCCCCATAGAGATCTCTTCAAAACTGAGCCTCATTCCCTAGGTCCAAATATTCCTTTCACATTTGAGCCAACAAAACACCATCAAATTCAATCAAACACCTCTATACACATACCTAGCATAAAATCAGTCATCACATCAGTGATCTCAAGCTTTCACTGGCCATCTTTTATAAGATTGACAAGGAGAGAGCCCTCTCCCGACCTGGTAGGGCTAACTACCAGGTTAAGCATGGTTTGATGTTACCCTAGATTCTGCCTTTATCCGCCTGAGGTAGATTTAGGCACTAACACTATGGATTAAAAAAACATAGGATAATGATAACCTCACTATGTCTTTAGAAATTGTTATGTGTAATGCATCTCAAAAATGAGGAAAATAAATGCTCAAAATAAAAGCAAAATTGAAAAAATTAAATGCTCAAAATAGAAAATAGAAGCACGATCAAATTGAAACCTATCATAAGTTTACAAGTTAATAAATTTAGCCATGCTTTGTTAGTGCAATTTACAATTACGTTCTCTCTGTTAATATATTTATCCATTTTAAATCACATTCTCTCTGTTAATAAATTTAGCCATTTTAAATGCTTTGTTACTGCAATCTACAATCACATTCTCTGTTTTAAAAAAGAATTACAAGTTAATAAATTTAGCCATTTTAAATGTTTAAATTCTTTGTTATTGCAATTTACAATCACATTCTGTGTTTTCAAAAAGATTAAAAGAAACGAACTATAAGCATATGATTTTATCCTGCTATTTGAAATTATATGGTGTTTCTTAAAAATATATGAAAATACTTAATATAATATTATATGTAATTACACAATTGTTAGTTACTTAATAGAATATTATATGTAATTATTCAATTTTTTTAACTAACGTTTAATGTTTACTTACCGTTACTTATCTCTCAAGGGTCCAAGCTCTGTCCAAGCATTTGCTGTTACCCACACAACATTCGTTGCCACACACACAACTTCCCTTTATTGTCTTTTCATTTGCTATTACACACACAACATTTGCTGATACACACACAACTTCCCTTTGCTGTCTTTTTCATTTGATATTACACACACACACAACTTCATTTGCTATTACACACACAACTTCATTTTCTCTCAGCATACACAGTCTTCTTTGTTTTCACATACACAACATTACATAGCATTTCTGTCTATATGTATATGAAAAAAAAATCTAAGTTTAAAAAAAAGCTTTATTAAATAAAACTATCTGACGTAAAACATTAAAACCAAAATTCAAACTTTGTCATATCATGACTTTTAAATGTAGTTAGGTGAATGGTGTTAAAGCGGGAGGTAACGTGGTGAATTCTAGGTCCCTATATTACTAGTATAGTCCCTTATTATTGTTAGTGTAACCCCCTTATTTTTATTATTGCACCCCTGTAACCCTCATATTGTTATTATTGTTCCCTTAAATTATTATTGTTAGGTCAGCTAGGATTACATTGTGGCCCCATGGACTCCTATATATAGAAAGGAGGTTTTGTAATTTGAATCATCCAAGAATTGTTCATTAATGTAATGTATTGGAGGTTTCCCCCTCGAAGTGGCTTATTTCTAAGGCGTTTATATCTCTTTTCTTCTATTTTTGGAGTTGGTTTCACAACATTTGGTATCAGAGCTTTGAGATTCTAGGGTTTAACTGCTCCAAACAGGTCAGCGTGGAATTTTCACTATAACTTTTTTTCTACGAAGGTTCAGAATCTGAAATTTTTAGAGTGCGAAGCCAAAATCCTGAGGAACATCGTCACAAAATTTTAGATATTGGGTCACAATATTTTAGGAGATATGATTTGTGCAAGTTAGGTCATTTTGCAGGCTCCTAAATTTATCCTAAATAGGTCATCGTGGTATTTCCGTAATAATTTTTTTTCTACGAAGGTTAAGACGCTGAAATTTTTAGAGTGCGAAGCCGCAATATTTTGGAATATCTTCAAAAAATTTCAGATATTGGTTCACAATATTTTTGGAGATATGATCTGTGGAATTTAGGGCTTTTTGAGGATTCAGAATTTCATCTCAAAGAGGTGATCGTGGGAAAATATTCATAGCTCTCTCTCTGAGCATTGGATTGGAATGCCGTAAAAAATGGCCACAAGTAGATGGACTTTAGTTTTTGGTCTATCAATTTCAAATCCAAAGGAGGAAACAGTGACACGTGGCAAGTCGTACATGTTCTCTCTACTGAACCAGTCCAAAATTGGGTCATTGTGGGATATTGGACATAACTTTGCCTTAAAGAATCCAAATCAGATAAGACCTGTGGCATTTGAAAGAATATTTAGAGGGCTAATACAGAGCTGAATTTAAGATATTTAGGATCTGTAATTATAGAGATAATTCAATTTCAATATCAAGCTCCTCAAAAGAAAGTAAAATGTGTGTTTTTTTTTTCTTTCGAATTGCATAAGTCTTGTTTGAAGAATCAAGTTGAATTGATTCCAAGGGCATATTGTAGAATAGATATCAATATTGGATTCTAAAATGGCCCCTAAAAAGAATTCAACACCCATTAAGCCTTTATAAATCTCTACTATGACTCATGAAGATGAAGAATGGCAACATGACATATCAAAATTACAAGAGCAAGTGCAACAAATTTTTCTCTCGCAAAAAGCAACAAAAAATGACATGGAAGTTTTCAAGAAAGGTGTGGAAACTAAGATGGATGGTTTGAAGAAAGGCGTGGAATCTAAGATGTATGGTTTGAAGAATAGCATGGAATCTAAGATAGATGGCATGGAATCTGGCATGGAATCTAATATGGATGGCATGGAAGCTAAAATGGAAAACATGAAGAATGATATAAAAGCAGACATGGAAGGTTTGACAAAGTTGATACAAGAAATTTTTCCTAATGATGAAAAGATAGTAGAGGAAACTCATGATGAGAACAAAATAAATGTTAATCTAGATTTCATAAAATCTAATGTTGGCGGGAAGAACCACCATATTCCAAAAATGGATATGAGGAAGTTTGATGGAAAGGATCCTGTAACATGGATACTACAGAAGGAGCAATATTTTGATCTCCATAATGTGCAAAACACACAAAAGGTATGCATTGAAACTTTACATTTAGAAAAAAATACATTTGTATGGTATTGATGGCTTTGCTCCCGTAAAAAAATTGTCACTTGGTCAATTTTTACGGAGCAAATGATAGCACATTATGAGGATACAAAGAGCAACACCTTCTTTAGCCAATTGATAAATCTCAAACAAAAGGGTTTAATGGGGGAGCACATTGAGGACTTCCAAAAATTGAATATAAGGGTAACTGATATTCCAGAGGAACACATGATTGATCTCTTCATAGGTACTTTAAAAGATAACATCCAACATGAAGTTCGCGTTTTGGAACCTAATTCATTGGAGAAGGCATCCAGGTTGGCAAGAAAAATTGAATGTAAAATTATGGCGACAAGGAAGCCTACCACTCACTTCTATAAAGAGGGAAGTGTTGCTACTCCTAGATTTCCACAACCTACAATGTTGACACCACAACAATTGGAAGAAAAATGAGCAAAAGGGCTTTGCTATAGTTGTTATAGCAAATACACTAAAGGCCATAAGTGTGCCGAGAAGAAATTATTTTACATAGATTGTGAAGAGGAAGAAGAAAATGAACAAGAAGAGGATATACACTAGGAACCAACCCAAGAAGAGGAATAAATTAGTCCAACCATATCGTGTAATGCATTGGCAGGAATTACCACTCCTCAAAATCTCAAGATAGAAGGACATATCAAGAAGAAAAAGGTAATAGTGTTGATTGATTCAAGTAGCACCCATAATTTTATTCATTGTAAGGTAGCCATGGAATTGAATGATTTCCTATACCCAGCACCAGAATGTCAAGTGATGGTTGCAAATGGAGGAACTATAAATTGCTCTGGAAAATGCCATAATATCAAGCTAACCATGGAGGAATATGTATTGAATATACAATTCTTTCCATTCCTATGGGAGGTGCTGATGTTGTACTAAGAGTACAATGGTTACAATCTTTGGGGACGGTAGCTTTTAATTTTCAAGAAATTTTCTTGAAATTTTTTTCAGAAGGAAAGGAAGTCAAATTATGGGGTATTGCAGGGAAGCTGGGAAAGATAATAAGCTCTAATGTCATGACAAAGCTTCCAAAGAAATAAAACTGAGGCGTAATTGCACAATTATGCTCACTAGAAGTTCCAACATCAAAATCATCTATTTCTGCAGATCTCCAACAAGTCTTGGACTATCATTCCAAGGTGTTTGAAACTCCCAAAGGACTCCCACCTATTCGTGATCATGATCATGCTATTCATTTGATTCGAGGAAGTGTTCCTCCAAATATCAGGCCTTATAGATATCCTTATGTCCAAAAGAGCGAAATTGAACGTATGATTGCAGAAATGTTACATGCGAGTATAATTAAACCTAGTCAAAGTTCTTTCTCTGCTCCTGTAGTATTGGTACACAAGAAGGATGGATCATGGCGCATGTGTCCAAATTATAGGGAGCTCAATAAGATCACCATTAAAGATAAATTTTCCATTCATGTGATTGATGAATTATTGGATGAATTACATGGAGCAATTTATTTTACCAAGTTGGATCTTCATTCAGGATATCATCAAATTAGAATGAAGACTGAAGATATTCCAAAAACAACATTTTGAACTCATGAGGGTCATTATGAATTTTTGGTCATGCCTTTTGGCCATACTAATGCACCTGCTACATTTCAAGGGTTGATGAATTCCATTTTCAAACCCTTCCTTAGAAAATTTGTGCTAGTATTTTTTGATGATATACTAATCTACAGCAAGTATTGGAAGGATCATGTTGAACATGTTGACAAGGTGCTCAAACTATTGCAAGAGAAAAAATTATATGCAAAAACATCCAAACGTTTATTTGGAGTACAAGAGGTGGAATATCTGGGTCATATTGTATCTCACAAGGGTGTTAAGGTAGACCCTAACAAAATTAAAGCCATTAAGGAATGGAAAGTTCCCACAACCATAAAGCAGTTGCGATGATTTCTCGGGTTAACAGGGTATTATCGCAAGTTTGTTAAGAATTATGGGAGAGTAGCAGCACCTCTAACAACATTATTGAATAAATATGCATTTTCATGGACTCTTGAAGCAACTAAGGCATTTGAACATCTTAAAGAGGCAATGTGCCTAGCACCGGTATTAGCTATGCTAGACTTCACAAAAGCCTTTATTGTGGAATGTGATGCCTCAGGAAATGGAATTGGTGCTGTTTTAATGTAGGAAGGAAGACCCATTGCTTTTGAAAGTTGTCCAATCAAAGGAAAGTATTTACAGAAACCTATTTATGAGAAGGAAATGTTAGCAATACCGCATGCACTAAAGAAGTGGCGAACTTACCTAATGGGAAGACACTTCAAGGTAAAAACTGATCATGATAGTCTTAAACACTTTTTGGAACAATGACTATCTTCAGAAGAGCAACAAAAATGGGTCACAAAGATGTTGGGTTATGAATTTGAAATAATCTACAAAAAAGGGAAGCTTAATGTTGTTGTAGATGCACTCTCAAGAAAGAATGAAGAGGTGGAAGCATTGCTTTGTGTCATTTATATTACCCAACTAGATTGGATAACCGAAGCAAGAGATGAATTGAAGAAGGACAAAGAAGTATGGACACTCATTCAAAAGTTGCAGCAAGATCCTAGTCCATCTGATACATTTAGTTGGAAAAATGATTCCTTATGGTACAAATATCACTTATATATTTGTAAGAATTCCCAACTAAAACAAAAGATTCTTTTGGAATTGCACGCTTCTCCTTTAGGAGGACACTCAGGATTTTAAAAAAATTACCACAGGGTGAAGAAAGAATTTTTTTGGGATGGCCTTAAATTTGATATTCAAAAGTTTGTGGCGGAATGTTTGGTTTGCCAGTAAACTAAAGTGGAGACAATTAAGACCCCGGGACTTCTACAACCTTTATCCATTCCAAGTCAATGTTGGCAGGAGATTTCAATGGATTTTATCACAGGTTTACCTAAGTCCAAAGGAAAGAGTGTCATCATGGTGGTAATTGATAGAATTACCAAGTATGCACACTTTTGTGCATTATCTCATCCATTTAAAGCTAGTACAGTTGCTACTACATTTATGGAAACAGTTCAAAAGCTACATGGAAACCCAAAGGTTATTGTGAGCAATAGAGATCCCATTTTTACTGGAAAATTTTGGATGAAGTTATTTTCTTGTTTGGGTACTCAATTAGCTCATAGCTCATCTTGTCATCCTCAATCCGATGGTCAAACTGAGATCGTAAATAAATGTTTGGAAGGATATATTCGTTTTTTTGTATCTGATAAACAAACACAATGGATCAAGTGGTTACCTCTCGCTGAATGGTGGTATAACACTTCCTTCCATACTGCAGCAAAATGACCCCATTTATGGTACTTTATGGATATCATCCACCTTCCATCACATCATATTTAAGAGAAAATTTTAAGGTTCAAGTAGTGGAAGACCACATCGAGCATCAGCAAGAAGTTCTCCAACTCTTAAAGGATAACCTGAATTTGGCACAAAATCGAATGAAACAATATGCAGATCAACATCGCAGCGAGAGAAGGTTTGATGTAGGAGATTGGGTATTTTTACGGCTACAACCATACAAACAAATTTCTCTCAAGCAAGCTACGAAGGATAATAAATTATCGCCAAAGTACTATGGTCCATACAAGGTGTTGCAAAAGATTGGTACTATGGCATACAAATTGGAGTTTCCTTCTTCTTCACGAGTGCATCCAATTTTCCATGTTTCATGCTTAAAGAAGGTTATAGGTGAAACTCTTCCAGTTCAAAAAATATTGCCCAAACTTGATGAGGAAGGAAAAAACATATTGGAACCTGAAGCAGTCACGGAAAAAATAACTCGACAGCTACGAAATCGATCAATTTCAGAGTATCTCATCAAGTGGAAGAACTTACCGACTGAAGATTCTACATGGGAGGATGAGAATTTTATACAGAGGCACCCAGAGCTACTCAAGCGTTGAGGACAACACTTTTTGAAGGGGAGGGGCATGTTAGGTCCCTATATTACTAGTATAGTCCCTTATTATTGTTAGTGTAACCCCCTTATTTTTATTATTGTACCCCTGTAACCCTCATATTGTTATTATTGTGCCCTTAAATTATTATTTTTAGGTCAGCTAGGATTACATTGTGGCCCACTAGGATTACATTATGGCCCCATGGACTCCTATATATAGAAAGGAGGTTTTGTAATTTGAATCATCCAAGAATTTTTCATTAATGTAATGTATTGGAGGTTGCCCCCTCGAAGTGGCTTATTTCTAAGGCGTTGATATCTCTTTTCTTCTATTTTTGGAGCTGGTTTCACAATAGTGAAGACCACTATTTGGTGGATTGGAAGAGGGCTACAAAAAGGTTGCTGATGTAGGGATTTAAACCCAGAAATTTAATGCACGATTGAGTGTAAACCAAAACAAGAAATCACTGCTGCTTCCGTCCTTCAGTTTCAAATCAAAATTAAAGCTTGCTGTCTTGCTGCTCAGGTTTGCAGTTGGAATTAATTTCCAACACTCCCCCTTAATTACAACTGCTGTTCTCTTGCATACCCAAACATTTTATGAGATAGTTAAAACTCTTCTGCCCCAATGGTTTTTTTAAAATATCAGTAAACTGCTCTTCTGTTCTGCAATGCTTCAGAACTATTTCTCCATTTCTCACTAAGTCTCTGATGTAGTGATACTTTACATCAAAGTGTTTTATTCTCTTATGCAACAATGAATTATTGGATAAAGCTATAGCTGAGATATTATCACAATAAACTGTTGTGCCTTTTACCTATTCATGACACAAACTTCTTAATGTTATCCTCATCTATACTGCTTGACATGTTGCTGCTGTAGCTGCTACATACTCTGCCTCTGCCATTGATAAAGCCACAATTGGATGTTTCTTAGAAGCCCATGAGATGACTCCTAATCCCATATGGAAAAAATATCCAGAGGTGCTTTTCCTATCATCTATACTTCGAACCCAATCACTGTTAGTATATCCAATCAATTCAAATTTTTCTGAAGTCGTGTATAAAATTCCATACTTCTTTGTTCCTTTCACATACCTCATAATTCTTTTTGCTTCTTGCCAATGTGTCTCCTTTGGCCTTTCCATAAATCTGGAAATTAAACTCACAACATGCATAATATCTGGCCTAGTTGTTGTCAAATACATAAGGCTGCCACTATGCTCTTATAGAAACTTGGATCAAAATCCTTGCTATTGTCTTCTTTGCTTAACTTCAATCCCATCACTGTAGGAGTAATTGTTGCCTTGCAATCCTGCATGTTAAATATTTCCAAAAATTCTTTCACATAATTTGCTTGAGAAATAAAAATTTTATTTTCATTTTTCTACTTTTAATCCTAAGAAGTATCTAAACAATCCCATATCAGTCATCTCAAATTCTTCTTTCATGACTGTTTTCAAATTCTCAATGAGGTAAGCATCATTACCTGTGAATATAACATCATCAACATACAAAACAACAATGAGCATCTTACCATCCTTTTCTTTGATGTATAATGTGGGTTCTCCTTCATATTTCTCAAACCCATTTTCCAGTAGATAAGCATCTATCCTACTGTACCATGATCTTGATGCTTGTTTCAACCCATAAAGAGCTTTCTTCAATTTACATACCTTGTGCTCTTGGCCTTCTTTCTCATATCCCAGAGGTTGTTCAACATAAACCTCTTCCATCAATACTCCATTTAGGAAAGCTGATTTTACATTCATTTGGTAAACTTTCCATTTGTGTTGTGCTGATATGGACAACACTACTCTTACTGTTTCCATTCTTGCAAATGGTGCAAAAGTTTCTTCATAGTCTCTTCCTTGTTTCTACTTGTAGCCTTTGACAACAAGTCTGGCCTTGTGCCTTTCAATCTTACCTTTAACATTTGTCTTGGTTTTATAAACCCATTTCACTCTAATTACTTCTTTGCCTTTTGGGAGATCAAGTAGTTCCCATGTCTTGGGAGATCAAGTAGACTAACAACTTTTTACATTCATTATTTTCTCAATGCTTCCATCCCAAGCTTCTTCCTCAATAAACTGCACATCTCTTATTATCATAAACTTCTTTGTGGATGGGTTATATAGTCTATATGCCTTGGATTCTTCATTGTATCCAAAAAATATACACTTCTCCCCCTTGCTGTCCAATTTCTTTCTCAGATAATTTGGAATGTGTGCATAAGCCACACAACCGAATACTCTCATGTGGGTGACAAATTGTTTTATATGACTCCATGCTTCTTCCAGAACTCCGTTCATAACACTCTTTATTGGGCATATATTCAAAACATATGATACACAATGTACAGCTTCAGCCCAATATTCATTTGGCAAATTCTTTGCCTTCAACTTGCTTCTTACCATGCCCATGATGGTTCTATTTTTCCTTTCAGGAACACCGTTTTGTTAAGGTGTATACCTTGCTATAAATTGTTTATTTATCCTGTTTTCCCTACAAAAACACAGGAAATATTTGGAGATATATTCTCCTCCTCTATCTATTCTTAGGAATTTAATATGCTTCCCACTTTGATTCTCAACAAGCCTTAAAGTGGCAGAACTTTTCAAACACTTAACTCTTCAACTTCAAGAAATAAACCCATGTTTTTCTTGTGTAATCATCAATAAAGGTCAACATATAGTGGATGCCTGCTAATGATGGTGTTTGCATTGGTCCACACAAATCATAATGGACTGTTTCTAAGGGTGCCTTTGCCTTTATGCTCTTTCTTGATGGAAAACTTTCTCTGTTTTGTCTGCCCAAGATGCGGCCTTCACATAGGCTGTCTGACTTTTCAATCAATGGTAATCCCTTTACCATTCATTTTCTGTGAAACAAATTTATACCTCCAAAGTTGAGATGTCCAAATGTCAAATGCCATAATCCGTTTTCATCTTTTGTTTCTCTTTGGTAAGTCTCTTGTGTTACTACTGCCATTGCAACTCCTTTCTTTAAATCTGCTCTCATCTTGGGAGGAAAGATTCTGTTTCTTGTCATCTTCACTTGTGCAATGCATTTCTTTCTTGGCGGCTTATCCATGATGGTGCATACATCATCCTTAGAATACATTGTAGCCTTTCTGAATGAGTTTTCCCATGCTCAAAAGGTTACACTTCATACCAGGTACATAGTAAACATCTGATATGGTTTTTATTTCTCCTTTTTTTGTTAAAACACTCACTCTGCCTTTTCCCATGATACAGACTTAATATCTGTCCCCAATGTTACTTGAGACTTCACATTTTCATCTAACATGGAAAACATAGAATTTTTTCCAGTCATATGGTTGCTACATCCTGAATCTAGAAACCATATATCTTCATTTTTCTCTTCAGCCACATTACATGCTAAAAATAAATTCTCTTGGCTCAGAGTTTCCTTTGTAAAGTTAGCACTGGGTCTACTACCCATGTCACTCTGTTTCTTCCTACATTCATTGGCATAATGCCTGTACTTCTTACAGTAATTTCATTGGACTTGGGATTTATCATACCTTTGTCCATGTGCTTGATTTTGTCCACCTTGTTGGCTGTTGCCTTGGCTTTGATTCTGAATTTGGTTGCTGCCCCTTCCATTAGTACTTGCAGGGCTGTTTCTTCCTTTGTTTTGGCTTATGCCTCTTCCTTTTCCTCTGTTGTTTGATTTACCTTGAACTCTTCCTCTTCCAAAGGTCATTTGGGTGTTGAAGGTATGCTCCAAATATGAGTTTGTTGTTGTGCTCAAACTTTGTTCATGTGTCATCAATGATGCATGAAGCTCATCAATAGTAAACATTGAGAAATATTTTGTATCTTCAGTGGTTGTTACTATCACATCAAATATTGAGGGTAAGCTCCTCAATACTTTCTCCACTATCCTTCTCTCTTCTACTGTCTCTCCATGAGATCATTTTGGTAACCAACCCAATCAACAATCTGAAGAATAAGTCTATTGTATCAGATTATTTCATGCAAATGACTTCAAAATATCTTCTCATTAATTGAAGCTTCGCTGTCTTTACCTTCTACATACCTTGGTAGGATGTATGGAGGGTATCCCATGCATCCTTGGACCTCTTTGCTGTTGAAATTCTTGGAAATATGCTTTCATGCACTGCTTGATAGAGATAGAAGAGGGATTTTGAGTCCTTCTTCCTATTACTATTAATCAAATCCTTCTCTGCCTGTGTCAAGGCATTAAATTCTTGTTCATTTGCTGGTTCTTCAAATCCGTCTTCAACTAGCTCTCATAAATCCTAAGAGGCAAACAGAGCTCTCATTGTGATTTCCCAATAGTCATAGTTCTTCCCATTGAACTATGGGAGTTGAGTATTTCCCATACTCATGCTTATGCTGGCTCCTGCCATAGCTAGCTTACTGAACTATGATAAAAACTTGACTATGTTTCTTAATCAAACCTTCCCACTGTTGAGAGAGAAACTCTGTCTCTAAAAGACTTCCTTTCTACAGTTCTTTGGACTGTCTTTTAAAACAAACACAAAAATCTGTTTAGTAAATACTTGGCTTTGTTGAACCTTCACACTGCTGGAGAAAAATTCAACAAAATCCTTCTT
Source organism: Pinus albicaulis (assembly GCA_034641835.2). Taxonomy (NCBI): domain Eukaryota; kingdom Viridiplantae; phylum Streptophyta; class Pinopsida; order Pinales; family Pinaceae; genus Pinus; species Pinus albicaulis. The sequence continues at coordinate 480,522,081 of CM076577.1, forward strand.
CATTCAACTTCTTCAACAAATTCTGAGAGCTTGGACTAGCTCTGATACCATGTTGGAATTTCTAATAATTCCTGAACAATGGTGATGAAACAAAAATTCCTCTTCAAACACAAAGAGAACAATCAAAACAAATACTCTGCAAAATCACACACACAGTGGGAAGCAAATTCATTGTTTATCATTCGAAATTTCCTGCTGTTACAAAGCATCAGAACTGATGTTCTGGATTTACAAAAAAACTTTTCACTGTGCTGTTACACACACAACGCTCCTTTGCTGTCTTTTTCATTTGTTTTTACCCACATAGCATTTGCTACTACACACACAACTTCCCTTTGCTGTCTTTTTCATTCGCTGTTACAGACAACATTTTCTGCTACACACACAACTTCCTTTTGTTTCATTTTCCATTTGTTGTTACACACACAACATTTTCTACTACACACAGCTTTCCTTTGCTGTCTTTTTCATTTGCTGTTACATACACAACATTTGCTGCTACACACACAACTTCCCTATGCTGTCTTTTTTCATTTGTTGTTACACACACAACATTTGCTGCTACACACACATCTTCCCTTTGCTGTCTTTTCCATTTGCTGTTACACACACAGGTTCATTTGCTCTTGGCATACACCGTCTTCTTTGTTTTTGCATACACAACATTACATAACATTGTTGTCTATATGTATATGAAAAATAAAATCTAAGTTAAAAAAAAAACTTTATTAAATAAAACTATTTGACATAAAACATTAAAACCAAAATTCAAACTTTGTCATATCACGACTTTTAAATGCATTTAGGTGAATGGTGTTAAGGTGGGAGGTAACGTGGTGAAAACCACGATTTGGTGGATCGGAAGAGGGCTACGGAAAGGTTGCTGATGCAGGGATATAAACCCATAAATTTAATGCACGATTGAGTGCAAAAAATAATAAGAAATCGCTGCTACTTCCGTCCTTCAGTTTCAAATAAATATTAAAGCTTGTTGTCCTGTTGCTCAGGTTTGCAGTTGGAATTAATTTCCAACATCAACAATGTTAAATGACTTTAGCTTTCTTATAATAAGCCTGGGTTTCAAGACCTTACTTTACTTTATGCATCTCATCCTGTGCGTTTCATCTCATTTATACTCTAGAGTGATGCTACATAAAATGTTCATAATTAATGTCAGCATAAAAGCATAAATTTTCAGAATTAAAAGCATAAATATTTAGAACTAATGTCACCTTTAGTTTGGATGAACTTGAAAATTTCATCGGTTGCGGGGACTAAAAATAGTAAACCTATTATTAATTGGTTGCAGGGACTAAAAATAGTAAACCTATTATTAATGAATGGATAAGTTTCAATATATTAAAGAACTAATACTTTTTTTATCATATAAATGTGTATTATCTCTCATTAATATTAATATAAGAATTAAATTGCCTATATAATCAAATTTATTTGTTTGATCACTATCTTTTTTAAAATAAATGGTGAGTATAACATTTTAAAAATAATAACATTTATATATTAAATTTAAATTTAAAATTTTAATAAATCTTATATATTAATTAAAATTTAAAATCAAATGCAATTTAATATTGGGAAAAATTATAAATTGTTTATTTTTAATAATAAAGATGTTTGCAAAATCTAATTAGTTTTTTTATGTTACAAATTTATAAAAAATTAATATATAATTATATTATTAATTATTTGTATTGTATATATATAAAATTTTTAATCAAATATTATATGTTTAATTTAATAATAATAAAAAAATAAATAAATTTTGTAACATTCATCCATACAAAACTTCTATACAAGTTTTTTTTTTTCTACCATCATGGTAACTCTATCTACCAAATACAATCATAAGATACCTTATAATACTAAGCATATACTATTATTGTAGTTTAGCTAACAAACTATCTATGATTATAGAATCAGAAGACATGGAATAATTAAATAAATAATAATAGGGTAAATATATCTATTGCAACTTACCATAATGGTTAATATTTTTGTCTCATATCATATATCCCATGATTGCAAATTTTATAGAGTTCACAACCTTGATTGCAATTGTTATAAAGTTCACCAGGATCATGAGTCCTATTCTCGAGGCAAATTTCTTAACCTTTATATATAACTATGATGCATAAGGTACAAAGGTTCAATCTATTTATTTGTTCCGTTCCACGGTGTAAGGTTCGGATTGTTCAGAATTTATTTGTTGTCAGTCCTTGGCATGGATATTTTAATTGCAACTTGTATGCCGACATATGGCTTCACCTCCATCATTGATCTGTTCTCCGCTTCGACGATGCAGATGGCTCTCTAAACTCGTTAGGGTAATGGCTTACCCTTGGCCAAACCCTAATCATTTCATTTATGTCGCTTCGTCGCAGGTGTTTGCGAGCTCTGCAACTCCGTTCCCCTGCTATGCGGAGTTTAAAATCCACAGTGCTTGTAATAGGGTGAGTCTGGCACACGGTTATGCTATTGTTGTTCTGGTTTATATGAAGAGTCTCATACTCAGTATTCCCATCGCTGCTGTGTGACTTTCAAACCTTTTTCTTTGTCTGTCAGAGGTCTAGACTGCTATGCAGCCATGGCTCACCCATATGCAGTCGAATATCTGCATGGTGTTCATCACATTTCGTCCCTCCTCGACGACCATACAGGTAAACCCTTTGTTGACTAGCTCAACATCAAAATGTTGTTTTCATTTGATTTCTCCCCTTTGATTCTAAAACTAAGTAACTGAGTTTGTGCATAGGGTTTACTCAATTGAATTTACTAATGTTCAGTATTTTTTTTTTACAGATTCGAAGGTTCATCCTTTCCGGAAGACCCCGAAGGTAATAATACCTCTACCTCTTGGGATTTTCTTTGGTTCTTAACTTTTTGACACCCTATTTCTTTAAAAACTCTTAACAATTTAAATTCCTCTTCTTTTACAGGTATTAATTTCTACCCTAGCTATTCGTCAATGCTACCATAACTCCGTTAGTGGACATACTTTGAGACTACTTCATTTTCTATCTCTTCTTTCAGGTGCATGAGTTATCATTCTCAACTATTTCTTTAAAGGAATACTGGCACCGTGTTTCTGGTTCATGGGTTTAAGCTTGCCAGCCCAACAAGGGTTTTCTTTTATTTATTTTTTTCTTTTTCTGTAGAAGTTGAGGGAAAACTACAGAAACCTCGTCAGGAAAACACTTTCTATATCATATTTAACTATTCATGTATAATTTTGATTAAAAGTTTGTTATCTAAACGGCCTTGCCGGAATTAGGTTTGCCGAATATTATGTAAAATATTGGATATGAAAGACCCTAAACTGTAACAATTTTAATTGAGATTACACAGTGGCATTCTTCTAGTTCGCTATCATCTGTACTTATGACATGAAGTGAATTATCAATCTCAGTAATCAAAGAAATTATTGTAATTTATATTTCGGTGTTATGTGGTGTTTGAGGAATACAAACTTCGATTTCTTTATAACTCTATACTTTGAATATACTGTGATATTCTAAGATCCCTTGGTGTTTATGTGAATTTATAATATCTGTGGAGCGTATATTTTTGTAGATGTATTCTGAGTTTACATTAATTATGTAAAATCTCACCCTTAATTGCTGTAGGGTTAACAATTTGTTTTGGCTCATAGTTCGTAATTTCTATTGTTTGTACTTAACTACTGTCTGTACGTGAAAATATCCCATTTACAGTTCACTGTCTTAGATTCTTTTAATATTTTAAAGAAGAGAAAACATGTTTCTACAAATCCTTTGTTTTCATATAGTAAATTACAGTTTTACTTACAGATTAAATAATGTACAGTCTACACTATTTTCTATCTGCTCCCAACCTTATTCTAGGTGAGTGTCCAGACCACTCCGAGGGTAATAAACCCTTAGTCCATGTACTAATTAGCTTCTACCCACTGGAAAAACTATCTTTATCTTGGGGTTCATTCCCTAAGTGTTAGACTGTCAAACATGCTAAGTTATAGTTTTCCTTTAACCCAGATTTTAGATTTCAGAATAGTCAATAATATAAGTATATAAACCTTTTTACATAATCATATCCTACAGGACTTTCTTACTCAGTAAGTTCTTATGCTGGAATAAATACACATACATACCATTTCTATCCCTGTGTCTATGCATACAAATCCACAAAGAAAACATACAAGATTTATACTTAAATCAAGTCTACTTATCTCACTTTTTGTGACTCTGATGGGTTCTGCCCAACCTTGAGTGAGGAAATAATGTCCTCCACTCCCCCCATGCTCCACACCAAGGTAGAAGATTCACAACAGTTTTCTATTTGAGAAAGTAGACCTTGGGACTCCTGTCTAGTCCTTTTTTTCCAAGTCAGGTACCAGAATTCTACTGATTCTCCACTAGCTCTGGAAGTTCTCTTTCTTCAGCCTCTAGCTGTTTTTCTTTCCTTGCACATAACCCCTTTCCTCCTCCAGGATTTTATTTTTATTCCCAGGGGAAAGGTAACTACCAGTAACTGTTTAGTCAACTACCTTGGAGTCTTGTAAACTTTTACCATTAGATTCACGGTATCATACCACAAGTGGAATATATAAAAAGTAAGAAACTTGCTTCATAACTTTTTGATTAACATAATTGTTAATATGCTAATTAAAATAAAATACTCCAATGTCTAATTAATTAAAAAATAAAAATGTCTTTTAAAAAAGTAACACTAAACATGGGTTTTACATCCTCCCCCACTTTAAATGAACACCGTCCTTAGTGTTAAGTCATTCCATCAAACAATCTAGGATATGCCTCCCGCACAAAGCTTTCATGTTCCCAAGTCACCTCCTCTGGTCTAAAGTGATGCCATTTAAATTTAACTTGGGTGATACCTCGCTTCTGGAGCATTATTTATCTCTGTTAGAGGATACATTGAGACTTTACCAGAAACCCGTCGTCCGGTTAAACTTGCATCCAACAAACATAATTTTACTAAACAATCTTTTAAATTTCCTAGAAATATTTAATTTTCCATTTCCTTCCTACTTGAACATTCTGCCAATATATTACGTACTTAGGATCATGGATGTAGCTTTTAAGTACAGATACATGGAACACATTATTCACTTGTATGTGTCCTAGTAAGGCTAATCAATAGGCTACTGGTCTCACCCTTTCCAAAATTTGGAAAGGCCCACAGAAACGGGGAGCCAATTTAGCACAAGTAATCCACCTCAGTATACTCTTCTTGGGTCTTATTCTAACATAGACATGGTCTCCCACCTCAAACTTTCGGTAGGTCCTTTTTTAGTTCTCATACACTTTCTGTTTATCTTGCGCACTCCTCAAATTCTGTCAAATTTTCTTAACTTCTTGCTCCATCTCGACCAACATTTCTGGTCCAAGCATTAATCTTGTTTCAAGATTGCCCCAATTAATAGGCGTCTAACATTGTCTTCCATTTAGAGCTTCAAACAGGCTCATATTGAGTGATTATTGATAACCGTTATTATAAGAAAATTCCACCAGATGTAGGTAATCCTCCCATTTTGTGGGTTGTTGCATTACATACATTCACAACATGTCTTCCAAGATCTGGTTTACCTGTTCTGTTTGCCCATCCGTATGAGTATGGTAAGCCATGCTAAATTGGATTTGAGTGCCTAATCCTATAAATAGTGCCTTCCAAAAGGTTGAGGTAAACTTCACATCTCTATCCGAGATGACTATTTTTGGTATACCATGTAATTTGAATATTTCTCTCATAAAGAGGTTAGCAATCTCTACGGTTTTAAAAGTAGACTGTACATGAATCAAATGGGCTACTTTGGTCAAGCGATCCACCACCACCATAATGGAGTCATTATGTCAATTTGTTATGGGTAAACTAACAATGAAATCCAATGATATAACTTCCCATTTCCATTCTGGTACCGGTATGGGTTGTAATAAACCAGCTGGGTGCTGATGTTCAAACTTTACTTGCTGTCATTCCAAACACTTGGTCAAATATTCAACAATGTCCTTGCACATCCCTGGCCAAAAGTAGTATTTTCTGATAGTTGTTAACATTTTCTGATAGCCAGGGTGCCCAACATAGGGAATTATGTGATATTCACCCAAGATTAGTCCTTTCAAACTTATTTTATTAGAGATGAATATTTTCCTTGAAAAATTAACATCTCTTTTTCATTTATGTCGTAGTCTGACTATTTTCCTTGCACTGCCATATCTCGAACTTGATTCCACAGGAACTGATATTCAGGATATTTTCTTGTAGCCTTATTTACCTCTTCCTGAAACTTGAATTCCACATCATTAAAATATAATTCATAAATATGATATAGCTTTCTGCTTAATGCATCAACTACTCGATTCTCTTTGCCTTTAACATGTTGCATTTCAAAATCGAAATCTCTCAGGAATGCATTCCATATTGCCTAGCGAGCATTCAAATCGACTTGTTTAAAGTAGCTGGTTAGACTTCTATGGTCATTCTTTAGTACAAATTTTTTTCCCAATAGGTAGTGCCTCCATAACTTAAGGGCATGCACAACTACAGTCAACTCTAATTCATAAGCAGAGTATCGTTTCTCATGATCTCTTAACTTCTTGGATTCGTATGCTACTACTTTTCCTTCTTGCGACAACACTGCCCCCATTCCTTTAATTGCATCAGTATAGACCTAAAATTCTAAATTAAGATCTGCTACCTTCAGAACAAGAGCAGTAGTCAATAAACGTTTTAAATTCTCAAAACTAGATTGACATTCCATGGTCCAGTTTAACATTCACCCCTTGCAATGCAAGGAGGTTATAGGAAATGAAATTATAGAAAATACTTCTATAAAACATTGGTAGTAACCAACGAGTCCCATAAAAGACTGAATATCCACCACATTTTTAGGAACCTTCCATTCCATGATAGTGTTTATCTTCTCAGGGTCAACTGCTATTCCTTCAGCTGAAATGACGTGTCCCAAATACTTTATTTGTTTCTTGAAAAAGTCACACTTACTAAATTTGGTGTATAGCTGATGGTCCCATAACATTTTAAGAAATATACGTAAATTCTCCTTATGTTCCTCCTCATTTCTAGAATAAATTAATATATAATCTATAAAAATCAAAACAAATTTATCTAGATATGGATGGAATATGCCATGCATTAAGCTCATGAATGTTGCAGGTGCATTGGCCAAACCAAATGGTAGGACCACAAGTTCATAATACCCATATCTGGTTCGGAAAGATGTTTTATAAATGTCCTCATATTCTATTATTATTTGATGATACCTCGACCTTAAATCTATTTTCGAAAAGACTATTGCCCCTTTTTCTTGATCAAACAGATCGTCAATTCGAGGTAGAGGATACTTATTTTAATCATTCAATTTATTAAGTTGTCTATAGTCCATACACATACTCATAGTTCCATATTTTTTCTTTAAAAACAATACTTGTGATCCCCAAGGAGACACACTGGGATGTACATAACCTTTTTCAAGTAATTCCTGCAATTGCATCTTCAGCTCTGTTAACTCAGGCACACTCATTCGGTAAGGTGCTCGCGATACTGGTGCTGATCTTGACATTAATTCGATGGTAAATTATATATCTCTCTTAGGTGGCAATCCAACTATGCTTTATGGAAATACATCCATGAAATCTTGCACCATTGGTATGTTTTCCATTGCAGGAGCCTTATCTTTGGAATTGGAAAATCCTACCTGGATCACATAGATTTGACATCGATTCCTAATGTATCTTCCTAGCTGGGATTCTATAATAGCATGCAACTGAAGGGGCTTCTTAATTCCCTTCAACTCTTGACGTGCTCCATCTTCAACTTTGTAGTAAATAATATTATCCTTGCAATCTACTAATGAGCAATGTGCTTCCAACCAGTCCATGCCTAATAATATATTATATGAGCCTAAGGGTAGAATGTTTAGTTTAACCCTTAGTTTCTGATCCCCAAATTCAAGAAGGCAGTTGGAAAATTTGGCATGAAATTTTCGTTTTGTCCCGGTGGCCAGCTGTACTAACCAAGGATTTTTAAACTTTTGGCTCTGTGGATTATTTTTTTCCACAACCCGGGGATCTATATAGCTTAAACTAGCATCAGGATCGACCAAAATAGACATGAGATGAAAATTCAGCTTACCTTCCAGTTCTATCATAGTTGGCTGGAAATATGCTTGTCGATATTCTAGTGCAACATTTATTCTGGGTATATTTTGCGCCACGTCTCCCATAGTAGATTCCTCTTTCACATTAGCTGTAGTTTCATTCCTCCCACGATGCGGACAGTTTTGATAGTAATGTCCGTCATTGTACCCCCAACAGTGCAATGGTGGTTTCTGTGGCCGTCCCTGATCCGTTCTGCTGGATGCTTCTATGGGTTTGTCCTTGGCCGCCCATCTGGGTCTTTGCGGAAGTTTCTTGGTTTTCTTGCTTGCTGAATTCCTTACAATAACCTTATAATTTCCAGGTTTTTTATATATGAAATTGGAGGATTTTTTCTGTCCTTTCTTGGGTGGCCAATTTCTGCCGACTTCTCCCTTGGCTTTAGACTGCTGATAGCACATCCATGGCTTTAGGATTTCCTCATCCATCATTTTGGGGAACACAAACTCAATTCTCTCTTTCAAATGACCAGGTAGACTACTTAGAAATCATTGTACCTTTTCCTTGTCATCTTTTAAATATGGTACATATCTTAACAAAGAATTTAATTTGGCGATGAATTCATCTTTAGATAGTTGGCCTAGCCACAAATCATTAAATTCTCGAGATTTTTCATCGTAGAATCATTCGGTAAAGTACTTATCCTTAAAGTATTGCTGAAATTATTCCCAGGTTACATTCTGGTCTTCGATTCCACGTACATTTTTCACTTCCTCCCACCATAACGTGGCCTTCTTTTGCAATTGGTAAATTTCCAACCGAGCTTTGAGTTTGCTATCATACTTGTATACTTGAAAATATTTATTCATGTTAATGATCCAAGCTTCTGCCACCTCTTCAGCCTCTCCAGCCAATGTAGGGGGTTTAATCTTCCGAAATTATCCTTGCAGTTCTACTCTCTGCTTCTTCAGTTCTTAGTGATCGGAGGCATTTTCAGACTCAACCTCATTGTAAGTCCTACTCTTGTTGCTTCGAAGAGTGCGAATTCCTTCAGGATTGTCAGGAAAATGCTACTATTGTTTGCCTTTTTCATGGGTTTCCATTTCTAGGCTAGGCTGTGCTGTGGGATGATTTTGTTTGTTTGAAATAATTTTAAGTATCTTTTCCTGCTCCCTCATCATTCTTTCATTGTCACTTCGTACCCAGACCATTTCCATTTGAAGTTGTCGCACAATATCCAACAACTTATTGGTTTGTCTTTGCTGTTATTCCAACAATCTGCTGGTTTGCTGGTGCTGATCTATACTGAGCTACACCCACATCTCTGGGTTAGCTTCTTGATTATACTGGGGGTGAATTCCCACTATAGTTCCAGGTGTTTGATGTACTGATCCCCTTCTCATGATTATTGATAAATTCCTTCCTTTAGATTTTATTTTTCTCTGCACAATCACACGCATTAGTTGTTATATAAGTGACACCTTATTGGTCCCAACATTGAAACACAACTCTGATTCCACTTGTAACATTCATCCATACAAAACTACTATACAATTTTATTTATTTTTCTACAAGCATGGTAAATCTATCTACAAAATACAATCATAAGATACCTTATAATACTAAGCATATACTAATATTGTAGTTTATCTAACAAACCATCTATGATTATAGAATCAGAAGACATGGAATAATTAAAGAAATAACAATATGTTAAATATATCTATTGTAACTTACCATAATGGTTAATATTTTTGTCTCATATCCCATGATTGCAAATGTTATAGAGTTCACAACCTTGATGGCAATTATTATAAATTTCACCAAGATCACGAGTCCTGTTCTCGAGGTGGATTTATTAACCTTTATATATATATATGATGCATAAGGTACAAAGGTTCAATCTATTTAATTGTTCTGTTCCACGGTGTAAGGTTCGGATTGTTCAAAATTTATTTGTTGTCAGTCCTTGGCATGGAGATTTTAATTGCAACTTGTATGCCGGCACATGGCTTCACCTCCGTTGTTGATCTTTCCTCCTCTTCGATGGTGTAGATGACTCTCGAAACTCGTTAGGGTAATGGCCTACCCTCGGCCAAACCATAAGCGTCTCATTTCTATGGCTGTGCCACATGTGTTTGCGAGCTTTGCAACTCCGTTTCCCTGCTATGCAGAGTTTAAAATCCACAGTGCTTGTAATAGGGTGAGTCGGGCACACGGTTATGCTATTGTTGTTCTGGTTTATATGAAGAGACTCATACTCAGTATTCCCATCGCTGCTCCGTGACTTTCAAAAAATTTTCTTCGTTTGTCAGAGGTATAGATGGCTATGCGGCCATGGCTCACTGATATGCAGTCGTATCTCTGCACAGTGTCCATCATGTTTCGTCCATCCTCGACGACCATACAGGTAAACCCTTTGTCGACTAGCTCAACGTCAAAATGTTGTTTTCCTTCAATTTTCCCCCTTTTCTTCTAAAACTAAGTAACTGAGTTTATGCACATGGTTTACTCCATTGAATTTACTAATGTTCATTATTTTTTTTACAGATTTGAAGGTTCTTTCTTTCAGGAAGACCCCGAAGGTAGTAAGACCTCTACCTCTTGCACTTTTCTCTGGTTCTTAACTTTTCGATACCCTATTTATTTAAAACCTCTTGTCAGTTTAAATTCCTCTTCTTTTATAGTTATCAATATCTACCCTAGATATTCAACAACGCTACCATCACTCTGTCAGTGGACATACTTTTAGACTACTTCGTTTTCTGTCTCTTCTTTCAGGTGCATGAGTTATCATTCTTCACTATTTTTTTAAAGGAATACCAACACTGTGTTTTCTGGTTCATGGGTTTAAGCTTGCCGGCCCAACAAGGGTTTTCTTTTGTTTTTCCTTTTCCTATAGAAGTTGAGGGGAAAATACCCATACCTTGTCAGGAAAAGACTTTCTCTAGCATATTTAACTGTTCATGTATACTTTTTATTAAAATTTTGTTATCTAAATGGCCTTGCCAGAATTTGGTTTTCCAAATATTATATAAAATATTGGATATGAAAGACCCTTAACTGTAATATTTTTAATTGAGATTACAAAATGGCATTCTTCTGGTTCTATATCATCTGTACTTATGACTTGAAGTGAATTATCAATCTTGGGCATTAAAGCAATTCTTTTAATTTATATTTTAGTGTTATGTGGTGTTTGCAGAATACAAACTTTGATTTCTTTATAATTCTATACTTTAAATATACTGTGATATTCTAAGCTACCTTTGTGTTTATGTGAATTTATAGTATCTTTGGAGCGTATCTTTATGTAGATGCATTATGAGTTTACATTAATTATGTAAAATCTCACCCTTAATTTCTGTAGGGTTTGCAATTTGTTTTGGCTCATACTTCGTAATTGCTACTGTATGTACATATAGTTCTAGTTTTCTATTGCCTGTATTTTAGCTACTGTCTGTACGTGAAAATATCCCATTTACAGTTCACTGTCTTAAAGTCTTTTAATATTTTAAAGAAGGAATAATAGGTTGCTACGAATCCTTTGTTTTCATACAGTAAATAAAAGTTTTACTTATAGGCTAAATATTGTACAATCTGCACTATTTTCTATATGCTCCCAACCTTATTCTAGGTGAGTATTCAGACCACTCTGAGGGTAATAACCCCTTAGTCCGTGTAATAATTAGCTTCTACCCGCAGGATATACTGTCTTTCTCTAGGGGTTCATTCCCTAAGTGTTAGATTGTCAAACCTACTAAATTACAGTTTTCATTTCACCCAGATTTTAGATTTCAGAATAGTCAATAATATAAGTACATAAACCTTTTTACATAATCATCTCCTATAGGAATTTCTTACTCTGTAAGTTCTTATGCTGGAATAAATACACATACATAACATTTCTATTCCTGCGTATATGCATAGAAATCCACAAGGAAAACATACAATATTTCTACTTAAATCAAGTCTACTTATCTCAATTGATGTGAATTTGATGGCTTTCACCCAACCTTGGGTGAGGCAATAACGTCCTCCACTCCCCCTGTGCTCCGCACCAAGGTAAAATATTCACATCAGTTTACTATCTGAGAAAGTAGACCTTAGGACTCCCGTCCAATCCTTTTTTTCCAAGTTAGATATTAGAATTCCACTGGTTCTCCACCAAATCTGGAAGTTCTCTTTCTTCAGCCTCTAGTTGTTTTTCTTTCCCTGCACGGAACCCCTTTCCTCCTCCAAGATTTTCTTTTTATTCCCTAAAGGAAAGGTAACTGCCAATAATTGCTTACTGAACTACCTTAGAATCTTGAAAACTTTTACCATCAAATTCATGGTATCATACTATAAGTGGATTATATAAAAATAAGAAATTTGATTAATAACTTTTTGATTAACATAATTATTAATATGCTAATTAAAAAAAAAAAAACTTCAATGTGTAATTAATTTAAAAATAAAAATGTGTTTTAACAAAGTAATACATAGGTGTTACAAATTTTCAAAACAAATTTAAAAAAAGAAAAATATTATATTTTATCTTTTTCCTTTTATTATTTTTAAAATTAATCCATCTCCCTATTAAAAAAAACTCACGGGAACCAATTGCAATTGTAAGTCAAACTAAGATTTTCCAAAAAATTATATGTAGAAATAACTCCTGATCAAGGTTAGAATTGTTTTATATTTTGCTCCTTCAGTTGATGCTTCATTGACTCATGATGTGAAATTCCCATATATTTTGCTTTCCCAATTTAAATTTTCAACATATACTTTTCGATCACATTGATATTTTTCATTTCAACATATATTTTTCGATCACATTGATATTTTTCTTTATATATTGTGTTTTTAGATTTTAATTCTAATTTTTAATTAGTTAATTATTATTAAATATTAGACTTTTGTGTTTTGTGATTTATATTATAAATAATAATGTTTTGTTTTTATGATAGATTATATTATTAGGATTTAGTATACGTTTCAAACCAACTAATGTGGTTTATGATGAACCACATTAGTTAGTTTAAAAAGTTGACCAAATCGGTTCAAAAAGTTGACCAAATCTTAATGATGTGATTAATCCGAAAACATTATTATTTATAACTAATTATTAATTAAATTTAAAGATATTGAATTCTACATATAAACAAGAGAAATGTTGCAAAGAAACTAGTCTTTACCTTTTCAATTAGTATAGAAAATTTAGCATTTTAAATTTAAGGATTATAGAATTACTTAGTTTGTATTATTTGTATTAGTATAACTACTAATTATTAAATTATGATCCACATATTTGTTATGAGCTTGTCCTTTTCATAATTATTTGCATAATGCTTGATCTTTTTATTCCACTTACTCGACTGGCGATATATAATTATATATAGTTAAATTGTTTTTGTTTGTGGTTGAATATTTATGTTAAATAACAACCTTTCACTAATGGTTTTTGTTAAATATAAATCAATGTTAAATGACATCGGTGGTGCGAAAGGGGAACAAGTTTTTGTTAAATATAAATGAATGTTAAATGAAATCGGTGGTGCCATACTTGGTGTTAGACTTTCTATTGAATGACATAAAATTCATTGTCTCGCAAGCAATGACGAGACAAGCATTGTTAGTCAGTGGCCATTCTTTTGGGGAATTAGTTCCAAAGTCACATTGTGTCCAATGCTCTCGACCGCGGTGATTTGGTGATAATGTTCACAAAAACATCTTTTTATACACAAGATAAAATCTGATAATTTTGCCTTCTTCTAATGCTAAAATGCTTCATATACTTATATAATGTGGATTTTTTAATATATGGTTTTTAAAAAAGTGTGTGGAAGCAGGAATATGTAAAGAGGTGCAAAAGTGAGGATGTGTGTTAGGCAACTATCTTGACAACTTTTTCATTATCACTTAACCACCTTTTTATGTACTTTCCTTGTTCTTTACCTAAATGTTATTCATAGCACCACATTTATCTCATTTGTAAGCCTAATTCGCCCAACGAGCATCATAAGGTAAATAACTGTTAATTATTTGTATTTTCCTTTGTTTTTATTTTATTGATTTAAAAAGGGTTTAAAGTGATCTTACTAATGATGGTTATGTCAAGTCAAATTCATCGGCAAAACAAAAACAAAAGGAGAAGGAACCCAAGGAAAAATGAAGTTTAATGGCAATTCCCAGAACCCAAAACTAATTTCTAGATTCAGCTTCATATTTCTCACTACAAGAAAAAAGCACATTGGTGAGGGTCATGCTTGTGACGGACTTTTAAGGTCCGTCACCAATGTCACATATGGTGACGGTCCTTAAAAAACCGTCACTGTAAGTGTATATAGTGATGGTCCTTTATGGTCCGTCACCAAAGACATTTTCAATGACACTTTTGGTGAGGGTCGTTAAAAGCCCATCACTAATTCTCTCTTTGGTGACACTTCTAGTGACGAACTTTTAATGACCCTCACCAATGCCCTTTTTGTTACTTTTGGTGACGGTCAAAAAATGTCCATCATCATTGATCATTAAAATACCGTCACTGTAAGTGTATATAGTGATGGTCCTTTATGGTCCGTCACCAAAGACATTTTCAATGACACTTTTGGTGAGCGTCGTTAAAGGCCCATCACTAATTCTCTCTTTGGTGACACTTCTAGTGACAAACTTTTAATGAACCTCACCAATGCTCTTTTTGTTACTTTTGGTGACGGTCAAAAAATGGCTATCATCATTGATCATTCCAATGAGTTTTTGATGACACTATGTGCCTGTTATTATTTTTTTTGTCAAAATATAACGATTTAATACCATTATTGTGGAGTATTTTTTATAATATGTCTAAGGCCATAGTGGTTAGGGTCAATCAATTTTTTTAGAAGTAATTAGTGTGTATCATTTCCCTCAAGTAATGACTAGTCGAATAGAGATTTCCTATGAGTCAACACATGATTCATATTAAGTTTATTATCTAGCAATTTCCCTTTAGATAAAGTTCCACTATTGTGAGTAGGAAATATATTATTTAATACATAATCAAGCTTTAACAATTCTATTAATGAGAAAGACCTAACAATCCTCAACAATTTGGGCACACCTTAAATTAATGCTTTGGCACACACTAACATTTCTTAGCACCCCACATGTCTTGGAACATCATTGTACCTAGAACATCTTGTGATGACACTGACACCCAAGCACATGGTGGCATGCACTAGCACAACATGGAACTCTCCTAGCATGTGTTGGCATGTTTCATATAGTCCCTAGCATGCCCTGGAACACCTTGGTTGAATGCATTGACATACATTAGCACTTTGCACACAATGCCACTTGGCATGTATTGGGACCTATTATTAGTGTGCCTAGCATGCCCCTTTTCAAAAAGATAAAGTCTTGACTTATTAACCCTCTTATTGGTTCTTCCTTTTGTTTCCTTGACACATATTGACATGCCCTGGCACCCTGTGCCACATCCTTAGCACCTAGCATGTATTGACATATCTTGGCACTATTAATTTTCACATGATATAATTAGCACACCTTGGAACTCCCAAGCACACTTTGGGAATTCTTGACATGCTTTGATATTCCCTAGCATGTCTTACCAATGCTTAGCATACCTTGTCACTCCCTCCTTGGCATGACAACTAACACTCATTAACACTAGTCTCTGGCACAAGTTCCTCATATTCATTAACTTCCATGAATTTTTACCTAGTGCTCCCTTAATGTTTTTTCCTCGTAATCCTTAACACTCATCAACATGCATTATCACTCTCTAGCACACCTTAGCACTCTTCAACATTCCTTTCCACTTGATAACATGCATAACACTAGTCCCTGACACATATTGGCGCTTGGCATGTGTTGGAGCTTGGAAAGTCTTAGCATGATTGGAATACGTTTAGATGCCTTGGTATGATTTGGCATGGTTTAATATTAAACTTATTTGTGATGATCAATTGTTGGAAAGTAGATGAGAAACAACAAAGGAATACTTGGCACTTAGAATGCACTAAGAATTTACACTTGGCACCTATTGCCCCCTAGTGTTGGTGTGCCTAGCATGCCCCTCTTGGAAAAGGTAAATTGATGACTTATTAAACCTCTTATGTGTTCATTTCCTTGTAGTTTAACTTTGTTCTGCTCTTTTTTTTCTTGACAGTCCCTGACACGCATTGACACACCTTTACACATCTTGGCATGCCTTATCACTTGGCACACCTTAGCATGTTTGACATGTATTCCCACTATCTGGCACATCAAGGGGGTGAAGAGAGATGTAGTCCTAAAGTAGTTCGAGTACAAGGGCCAAGTAAGGTTTGCTAAAGGGAGGTCATGATCATACTCCAAGAGCAAGATCAGGTTCAAAAGAATGTTGCATACCTTAATGATCGGTTTGTGCTAGGAAGTAGGATGGCATATTGTTGGTTCTCTTCTGGCAAATTGAGCTCAAGAGAGGTTTCTCATGAGAATCTGGGCATGTGATTTCAATGGTGTCTTTGTGTGAAGGCCACATCAAATTCTGAAATGTTGAAATTTGCAATAAGAAACAGTGAGATTGGAAACCAGAAAGGACAAAAAAAAATTGCACCCACGCTGGTGAGGAATTTTGATTCACTAGGAGTGAGGAATGTGGGGCGTCTAAATTATTTTTCCCTTAAATAAATTGGACAATAAATTGTAGTTTCATCTCATAACAACTTGTATCAGTTAATTAAGTCATGATGACCAAGTTAGCTCAAGAAATTCAAGTAATTGAGGGTCTAAGATGAGGCATCTAGAGGGATTCTAATATTTTTGGGGTCCAATTGAAGTTGATGCATTAGTGGGGTGCAAGTGTAATTAACTCAATTAAATGAGTTAAAATTAATTTAACTAGTTCTAACCGAGTGTTGAGCTAGTGAGAGGTCCAGTGAATTAAATTAGATTTAATTCACAATGAGTGATCAATCATATAACTGAAAATTCGCTATTAATAGTTGCATGCATGTCAGTTTCGAGGAATACCCAGCTAAGACAGAGGTTAAAGGGAACATAACTATCAGTTTTATTCAGAGAAAATATCCCATGTGAAATTATAAAGTCATTGGGATGCCATGATGGATTGCACAATCAAGGAAGACTAATTTTCCTAATTAATAAGGAGTTAATTCCCTAGGAATTGCATGAGCAAGGTAGGATGAAGTAAGGATTAGAATTGGCTAAGTACTAGACTGAGTTTGCCTAGATCAATAGGATACAATTGACAGAGTTCTGGAGAATCTCACGAGAGATTAAGCATTAATGTATTGTTTCATGATTCCTTGACTTAATACACAATAGAGATAGAGGGGTTTTGAGCAGTTTCTTTCCCCAAATACATCATGTTGTTGTGCGATTGATAATTTATCTCTCTTACTTATATGTGATTGTGCGATCGTGTTTTGTTTCCACAAAATGTAGGAAGGATTCAACATCTTGCTTTAGTAGATTACAAGATCAGATTGAATCTTGTTGGTTAGATTTTCTACATGGTATCAGAGCAGGAATTTTTTGGGTGGTGAGTTTGCAGAGAATATCTGAATATATTGGTGTAAAATTTTCAAAAACAAATATAATATTTGGATTCCTTGCGAAAATCTACCCAAATGGAAAAAAAAAATTGGTTGAATCGGAGCTCGGATGAGGGAGATATCATCGATTTAAAATCAACTCTTTTTAAGAAACTTTTTGTAACGTCGGGACAATTACACTATGCACAAGTTAAGAACCTATATGTACTTGAGGTACCATATGCATGCAAAGATTTTAGGAGAAAGGTAGAAGTTAGAGACTTGGTGGTTTAGAGGGAGCATAAATTACCTCTCAACATGCATCCTCATGAGAAGCAGAGAGGAGACCGAGTGGAAGAGTCCACTCAAGCAGAGACCTCCATGGGGGGGAAATTTAGAGCCAGATGGGAAGAGGGAGCAACCATACCTCGAGGTGTATGGTGGGGTGATGTGTAGACATAATCCCAAGATAATAAATTCAGGCAAGGTCCATTGAGATGGCGTGTCTCATGGATCGAACCTAGCTACAAGGAGCCCACAGTACAATAGTAGTAGGAAGGATCAGTTAGATTGATGTAGTCAGATGTCAGCAAGAAAGAAATCAGAGTGACAGATGTCAAATACCGGAGCACAAATCAGAGTTAGCAACAGTTTAAAGGGCACGGATGCAGATGTTAGTAGCAGCGCATAGAATCTAGTACTAGATAGGTGCAGTAGCTAGCAACAGTCAGAAGACTCTGATGACAGATGCATTATACTGATTCAGTTGTTCGAAGGCTATTCAGTTTCAAGATTTGCAGGTGCAAACAACACTAGAGAAGTGTAGCATGCATAACATTCCAAAGGTACCAGATGGGGATAGATTGAATTCCTTTCTTGTTGAGAGCGAGTGTTGAAATTTGCAACAAGAAATAGTCAAATTTTAATTCGATAGGTCAAATTGATCCTACTAGGTTCCATCCTTGGGAACACCTAGGCAAAACTTGATCCTAGAGATATGGCTTGAGGTATCCAGAGATTCCACCATCAGAATTGGCCCAAGTTCCGAGGAGAGTGAGGGCACCCAACAACGCAGCTGCCTCTAGGATATAGAAGTTTTCCTCTAGCTAGATTCCTGGGAAATTGTTGCCAAGGTGACCTAATGGGGCTAGACCTAGGGAATGTGAAAATCTCTTAATCTAAGAAACCCTACTGCAGTATCTTGATTTACTTATCCTACTTGAATTAAGTTCCAAGTTAATTTCTGAAATATTCAATAAATTAGCGAAGTAAATAGTAAATAAAACTAGCAACCTACACATACAGATCAAATATTGAATAACATGCTCATAGAAAAAGTGACACACGGATTTTCTGGACAACTGTCCCCGGAAAAAACCCAATGCGGGAAAACCAGTGCAGCTGGCTTTGGAGGGTTTTCATTATTATGCATAATCTAAGTACAACAATCTTGGGCACCAAAACTGGTTCACCCAATAGATAAATACAAATGGCAGTAATACGCTGCTCTGAATCCCTCTACGTCAGCCTGACTAGCCTGTTTCGGCCTCTGCGCTGCTCAGTAAGGGCCTACGTCACACTTGAAGGGCTTACACTACCCCTGTGCTGCCCTGACTGGGCTTGCGTCAGCCCTGCGTGGCTCCTGCTGCCTCTGCGCTGCCCCTGGCGGGCTTTAGCTGGACTGAGTGGCTCCTGCTACCCCTGCTACTCTGGCTGGCTAGAATGCTTATGTAGAAAAAGCATAGGTAAGAAATAAGGCACTGGCCAAAGGTAATGCATAACAGTCAGAAAAATTGAAGAAATGAAATGAAAATAGATCAATGTCCACGAATAACTGAAATAGCTCAATGGGACTAGAGAGTAAAAGCTTTGACAACAGCAATAAGTGCTTATAGCATTAGCTAAGAGAACAGAGGGGCTAGTTCATGAG
The DNA here is from genome assembly GCA_034641835.2 of Pinus albicaulis. Taxonomy (NCBI): domain Eukaryota; kingdom Viridiplantae; phylum Streptophyta; class Pinopsida; order Pinales; family Pinaceae; genus Pinus; species Pinus albicaulis. The sequence continues at coordinate 480,541,667 of CM076577.1, forward strand.
GTTAAAATGTTGTATAATTGTTGGCACATGAAAACTGTAGAATTGTTAGAGTAATTACTGTGCTTTCAAGACAAAGATTTCAAGGGTAGTGATGTTATAAACATACCCCTACACCTCGTGAACAATCAATGTGTATAATTAGACCATCATAAAGCTCATTTTAAACATCATTATTATCATTTTATAAATCACTTTCATCAAACTGGCAAGAAGGGCACACTGCACTGGCCCATCTGGCAAAGTATACAAGTTTTAAGAGGATTTGTTTATGGGGTTATTCAGATTTGCAACTTGATTGTAGAGTCAACCAATCACTTGTTGAAGCCCAATATCGTCTCTTGTGAGAATCAAAGTTACATCAAGCTCTATGAAAATCCAATGTGTCATAACCATTTCAAACACATTGATATTCAATACAATTTCCTAAGATTCCAAGTTCATTAGGGAGTTGGTAGTGTTGGACCACATTCTAACAAAGTTGCATATGGTTAATAGTTTGACAAAGCTCCTAACAAAGGGGAAGTTTGACAAGTTGGGGGAGAATCTTGGGTTATTGGTCACTCCCTCCTTAGCACATCCGAAACTCATTGACACTTCTTGTCACAAACTCTTATTCATTCATTTTTAAATATAGTTTTATCTGGTCTGTTATGATGAACTTTCTAGTGGAATATCCATGATAGTTTATGAATCACCCCAACATCTATCCTTTATGCAAGTCATATGATGATATTTCTTCACACTTATTTATCTCTAGTTGTCCAAACACAGTGTAGGTCATCACCAGTACGACCCTTGCAAAATTGAACATGATAGGCTCGTGGTCCTATCTAAGCTTGGAAGAAAATTTCAAAACTTAGTTACACAACATGATGGAATATTATTATAAAGGTTTCCCATGCATTCTAATCAACAATATCTAGTGGGATTGGAACAACAACACATTTTGTTCACGAGAAATATCCATGATATTTTACGAATCACCCCTTATTTATCTCTTGTCCCAACACGATGCAGGTCATAACCACCACCCTTGAAAATTTGAACATGATAGGCTCATGGTCCTATATAAGCTTGGAAGAAAATTTCAAAACTTAGTTACACAACATCATGGAAGATTTATTAAAAAAGTTTCCCATGCATTCTAATCAGCAATATCTGGTGGGATTGGAACAACAACACATTTTGTTCACGAAAAATATCCATGATAGTTTATTAATCACCCCAACATCTATCCTTTATGCAAGTCATATTATGATATTTCTTCACACTTATTTATCTCTTGTCCCAACACAGTGCAGGTCATCACCAGTACCACCCTTGCAAAATTGAACATGATAGGCTAATGGTCCTATCTAAGCTTGGTTGAAAATTTCAAAACTTAGTTACACAACATCATGGAAGATTTATTAAAAAGGTTTCCCATGCATTCTAATTGACAATATCTGGTGGGATTGGAACAACAACACATTTTGTTCACGAGAAATATCCATGATAGTTTACGAATCACCCCAACATCTATCCTTTATGCAAGTCATATGATGATATTTCTTCACACTTATTTATCTCTTGTCCCAACACAATGTAGGTCATCACCACCACCCTTGCAAAATTGAACACAACAGGCTCGTTGTCCTATCTAAGCTTGGAATAAAATTTCAAAACTTAGCTGCTCAACATCATGGAAGATTATTCTAAAGGTGTCTCATGCATTCTAATCAGAAATATCTTGTGGGATTGGAACAAAAACACATTTTTTTCACGAGAAATTCTAACAAAGATCACAATTAAATTGATAAAAAATAGTGTTTGGAAGACAAGATTCATCCTAAACCACAAAATAATGGATTTTGGTAATTCCTCCACTCCCTCTTGGATGCCCTTGTGACTTATTTTATGGTTTTACACAAGTTATCCCACCTAGCTGCAAAGTGGGTGTGGTACTCTTCCTCTCCCGGTCTTATTGCAAGAAAGTAAGACATACCCAAAGTTAAGGCTCCAACAACTGAGTTGATTCCACTGCTCTTTGTACCCTTCTAGAAATTTCATCCATCAAAAGAGTCAAATCCATATAGATCATGTGGGATTCAAAAATCATGATCAATTGAATCAATAATTCATGATAGAAAACATCTACCTACACCCCATCCTACAAGATATCATAGATTCCCCCCAACTCTTTGGACTAGCTATCTTTTAGACACATTCTAAAGGAGATAAATACCACAACATACAAGCTTTAAAAAGAATCTCTCAAATTTCCCATCAATACCTTTGTGGTATCAGACTCCATCAATAGGATGGAGTATGACCAAATGATTATTCATGTCTAAGCTCGAAAGACAAGCCAATCTAGATTTATGCATGCACATTCCAATCATGACAATTAATTTCTACATCTTCTCAATAGAAAAAACAAGTAATATTTTTTCTCTGCTCACTTTACAACATAAACACCAATCACCCATAATGTTAGGATAAGTTGAATGATATGACCGAAAAGGTGGGAGGAGTATTTTGTGGTGTATTGAACAGGACTGGGGGACACACATGTAGCATGGATGGGTAGAAGTGGGATGTCCAAGCATGGTTTACTAAGATCTATAATCCAGGCATTAGAGAATGAGAAGAGGGATTAAGACCTAATGTCATAGAGGCTAGGGGGCCTAGAGGGAAGGTAACAAGAGAAATTGAAAGGGGAACCCCTCATAGTAGTGATAAGGGAATTAGGGGCCCCATTATCACAAACAATAATTCATTAACCCATAACCATTAAATTCCCTATCCCTTAACCCTGAAGCCATACTCCCTTAACCCCTACACTCATACCTCATAAGACATTGAACCCTTGACACATTAAACCTTAAGCTATTCACTCGTAACCTAGAATCCATGAACCCCCTAAGCACTAACCCCTTATTCTCTTAACTCGTGACCCTTAAATCCTAATCCATAACCCCCAATCACCTTAAAACCTAACCCCTTAGCCCCTAACACCTAAATCCCTTAATTATTAAGCCCTTAACCCCTAAATCCCTTCCCCCCCAAGCCCTTGGCCCTTAAATCTTAACTCTTGAAGCCCTTAACCACTTAGTATCTAAGGAAAAACACAACACCTCAAACCAACAAAATAACCTCTTAGGAGAATCCTTCACCTCTAACTAAGAATATTGGTACCATTTGATTTTTAGAGAACTGGTTATTGGTCTCGAGGGTGTGCGTTTGTGGGTAATGCGCTTATAACATGTATACCAAATGTAGAACAACTGGATAATTTGAAAAACCTCGATAAGATTTGCTCACAATATCTACTCTTCATGTTGACATGGAGCTTGTAGTGTTCTCCCACATAAGGAGCTGACAATGAATAAATCACTCATAATGACACAACCTATTCAACCCTAATGAACAAGGAGCTAACCCTTGATAGAAATATTTTGTTTGCTAAAAAACCACAATTGTGTCAATGTATAATACTATACATAAGAGAAAATAAAATGATATTATCCACATCAATTCTTGAAATAGCCTCACATTTGCCACGAGTGGTGAGCCAAGGGTTGAATGTAGTACACTATTAAAGTTACATCATGTTTAAATTCCTTTTACATCACGAGATTGTTCTCCATTAGGGTTGATGCACCATCACAAGGGAGCATGACACCTTTTTGTGGGGGAGCGATTAAAGTTGTAACACAATTCAGGTGACATACACCTCCAATGTAAATGACATCATTATACATTTGTGTCAATTTGTTAAAGAGGTTATTTATAAACAATAAATTTAGTACTTGGACTTCATATTTTCATGTCCTTGACTCTAAGATGGATTTGTACTAGGAACACTTCATGCAAATAAGAGGGGGCCTTAATTTTGAACCCCTATACACACAAGAGCACTAGATGTTGCCCTTCAGATCCCCCATGGTGGTTTCAAAGTGGGTTTACATTAGTGTCTAGTTGAAACCAATGACATCATGATATTCCTCTTCTCAATAACATCTTCTAGCTTTGCCATATACACAACATTGAGTTAGAGGATCACCTCATCTAATGATCTTACAATTACAAGTTGTAAAAGTTCACCTGCTAAATTAATACTAAATTTGAGAAATTTTAAGTGATCGAACTAAAAATGGCTAACTTAAACGGCTAAGAAAGTCATAATACATTGCATGTATTTCTCTGATCTCTAGGATGAAAGGGAAACCAAACTCGAAGCTAGACAAGATACATACATTGAAGATGGATTCAATTTTGGAAACTATCATTTAAAAAGAGGCTAGCTCTACCCCAAAATGACAGTCCCTCCTCCAATACCTTGCCACAACTTCCATAGTTGTCAATTTTTACAATAATAGAACCTCTAAGTGCAAGCTTACCATATACTTAGAACTTAGGTTGGAATTTATTTGATTCTTGAACTCTTTAGATGATGACTAAAGACCATTAAATATATAGATTAAAGCATTTGCTTGTAGTTATTGATGAACTTGTTAACCATCCATAGAGGAATACTTCCCTCAGACATGTACTTGATTTTGTCCACAATGAAAGAATCCTACTATGTTTTTGGTATATTCGACAAGACCACATCTTTAAAGTAATGAATATTTAATTATTAATTTTTGAAAATCCTTTAAGAGGTGGAGACAATCAAATTCACATAAGAGGAGGTATTCCCTTTGTTTAGCGAACCTCCATGGAGAGAAAGCAATAAATGCAAGATTAACCTATTGTTTATGAGATAATTAGGGAATGTATATCGATTCTCTCAAATATTAGTCTTAGATAATGAGAAAGAATCTCCTATTTATTCTAAATAATCCTTAACGCTATTTATAGAATACCTTCTCACCGTCACAATCACAATAGTCATTTTTTAAGAAAAGAACTACAACAAAACTTTAAATATGCAAATAAATAACCTCCATACATAAAGGTGAAAACATATTTAAATTTTTTTATAAATAAATTAGAATATAATATAGAAAAATTAACAAAAATCTTGATACAACATTAATTAAAATAATTTTCTTTAACACAAATATATTATTAAAAACTACAAATTAACATTAATAAACAAATAATTTATATAAAACCCCACTTTAGTAATGAATAATTACTTAATTTATAATTGATTTATATATCGATTCAATGTGACTCAAAGAAATGACACAAGCCATTATAATTATCCCACCTAAACACTTAGTTTCATTCTTTTGCCATTTTGTTCCATTTATTTTTCCAAATTAGAAAAATATTAAACTATTCCAAATTCTTTGAAATCATTTGACTCAAATACAAATATATGGCGCCTTTACATTTAATGCCTCTTTGTATTTTTCCGCTATTATTATCCCTCTCCCTGCCCTGAAACGAGCTCACACACTGTCTTTGTATTTTTCCGCTATTGCATTAGCCCTCTCCCTGCCCTGAAACGAGCTCAGGAGCTTCCTTTTGTACAATCCTGGTTTGCAATCGCTCTGGAATAAATCCCCGAGCCCCAGATCCCTTTCTGCACGACTTCCAACAGATCATTTGCGTTTCTTCACCGTCAAAACAAGTTCAAAAAAGGTATTTTTCTGCAAGAGAATGCTTAAATTGCAAAATCTCATAATTATTCTTGTGGTTGTCATGAATCCTGTATGCTCTGTCTTGGAGAAAATTCATTAAATAAGCCATTGTATTCTCTGAACTAAATTTGTCGAAATAGATCTTGCTCAAAACACTGATTTAAGCAGTAGAATTAGAGAAAAAAAGATTGATTAAAGTATCTACAATGGTTCTTTGGTTCTTTCAGTTCAATTATTCTAAGCTTTCAATGGAAAAGTTTAACCCTATTTTGGCTTATAGACAATATTTCATAAGCTAAGGCTCTCTATAAATGGATTGTAATTTAGAGCTGCTGATACATAAAACTATTCATGGGAAATTCATTACAATGTTATAAACTCTGTTAAGATGAAAAGGGGCTTTCCAAGTACAACTTTTTCTAGTCCCCTTGGTCTGCAACTACACTGGATTTATCTTCTCAAAAAGAACAAAATCCCATGCTCAAGACTGCCAAAATGAGCGTACCTGATATTGATTGGCCTTTGGCACAAACTAAATTAATGTCATCCACTGGATCACATATATAACGGTGTGTGCTGCCACATGCTTGCTTTATCCAATGTTGGATAGGACTGATATAGTCATCATCTTGGGCATATGAATAGTGCAGTCCATCATCTAGCCACGAGCCACCTCCTTGCACTAAAAATGCCTTTACAAAGGTTCTTGTACATGCTCCAACAATTTTCCCCCTTCTCTGCCATGCAAGTCTCCTGTAATAGCTTCAAACAACAAGGTTTTAAAAGGCGACTCCAAGATAAGCCTGCAAAAAGTTGTTGCCATCTACGAATATCCACATGAAGTATGCTGCAAAATTTTAGATTTGGAAACCAAGCCAACTTATGATTTAGGGCTTGATGGCCTGTTTTGAAAAGTTGAAAATTTCCACAATACATCGATGTTTGAACATATTGCTGTCCCAAACATTTTGTAGTGCTGGGATTGCATTGCTTGCTGATTTTTTGCCCAATTGATAAGGATACATGGATGTTGTTTAAAATGGAATATGCATCATGTACCTCAACATATTTTGGCTGTCCAAGATCACATGAAATAGGATCTGGAATGTCCTTTTCATGCTCCATATATGATGTGCGATGTCCTTCTCATGATACATGAGGTGGCTCCCAAGGCCGATGAGAAAAAGAAGGCACAAATTCATGTCTTTATCTGTCAAGCTCTCACCATACATGTCATAGATGTGATCTCCAAAGACAATTCACTATCAGCAATCCATGTTCCATCTACAGACCAACAATTAATGCCCCACTTATGTCTCTCAATCACAAAGAGAGTGCTCATATCATCATCCTTGATGTTGAAATTACGCATTATGATGGGACTATGAAAGCAGAAGCATAAGTGAGATGGAAAGGAACTTTGAGTACAAGAAGATAGATGACTTGAACAAGGTGAAGTTCACCATTACCAAGTTGGAAAGGCATGCTTCTATATGGTGGGATTTTTGTACCACATGAGTTAATCCATCTGAACAAAGAGAAGATAAGGACTCGGAACAAGATGGTGTCCAAGTTGAGAGAGAAATATGCAACATAGAGATAGCATGTGCGAGGATATATCAAATTTCTACCTGCATAGGTCATCACGAGGATGAGAACTAGAAAGTCTTGGGGTATGTAAGTGGGATGAAGTTTGTATTGTAAGATGAGATGAGCCTCCACAATATAGTATAGTTGAGGAAGCTTACTAATTAACATCAACGACAGAATATAAGTTAGTGTGCAAAAACAGGAGGAGGAATGCTTGTAGAGGAAGAGGTGCCTGACGTAGCAGAAGAAATTCAGTGCTCTACATGGAGAATTTGTGTGAAGAGACGGTTGATAAGTAAGGGGAAGGTCGTTGTAAAAGGCCTTTGGCAACTTGACAACTTTCAATGCTAGTTATAAAAGGAAATTTCTCTTTATGACTTCAGTTAATCTTGAGAATATCCTTGACATCCACATTTCTTATATCACCAATATGGCAGGAGCTAGGACATATGAAAATTTGGCACAATGGTTATGTTGGGGTTTGTAGAGTAACTTTTCTACTCTATGTTTCATTGTGGATATGCTATCTACCTTATTACTTGAGTTTCCATGAGTAAACTAAAAATATTGTTCCATGCTTAGTTAGCAGTTGGACTGCCATTGACAAATTGATTTGAGTAGTTGGTTTTCTTTTTTGATCTTTTCTTATTAATTAGTAAAATCCATATGGTTAATTTTTATTTTTAATTGTTGTGGCTGTTATAGATATTCAGACTTATCAGTCATCCTCAGATTTTTTAACTTGGAATTCTATGCTCCATGATATTTATTATTCATCTAGTGAGCATTCACAGTGAATTGGGAACTTAATTGAGGAGTCTGTTCAGAAGGAAAAGACAAAGGATGTTCAGAATGAAAAGACAAAGGATGTAGTCAGTACCAGCTATGGGCAGTCTTCAGGGAATATTCAGTATACCTCCTCCAGTTCCTTGAAACAGGTGCAATACGATACAATGAAAATAAAACAGCAAGTTGCATGTGTCTACATTCTTCAGAAATTAGAATATATAATTAAATGTTTTTCAACCTGTGTTGACAGTTGAAACATTGTTTCTGAATACATTAAGGATTGACATGTCTGATCTGCATATGCAAGAATTATATTTTCATATCAACGAGTGTCAAAGAAAATACATTCTTAACAAAATTCTGTATCAATACAGATGCAGGATAGTCTGATTATCACACACTTGTTGGTTACAACTAGTCTGTTTCATTTAAATTAGGAACACACCGATGACATTGAAGAAAAAATATATGACTGATGGCTTGCTCCCAAGAATCTAGTGTCTTTCCTACATAGCCATTCTTCAATATATATTACAATAAATGCTGACCTCAGAATTGTAGCCTTCAGTTTTTACTGAACAATAGAGATTCCATACATAGCAAAGGTCCTGAGGCTACTATCCATGGAAAGTTTCCATGCATCCTCAAGAATGTTGAGCATTGGGATGCGAAATGGTTCCACCAAACCAGAGTTTCAATGACCCCTGAAGAATGCTAAATGTTGGGATCAAAATTGGTAGAGAAAGTGAAGTCTCCTGTTCATAACCAAACAGAGGATATTAGATTGCACCACCAGAGAACTCGCATCAGTTACCCTAGAAATTTCAGTAAGATAGAGGATTTGTTGCAAAAAGAAAGAATTACAGTTCATAACCAAACAGAGGATATTAGATTGCACCACCAGAGAACTCGCATTAGTTACCCCAACAATTCTAGTAAGATAGAGGATTTGTTGCAAAAAGAAAGAATTACAATCCTTGAGATGCTAAGTTGTTGCATCCCAACAAAGAAAAAAGAGATTCAAAGCCCCTGCCCAGATACAACTCAATGAATTAATGCATCACCAATTAGATTACCTATGCTGACTCTTCCTATTCATGTTTTTCATTGTTTGAAAAATGGTGCAACTTCACTCCCTATAGTACAAACACAAGTAAAAATGTAGCAACAATGACATATTCAACACCCCTACTACTATAGCAACAGCAAATCTAGCAACAACAGTAACAGAAGTAGCAACAAGTTGTTCAATTACAGGTAGAGTTTCACGAACAACAAATGCCACAACTTCAGTCTTCAACAAATTAATGAGTTGAATAATGACTCGAGGACAAATTAGTCTTCTATTAAACATGAATTTATGCCGCAACACCATAAGTTAAGTCAACATTCAGTTTATGAACAACAATAGCAGCAGCTTAAGATAGGATATGCAGAGACTAGGTTTAAGAGCTCTGGGCCATGGCTATTGAGATGATGTATTATACCTTTCTATATGTTCAGGGATTGGGTTTAAGAGTGTTTTCTTGCCTTACATATGCAGCAATGGATATAAGATAAGGTTTAATGAGATACCTCCACCTGGAACCAAAATTGGATATATCGTTCCAGAGTGGATAGATGAAAATCCAAGCATTAAAGACCTCCAAGAAGGGTATGGTTGTGAGCTTCCAAACACAATAATAATACTGCCTTTGTGGCCTGGGAAGGTTGATGATGTGAAAGAGTAGGTAGCTAATATTCATCCTGAAGCAATTATGTTTATGTCTAAAATCAGAAAGTTGTCTCTTCGTGATAATAATTAAGACTCCGCACTGAGCAGGGTTAATGCAATTTGTGTTTCACGAGAAACAACATTTAGAACTACCAAGAATGAACACAGTCAATCATTTATTTGTCATAATTAAAAAAAATAAAATATAAATCACTTATGGAGATATTCACTTCAACTTGTCATGGAATTGAAACTCTAAAAATGAGTTCTTGGGATGGAGAAAATTTCATAAGGAGTAGGTACAATTTCTTCCTCCCCATCGCATATTAGAGTGAAAAGCCTTGACCAGAAATAAGCTTGAAGAAAATTGATTGCTAAACCACTTTCACTGGAAAGATTTACTATTTGCCCACATTTGCAAGGCTTGATATATCATATGAGGTACCCCATTCTGTTGGCATGGGATTGAGAGGGCCATGATGAATGAAGAAACTGATTAAATAATCAATTAAATATTTATGATAGCATGGTAACATTTTTTACTACAAGTTCTAATACATTTTATATTCTTCCAGACAGCTGAATTGTCATTTTTGATGGATTGAAATATTGTCATGGATATAGGCACATAAAGAAATTTGTAGCAGACAAATTACTGGATGGTTAGTGAAGAAAATTCATTGCACTGCTAGCATCAAAAAGTCCCTTGTGGATCTTTAAGAATGTTAGGGTGACAGATTTCATTGCTAGGCCTGCATTCAAAGATGGATTTGTTCAAGTCCTTGACTATTATCTTTGCCAGGAGTTCCATTTTAGCAAATAAAAAAAAATTTAATTCCATGAATACTATTCACATGTCAATCTCAAAATCAATACCCCAAGCGAACACATCACAACACGGGCCCAACAAACAATCCTAGGCAATAGCTTATAGCTCCCTCCAGCGAGTGGCTTCTGCTCTAATGCTTTTCTACTATCAATTGTCGGCCTGTCTAGCTTACTTCAATCCCAAGAAGTTAATCTATACCAAAAATGGGTTGAAATCTCCCTTGAAGATTATATAGTCAGGTCTAACATTAAGCTATAGTCATTTCTATAAAGACAGGCCTAAAATTCAACTATTTGTGTTGTAAGGAGTTTGCAAACAACAAAGAAGATTTCCATGCCCATGTTTTTTAGACATTTAGCAGGAAAAGCTAAGGGCTCAAATGTAAATCCATGTTGCTTAGCTATGTATTTTTAGCTACGTGTGGTCTCACTATGGCCTGGTTGGTCCAAGCCAGTTTCACCCTGATTCAGAATCCTTGGTGGTAATGTTGAGTACACAAACAGTACAGCCTCAGCAACAAATCAGGCAGTAACTTAAAAGGGAGTAATAATTTATCCATCATATTTATATACAGAGTTCAAGCCTTTGAACCTCAATTAGTTTCATGCCACAATGACTTATAAAAAATGAAATAGCATCTCTACACCAAATCTGTCTATATAAGGAGAATTTTCCAAGACAATTTAGCTATTTGCAAGAACTGTAGGATAACAATCATCGACCAATGAATTGATACAGAGTAGTAATAATTGATGCACATTTTAAACCCTAGTGCCATTCTGAGACACATTCCTTTCTTGACAAATTCCTTTTTTGACAAACTGAATATTATGATTTATAATCTTGAAACATCCTTTGTACTAGTTGGCTTGGTTGTATTATTCCATTATTAGTCCCTAGAACTTTGTCCTATTCCATTACCTCTTAGCATCTAAGCATGACTTGAATAGGATTACTGTAGATGACATTTATATATAGAGAACATTACTTCTCCTCCGGTGGGCCTTAGAACTATGACGGATTTGTACAAGGTGCACTTCACGCATACATATTGTTTGGATGCATGCTCTTAAGTTTTTCTTGGCCATTTTAAGGTCTTCCATGAGAGAAACAGCAGCATAATCAGCTCCAGCCTTTCTAGTACGACGTGTTCACCTTATTTGAAGTTTTGATTATCCCAAATTGCAGTTATAATGAAACTGTGGTTATAAGGAAAGACAGTCTGGAATTGTGAGTTTTGGGAATTCTTCAAATCTGTTAAATTTGCCTATGATATTTAGCAGAGGAGAACCCCACAAGGCGGAATTTGTATCTCCATCCGTGATAGTGTTTGCTAGTTTGGTTGAATTGGGTATATCTTCTCATATAAGCAGAATACCCCTTGTGTGTATCTATTGGAAGAGGTAACTACAATATTGCATTTGTTTTTGATGCTTCTTTCTTTATTCTTGTTTGGGTTTTCTTGATTTTGTGAGTTTCTGTTTCCATTTTGTTACTGTACGAGGTCATCAAAATATGATTTATTTTGTCTTTGAATTTTCCCTTTGTAAGCTGTGCTTTGCATCTTATTTGGAAGTTTTTTTGAATTCATTCAAGTGGAATCTAATGGATCTTCAAAACTAAGTTGATTATGGTTGTAGGCAAAATTCAATGTCGAGAGCAACCATTATTTCTGCATATGGATGGCACTACCATTGAATCAAGTCATTGTTAGCGCATATGGATATGGTTCCTCAACCTATGCATAAGTATCTTATTTTGAATCGACTTTGAACCCACTGGATACTGATCATTCCTCCCTTCCATGAGAATGGTGGTTGCCTAACAGTCGTATTGCGTTGGGTGTTTGATTTGATTGTCATGTTTCAAATTGTAATATTGGGGGTTTGGTTTCATTGGCATGTTTCAAATATACCATTGGTTGTGAATTTGCAATTGGATCTGCATTGTTATGTAGGGTGGTCATCTGATTATGTTTTTGTGTTCATAAGGGAAAAATAATTTATTGGGCTCTAACAGAATGAGTTCTGCAATATGCTGCATTTCTGGAATGATATTGTTGTTGGTATCTTTGTTCTTCTAGGCTTCTCTCAAATTGTTCCAGAAAAATATCGTTTGCAGCAACTGGACATTGTACAGCAGGCATCTGAATAAGTTTTGTTCTCTCAAAAGAAAAATCATTTATTGGGAGCTAGCGTATTGAGTTCTGAAATATGCTCCATATAGCTTTCAGTGATATCATTGTTGGTGTTCTTTCTATTCTAGGCTCTTGTCGCATCATTCCAGAAAATATATGTTTGCATCTACTGGACAAAATTGTAAATGCATTTTTTCCATGTATTGTTGAATTAGCCTGAATGATTATTTTTCGCTTGGTTGCTATGATATTGTTCAAAACCATAATCATGTACGTCACAATATTGTTGAATTATCATTGTCTGTTTGCCCAGCTATGAGATTTCTCTACTAGCATTGATGTCTATCATCATCATGTGCTACTGTTAAAGGTTTTCATGGGTTTATTTGTGCAGGTGGAGTTCAGTAATTTGGCATTAAATTTGAAAGAAATTTTGTCTTTGGGACTTTTACCCTTGAGAACCAGATGGCATACAAAAATGATTTGGAGACAGGAAACCGAGCTGGCAGTAGAGATGTGAAGAAGCATCTTTCAGCAAAAAGTAGTCGGCGTAGCAGATCAAAATCTAGTCGTCCTAGTGGTAAAGGGGCAAAAAGTGTAGATGTTCACTCCTTCCAAGGGAGTTCTCTTGTTGCAACACTTTGTACATATATTGTTGCCTTGGGTCCTATGGAGTTTGGATTCTATGTAAGTTATTTTTCTTATTTCTTAGTTTGCTTCTCAACCTTTGTCTTGAATACCTTTCAGTCTTCAAAATAGGGAAGGGTTGATTAAATTTCTCATGATTCTGGCAAAGTAATGTTGTAACAGGTTGAATATTCATCGCCTACTCAAAATGGGATCATTGATGATCTTGATTTAACCTTGTCTCAAGTATGTTTTCACTGTTAGATGATTTTTAAGGGCATGTTTTTAGTCAGACTTTTAGGATAAATACACAAATGATCATACATCTCTTAAGAAATTCATGGACCTATTTAATATCTATTTTGGTGCATTTACTATTTTCCAATGCAATCAAGTCCATAAGTTCTGAATGCTACCACAAAAAATTTCAATTGTTGCCTACTGGGTTAAAGTGATTAATATTTCCCAATGAGACTACAGAAAGGCCCATTGTGAACTAAAACATGTTGAATTCTGTGTCAGTTCTCTTTATTTGGATCCTTATCAAACGTGGGAGCCAATGTGGGTGCAATAGTCAGTGGACAGGTTGCTGATTATATTGGACGGAAAGGCGTAAGTGCCCTTAATACTATTTATATCAAGTTCCAACCCTATCATTGCTCAAGAAGACTTGGATTTAGCTTAATTACTATTTTTTGTTTTTGATATTATAAAGATTTATTTCAAATAGATATCAGTTTTTTATGTGGAAAATCCACATAGTCCCCTCATTTATGTGGTCTTAATAAGATTTAATTTTTTTTTCCTACGGATTTCATCCTTTTGATTCAGTTTGGTAGGATTAATCTCTTCTATGTTTGTATGCAGGCATTATTAGTGGTTGCCATTCCAAATATTATTGGGTGGCTTGTCATTTTTTTTGCAAAGGCAAGTTAAACTACCTTAGAGAAGGGTCTTGTCTAGAAATTAAATAGTTTCTGGTTCATTTGGATTCTAAATTGGAAGCCAATTTTTTATTTGATCTTACTATTGTTGCAGGATTCTTTATTTTTATACTGGAGAAGATTGTTCACAGGGTTTGGAGTTGGGGTCATCTCATTTGCTGTAAGTAAGACCTTTCTCACAAGGTTGGGAAAGGGCTATTTCTCTTTGTTTTCAAAATAAGGAAAGTGAAGTGAGTCATTGGGGTCGTTGGAGAAAAATATAAAAAAACTGTGAGAAAATATTTTGGGTTTCTTGTACCTGAGGAAAGGACGAATAAAGGGCCTTTTTTTCACGTGCCTTCCACTTTGCAAAAACAATATTGTGTCTTGCAACTACAAAAACCCCTCTTTTCATTGCTGTCATGTGCCTTTAAGTTAATAGTGAGAAAGCAAAATCTTTCTTATATAGGTTACAATAAAGTTGAGTCAATCCACTTTATGAATGTTAGATAGACCGAAATACATACTAAAGTGAAATAAGACATCAAACACATAAAATAAACTAAAGTCCATCTGACTTTATTAGTGCCTAAATCTAGTACCTAATTGACCATTATTGAATAGTGAACTAATATTTACTTTAATACCCTCCCTTCATGGTCAATCTACTAACTGCACCAAGCTTATATCAGAATTTTACATATTTTTCAGCACCCAAACCCTTGGTGAGAATGTCTGCAGTTTGATTCTTTATAGGACAATACTACAATTTGATAGACCCATCTTCTGCAAGCTATGTGATGAAGTGGTAATATACCTCAACATGTTTGTTATGCTCGTGAAAGACCAGATGCTTGACAAGTTTCATCAAGCCTTGGTTCTCACATCACAGGGGTCTTGGCTATGTTTGTTGCATTTCAATGCATCCACTTGAGCCAAACTGCCTAGCATGCTTCTTTCTCTACTCGATATTTTTCTTTTGTTGACAAAAGGGCTCCTGGCTTGTGCATGTTGCTTCTTGTTGGTCCATGTGACTGCACCTATGCCAAGGCTAACAACATATCCAGAAGTGAATTTTCTATTATGAAGGGAACCTCCCCAATCTGAATCTGTATACCCACATAGGCTAGGGTCTTTGCTTCTGTTGTAGAAAATACCAAAGTCAAGTGTCCCTTTCACATATCTCTGCACTCACCTTGTTGTTGTCTAGTGCTCTATATTTGGCATTATCATGAATCTGGAAATGAAGCTCATAACGAAGCTCAAATCAGGTCTAGGGACTCTAAGATATATCAAGTTACCAACTAGTTGCTTGTACATTGACTCATTGACTGCCTTAGAGTCAGTTTTGGTTGAAATTTTCAAACCCTTTCTCCATAGGTGTAGACGAGACTTTGCAATCTATCATTCTAAACTTGTCCAACAAACGCCCTGGCATATTTTTTTTGTGAGACAAAAATGTTGTTACCTATTTTCTAAACTTCTACAACCAGACAGTAGTGTGGGAGGCCTAGATCTATCAAGTCAAAAAAAAGTCTCATATTGGATTTGATGTGTTATTGAACTTGCCTCACTACGTATGATAATGATATCATCTACATTTATGAACATAAAGATGATAACATTACCAACTCTTTTCACATACATGTTGGAATCTGAAGCACTCCACTAGAATCCATGTTCATCCAAATACCTATCAATATTGATATACCATGCCCTAGGTGCGTATTTCAAACCATACAGAGCCTTCTTCAGTCTGCAGACTAGATGCTCCTTCCCTGAAACCTGAAAACAGTATGGTTGATACATGTAGACTTCTTCCCGCAAATCTTCATTAAGAAAGGCACTTTTCACATCCATACAATGGGCCTTCCAGCCAAATTGTGCTAACGTGACTAGAACAAGTTGGATGGTGCTCATATTTGTTGTAGGAGAAAAGGTATCCTCATATTCAATGCCCTATTGCTAAGAATACCCTTATGCAACCAACCATACTTTGTACTTGTCAAATGTACCATTTTCCTTGTACTTGATATTGTACATCCCTTTGTAGCCAATATGTTTCTTCCCTAATGGAAGTGATGTGAGACCACAAGTGTGTTTTTTCATCAAACTCTCGTATTTGACTACCATGGCTCTTTCCCAATTCCATCTCCCTTGTGCTTCCTCAAACATCTTGACTCATAGATTTCCTTAATATTGACCATGAGAGCAAAGTTGACTATGTTTTCTGATTTCTCTTTCCACTAAATAATCATCCCTTGATCATTTTGCTTACTCAAACATATCTAATGGTGTTGTGCCATTACTTAGGTCTCTTCTTGTGATCTTCCTCATCCAAGTCAGTATTGTCACCATGACCTGGACCACCTATATCTAGATAATAAATTACTAGTCTAGGAGACTCATCATGCTCAAAATTTTCCACCCCCCTTCAAGTGCAGGTACCTGAAGCTTGACACTTGAATCATCAACCCCTTCCATCTTCTAAGTAATTCAAAACTTAGGAGAATTTTGGAAAGGTCCAACCTCCTCATCAACAACAACTTCACTATTGAAGCTTACCCTATCAGTGTCAATATCAATCAACCTATAAACCTTATACTATTTTTGTACCCTATAATCATTAGCTTTGCTCTTTGGATCTAATTTGGTTATCTTCTTAGCTATAATCCAAGTGTAGGAAATAGAAAAAAAAACTTTAAGATGACTTACTTGGACTTTCTTCCAAACCCTGGTTCTTTGTGACCTTCTACTTCATCACCATCATGGGAGATCTATTTAATAGGTATACTATTGTGAACATTGCCTCAACTCAAAACCTATTTGGAATAGACTTCCTTTGCAACTTAAACCTAGCTATCTTTGTGATAGTACAGTTTTGGCTCTCAACCAATACATTTTGTTGTGGAGTGTAAGGTGCAGTATATTGTCTTTGGATCCCATGTTTAGCACAAAATTTATTGAAATATTTTAAGTATAATTCCCCACCAGTATCATATCTAAGAGAGACAATATGAAAACCTAACTATTTCTCTATTAATGCTTTGAACTTTTGAAATTCATTAAACACATCATATTTTAATTATAGAAAATATACCCACATTTTTCTACTGAAATAATCAACAAACGGAAGGAAGTACCTAGCACCAGTGGTTGATGTCATGTTCATTGGTCCACATATGTCTGAAAGTACCAACTTAAGGACCCTTTACGCTCTCCAAGCTTGTCCTTCATAAAATGGTATTCAATGTAGCTTCCCTGCCTGACAATCTCTGCAAACTCTATGGATCTTCTACAGAATGTTCGGAAGTCCATCTACTAGTTTCTCTCATGCCAACTGAGAGATATAGGTCAAGTTGAGGTGCCCATAACTATGATGCCATAGGGGTGCTAGAGTTTTCAATAACAATTACCTTTAACTTACAATTTCTAATAAGATCAATATTCAAAAATCTTAAGACAATGAAAGCTAAGAGATTCATCTAAAATGGATCATTATAATATTGGACATAGAAACCACTCACATTGCATAGTTTCCCAAAAGCTCAAAGAACCACAAATATATGTTGAATCTACCACTTAATTTGAGGTTCAATTCCTAAGCCATCAAATTCTCAAGTGCAAAGGTGAAATAAGAAAGGTACGAGTCACTATAGGAGATCAATGTTTCTTTTCAAATTTCTTCTTCCTTCAACTAGAGGGAATGCTGAGATCCTAGGAGTTTAAACTTTAGTGTTTTCAAACCTTGGGAACATATGACATGAATCATATGAAATTTTTATTTCCATTAAGCATGAGGGTAGAATGATTAACTTAAATGGTCTTTAACACAATCCCTCTAGATTTGTCTCTTCAAATGTGAGGGCACCCACTCTCATAAAGGACATGTTGGGAGTTTAAAATTTAGTGTTTTCAAACCTTGGGCACATATGACATGAATTATATGAAATGTTTATTTCCATTAAGAATGAGGGTAGAATGATGAACTTAAATTGTCTTTAACACAATCCCTCTATATTTGTCTCTTCAAATGTGAGGGCACCCACTCTCATGTTCGCATTTACTGATATTAGCCTTTAGGAAAAGATAAGAAAATATAAATTGGACTAATGTATCAATCCATGTGAACATGATACCCATTCACTCTCTGACACACTCAATGTGAAAACTTTGTCTCCTAAAGGACATGATTTGGGCAGTATATCAGTTGCCTCAAATACTTAGGTTCGAGTCAATTCTTCATGCAACATGATACTAAGATGTTGCTAAGTTGTCTCCTACTAATATGCTAAACTAGTCAGCACCAGTTCAACAATTCTAGATGACTCTCATGGTGTTGCAAAGTTGGCATACTTTCTTAGTCCCACAGTGCTGAAAAACTTTCCTCAACTATTAATCCTAAAGAAGCCCAATAATGGGTGAACATGGATAGGCCAGCTTGAATTTTCTCACATGCCTTCCATTTCACTTAGACACTTATTTTGGGAACTCTAATACATTTACTATGTCAGTTTTCTAAGGCCTAAGATGGGAAAAATAAATAATAAGTGTGTGTAAGTAGCAACACACTTGACTAGATTGAACTCGGCCTAGTCTTACGGTGGATGTACATTTTAAGGGCTTCTTTCCTAATTCAAAATTGCTGAAGATATATAAACTAACTATTTAATTTGACCTACAATTCCAATAGTGCACATGGAAAGATTCTATGTAAATCTCTTTTGTTGCACATGGTAGGAATCTGAATAGACTAAGCTTGTACTAGCATAATGCAAACATCACCTGCAAGTCACCACTGTGTTTTGGTTTCTGAAGGCTGCTGCATTATTGACTGATTAGTGAAGTATCAACCAGTGAATACGTTTCAAGATTTGGAGAAGTCACAATATATATTATAATTTTGTCTTGCAGATTGGCCTCTTGGAAAATCAAGAGGATAGGATTAGTTCCTATCTGAAATATCACAATAAATCTGCATTAAAAAGAATAAATAAAAATGAAAATTGAAGGATTAGCACATTTGAGATTAGATGGGAAATGGACTGATTTGAACTTTATTACTGTCAGGTAGTCTGTCCAGCCTATGGGACTTGTAACACGGGTTTCTAGAGTGAAACTTCATGAGTTCTTGCATTGGTGATTTCAGAAGGGAATCTAGTAGGACTGTTGTATAAATCAAAAGGTTAAAGGTCCTGTAGTTTGTCCTCTTTAGGGTGCTTGCTAGACTTGGAATTTGTTATGAGAAACATTGTATATCACTTTCTTAGATGGTTGTAGGTGAAGCATCTAAGAATGGGATGGTTGTTAGTATGGTCATTGTCTAATTTTCACAATCGTAAGCCCCTTTTCTTGATTCATACATTGGCTATTTCTATCTACCAAATTTAAATTTAAGTCATGCAAATTTGTCCTATTCGTCGGTTTTCAATATTCACTTTCAGTTCCACCCCTCAGCAGCCCTACCTATGTCAGCACATGTCTGTTTACAAAGGAATAAGAGATTAGGAAATAGGTATCTTGCCAAACACTCGGTCTGGTGTTTTTGCTAAGGATTCATATACAGAAGTATGAAGTCTTGACTTTGAAGTATTCTTGTACTTTGCTGCCTAACTTTATGTTTTTTGTTGATGCAAGGGATTTGCATTTTTTCTAGAAATTTCCTTTTAGGTTGCCATTGTCTACGTGCTTTAATGAATGCCATCCATTCAACCATTTGTAGTTCTGATTTTCCAAGTCCCAACTATTGTTTGTCAATTTCTGTTAATATTTCCTGCTAGGTTATTTTTTTAATAGCATATAGTGTTAGATGATGTCACAGATGATAGGAATCTCCACAGTTCGCCATGAGTTCCTAAGGTTCTCCACGAGTGTCTCATACTTTATGCATTGTACCGTTTAATCCCAGTCAACTGCCTCATCTTCTGGGTCCTAATTGTGATTTTCTTTTAGTTTTATTGATTGGATCTACAACCTTTGGGAGAGTTTTGGTACCTCAAATAAATTATTTAATAGTTAATACCTAGTTTGGTGACTGGTCACATTGATGAGAAACTTCACTGAGGTATCCTTCTTCGGTGCTATCACAAAATCGCAAATTCCATTAGGAGAAAAACTCATGCATATTACAGGTCACTGTAATACAGATGTACACTGCAGAAGAAGTTGATTTAGATGAGGCTAGTTTCATGGAATGGGAAACTTGTGAAATTAAATTATATTGGTAGAAAAATGGATGTTCTAACTTTTATGTGACAATGGATAATGTCGGAGATGCTGTCATCGACATGAAATGTACTGGTTATGTAGCTGAGAATGATGTCACAGTTAATGTCTTAGGTGATTTTCTTCAGTATAAGTGCCCTCCTGTATTGATGCCCTTCTTGGCATTGGTGTAGCCTGTAAATGAGACTTCCTGTACAGATGTTCTCTTGTTAAAATTATGATGGCTTTTACAAATATTAATTGCTGCACTTATGACACCTTGTATGGTTGTTTTATCAGTTGCAATAATGATGTCTTGTACATTCACCATCTCATTCTCCTTAATAATAATGTCTTCAATTGACGTGGTCCTTTCAATTAGGGTGTCTTGAATGGATGCCTTTTTATCTATGAGAATGATGCTTTCTAGGGAGGTTCTCTGAGCTACAATTTCTGCATGGAATTATTTAATGGGAAATAACATGGCTACAAATTCTGCATAGACTGTCAATTGGAGAAAACTCGTGTTCAAATTTCCTTGAACCCAGCAACCTGGAAATTTACTACCTAGCAGATTACAGATCTGCTAAGGAGGAGGTAGCACCTAAATTATTCACTTCAGAACATATTGTTTTAAATTATTCACTTTAGAACAGAGACCAATCATAAGAATATTCTTATTTTGTGCAGGCCTGCAATCCATGACTGAGGAGGAATTGACAGCAAACAATAAACCACATTGCTCAGAGGCATTTAACAAAATTGGCAGATCTTTGGTGTTTTTTCTCAAATTCACCCGACTGTTCAGACGTTGGCTGATTCTTCTTACCTGTATTTTCAAACCCATCTCCCAAAATATATAGCCATGTAGAAGGTAATGACTCTTTGAGCCCTTTGAAAATACACCACATAATAATCTCTGCCCAATTGTTTGAGCTGCTTATCAACTCACCAATGTCTGGTCCAAACAAGTTTCCTTCAAGGATAAAATTAATTTCCTCTTTTCAAATAGAGTTTAGAAGCATTTGAACAGATTCTGGAGTTGTTGCTTCTGACCATACATTTAAAGGTCTCAAATTGCTTGATTTATATGTATTTGCATCCATTTAAAGGTCTCAAATTGCTTGATTTATATGTATTTGCACCCATTTAAAGGTCTCAATTGCTTGATTTAAAGGTCTCCTCTTCATATGATGTACTATTTTGAATATTCTATTCTTTGCATATCAAACATTATAAAGCCTCTTGCACACACATCTCTTTTATTTGAACATAATTCCGATAATCATTGCATTCATGAAGAAAGGATATATTCATGTGAAACTCTGTCCAGCTGCTTCTCTTGGCTAATGCCATCACCTACATCCCATAGAGAATCCGAAAATTGAATGTCGACTTGACCAAAGGCATTGCTTACTTCCTGCTGAGATTGAACAAGAGAATCAAAATCTCTCCTTCCAGGGGTCATTACTCTGTGCTTTGAACTTGAAGTTTGCCTCTTTTCTCTTCTCTTCTATCCCGAGACTCCAAAAACTTGCTGCAGTCCATCCTTTCTGTCTGCTCTGCCCACTGAAATTTCAAAAGCACTTCATCCTCGCCCTTATATGCTCCTTCATTTTGAAATCCAAAATCATCATTTCCACTATTCTTGTTTTCTGTATTTACTTCTGTTGAATCTGTATTTTGTGCTAGGTTACGAGTATATTGTTTTAAATTATTCACTTCAGAATAGAGACCAATCATAAGAATATTCTTATTTTGTGCAGGCCTGCAATCCATGACTGAGGAGGAATTGACAGAAAACAATAAACCACATTGCTTAGAGGCATTCAAAAAAATTGGCAGATCTTTGGTGTTTTTTCTCAAATTCACCCAACTGTTCAAACGTTGGCTGATTCTTCTTACCTGTATTTTCAAACCCATCTCCCAAAATATATAGCCATTTAGAAGGTAATGACTCTTTGAGCCCTTTGAAAATACACCACATAATAATCTCTGCCCAATTGTTTGAGCTGCTTATCAACTCACCAATGTTTGGTCCAGACAAGTTTCCTTCAAGGATCAAACTAATTTCCTCTTTTCAAATAGAGTTTAGAAGCATTTGCACAGATTCTGGAGTTGTTGCTTCTGACCATACATTTAAAGGTCTCAAATTGCTTGATTTATATGTATTTTCACCCATTTGAACTGAAAGCTATATTGTGCAAAGTTGTTTCAAGCTCAAAAGTATTATCCTGCCTATAGAAGCTTGAACCCCAATAATCCTTGCAGTGGCCACTTTCACCAAGTAGAATATGTGCTTCATAAACATCATCAAACCTCAAACCTTAATTTCCCTTCCAAGTTTTTCTCTATAACATTTTTTGTGAGTCCTGCTTGCCGGACACCAGTTACAAACTTTCTTTCACTTGAAAATTCACAACAATTGAATTTAAATTAGCCTCACATGGGTTGTATTTCATTTTTAGTATATTTTGCTTGATTATTTCTTTATACAATCTCCCCACTTTTCTTATCCATGTTCCGACGTTCCTTTGCACCTCTTGGTGCAATTGCTAGTTATTAGAATATTTAAGATTCTGGATCTATTGATCTGAGATGGATATTGCAATATAAATCTGAAAGATTCATGAGATTACTTCATGTTTGATCAGATTTTTTTAATGATAAATGTTATCTTGCAGGAAAATTTCAAAATTTGAAGTCATATTAATTCAGTACATTGATGCAAATTCATACGCTGGTGCGATGTATATGATGGAAATTTCATTTTTTTTCAGTTACTTTTAGTTTAATTATATCATTTGGCTCGATGCTTTCCATATATTTAACTAAACCTTTCTTGCTTAACAAGACTTTGTCATTTCCATGTTTTAGTGAAACTGTTTATGGTTTGATACTCTCATACAACCTTTATCAAGTTACATGCACCCTCATTTGAAAAAACAAGAGAATTTTTCTTGCCATGACTAAGTTTCTTTGTCATTGTTAACTTAAGAAAGTCTTTTAGCTAAGAAACTAGTTTCAAGGTTATGGCATAACTTGTCATATAAATTGAACATAATTTATATCCAAAATGTTAACTTGTAAACTACTTAACTGGTTTTAAGCTTTCCATTTAAAATCTACTTCAGTTTGAACTTTGAACGAGTTGTTCCATAGACTTGAATATTAAGAGATTTTGGTGTAAGGATTAAAAATTAGCTCGTAAGGCCTCTCAGTTATTCATTTGTTTTATCTAATATAACATTTACTATTAAATTAGAACCACTCGGCACAAATATGTCATAGATCAAGATCGTACTTTGTAGAGTGTCATAGAATAAAAAAAAGAGCAAGGACACTGAGTTCTTTCGGTTTTCCTGGTTCTTATTCCTTTGGTGTATCTTTGCAACTTTAGGGGCAATTGCTAGTTTAAAGTCTAATTCTTTAAAGGGTGCTAGCTCAATGGAAGAGCACCTACTTTACAAGCAGGAGGTTGGTGGTTCGATTCCATCGTGCCCTCATATTCATATATATGGAATGATGAAGATCGGTTTTTTGTGACGGATGCTCTTTTGACCATCACCAATGAGTTTATGGTGAGACTTTTCGACCCTCACCAAAATATGAAATGGTGACGGTCAACGAACGCCACCATATATATGCATCAATAGTGATGACCATTAAAGGTCCGTCACCATAAATCGTTGTTGTTTATCTGAAATGGTGAGGGTCACTGTTTGTCATTATAGTCATTATTCGTGACGGACCTTGATGTCACCAATGCGTTTATGGTGACGGTCAATGAACGTCATTATATATATGTATTCTTCCAATAGTTCAGACTTGAGGTTATCCAACAAAAATCGCGTCGTCATATGAATGGTGATTACTACTATTCGTCATTGTAATAATATATTATTGGTGACGACCTTTGAATGTCACCACAAACACAGACTAGGTGCAACGCTACCCTTGAGGACGCTCGCCAGATTTTATATTATTGTCCGTCACCATTGCTCATATAAGTGAAAATGTGATTGGTCGCTATCCGTCACTAGAAATCATTATTGGTGACGGACCGTGAATGTCACCACAACACCTATACTTTCGGCGACGCCACCTTTGGTGACGTTCAATTTTTTGGTGACGGAGGCTATTGTCCATCACCATTGCTCATATGAAATGGTGACGGTCACTATACATCACTATAAATTATTATTGGTGACGAACCTTGAATGTAACCACAACACCTATACTTTCGGCGACGCCACCTTTGGTGACGTTCAGTTTTTGGTGACGAAGGCTCTTTTGACCCTCACCAATGAGCTTATGGTGACCATTTTCACCCCTCACCAATGTGACGATGTGGAGAAGACTCAATACTAGAATGTGTGATGCGAGGAACTATGAAGCGTGGAGGATGCAACGACTAGCTATTTTGAGCATATGACTTGTTTTGAGGGTTGGAGCAGAGGAGGAGCGGTGGCATATGGCCAGTGCCTGTGAATGAATTTCTGGAGTAGTCAGGGATTCTGCGATCGGGAACAATTCTCGTAGTGCAGATGTATTGGCATTGCATCACTCTAAGATTATAGTGCATGTGACAACAACGTTTTTGTTGTTGTTGTGGAACAAGCTCAGTGTAATATTTCAAAATTAGTGCATTCATAGCGCCGAGAAAGGTCTGTGTGAGATCTATCATTGCACAAGGACAAGAAGGTTGAGGCACTGAGATAATTTTGTGATCACTATGAGATTGCGTGGAATTAGTTGTGGAGTCCTTCGTTCAGTAAGACTACAACTAGCACAATCACATTTACCAATGTGGTTGATATACGCCAACAGGCATATATGAAATAGATTTACAACCCCAATCACCAATGTGGTTGATATATGCCGATAGGCATATATCCACCACCCACCACATGTATTTTAACTATATACATACTATATATTAACCTAATATATATGTATATATATATATATATATATATATATATATCACTACAAGGAAAAGACCCTCTAGCGGATTTTTTTGAAGAACCCCTTATAAAAATAACCCATACATCCATTTGTAGCGGAGGTTACTAGAGGAGGTTGGCGAGCAGAGGGTTTTGCAGATGTTTTCCTCTCGGTGCGCTTATCATCCAAAATCACACCGATGCTCTCTATAAGAGAAAGCACCAGTGTGCACAAAACATTGGCACACCAGACACCGTGCACTCGGTACACACCCGCTTGGCGTGTCGTATTACTGTAGAGCACTGGTGCTTCACAACTCTTCCTCACCTGTGCATCATAAAACACTGCGCCAAAATAGAAACGGCACAGTGCGGTATTAAGAAATTGCACCGGTGCATCATAAAACATTGCGCCAAAACAGAAATCGACTGATGCATTCGTAAGAAACAACACCGGTGCACCTATAAACCACGCGCACCGGAACAAGGTTAAATAAAAAAAAGTATGGCCAAAAAACCACATTTTTCACTTTTCTCAGTGCTCCAGAGCTCTCAAGCACCAGTGCGCTCTACAAGAGAAAGCATCGGTGGACACAAAACCTTGGCACACCGGACAATGTGCACTCTATACACACCCGCCTGGTGTGTCGTATTACTATAGAGCATCGGTGCTTCACAACTCTTCCACGTCGGTGCATCATAAAACGCCGTGCCAAAACAGAAACCACCTGGTGCGGTATTAAGAAACTGCACCGGTGCATCATAAAACACCATGCCAAAACAAAAATCGACTGGTGTATTCATAAGAAATAGTATTGATGCACCTATAAAACCCCGCGCACCGGAACAGGGTTAAATAAAAAAAAATTACGGCAAAAAAACCATATTTTTCACTTTTCTCAGTGCTGCAGAGCTCTCAAACACCAATGCAATTTATCCTTGTCTGTGCCACCCTGACATCGGTGCTCCCATTGCACCCATTACACACACTGCTGTTGTGCATTGCCCACCAATCTCCAACTTGCATTTTGCAAAACGGTGGGAAAATTTTCTTTTGAAAATTCTACAGCCAATATGCCTCCTCGACGGCGAAATGTACAGATATTTTTCTTGTTTTCCATAATTAAGTTTTTTAGTGGATTATAATTTCAAATAGCCTTAAAATTAACCATTTAAAAGAATTTTTTTTTGTCACGTGGTGCACGCGAGCCGTTCGGCTCACATCGGTAAGCGGTGCTACCTGTAAAATTTACAAGCCGCACTGCAACCGGTGCTAACGGTATCTGCACCGTGTTCGGGGCGGTACCAAAATGCGCACCACATTATTTTAAAATTAAAAAAAAAGTGCGGTGTGGGCATTTGGCCTGCCACACTGTTGACCATGTGGAATATCGGAAACGTAGTGCGTTGATGGAAATATCCGCCCTAGTGTCTGTCAATGCACCACATTTGGCATTCCGACAGTGTCAATGGTGCGTCTTGGTAAAAGAGTACACCGTTGACTATGTAATTAGTCAGGAAGTCGGTGCACTAACACAACTATATGCGCCGGGGCAAATATTTTATTCAGCGCACCGCTCTTTTGACATCATACATAATCAACAGTGCTTTAAAATTTTTCAAGTGCACCGCATACGGTGCGTTTAATGTCATCTGGGGCACTGCCCCCAGTGCGTGACAAATAAACAACACACTGGAATCATTGCATGATTGTTTTTTGTGGCACACCGACTGGTATTTTTTTTGTTTTGCAAAAAAAATTATATATGTATATTCCTGAATACATGTCTCATTTAATAATTTTTTTTATATTTAATATGTCAATGATTTAGAGAGAAGAGGGGGAACAAAAACAACAACAGGCGGAGCAGTATGACATGGTTCGCCTGTGGGAGGCATGAGAGAGGGAGAGAGATGCGTACTCTCGCCCTATTACAACAGTTATCCAGGGGCTCCTAGGGCAGGTAGGCCTCCTCAAGTTCTATGAGGAGGCTACTTCCCTAAAGGCCCATGGTGTGTTTTTGAGACATCTTATCCACAGGTGGAATTCCCACTAACATGATTTCTAGGTTGGTCCTAACCAGTGGTACACACCCACTGAGGAGGATATATTTCATTACAGGTTATCGATGAGAGGGGTGGATTTTCCCTCGTTCCCAGAGGTTCCAGCTGGTTGTGTAGTAGGGAGTTAGTTAGTTTACTGCTAGAGATACATTGGAGCATCAGTACTGTCTCCTGCATATTTTCAGGTCGCTGGAGGTCAGTTACGTATTGCTGCATTTGGTAGTTAGGAGGTGTAGTGCCTCTCACTTCTCATTTCTACCATTTCACACAACATGAGTGATGGGAAACACATTAGTTGCTTGATTCTATATTATGTTGATTCTTTAGTACAGGAGCCACGACATGTCAGGTGGTCTGCCATTTTTTTGCGGCAGTTCTGTACAACCTTATATAGATGTCGTGCTCATGCACAAGGGAGGGTCAACTTCCCTTTTGATTCAGAGATTTTTTTTTTATTTTTTGAGAGGTTTCCAGAGATGATGCCTACTTTTGTTTGGAAGCCTCGTAGGCTGATGTTGGAGGCACAGATGCACATGTGGGGGCAGATGATGCCCAAGAGGGGCGAGACTATGTTTCCAGCCAGGATATCACATGATGCACTAGAGTTGCTAGCTAGTGTTGACAAGTTGCATCCCTTCATTATGGTCCCTGTCCTTATGCTAGATTGGATTGGAAAGGGTGTGCCAACATCCTCTTCATAGATGATGAGCCTCCAGATGATAGAGGTAATATTACTGTTTTATTTAAATTTATTCTAACATGTTCTTTAACTTGTTTTTATTAAATTGTGTAATGAAATTGTCTAATTATTATTGTGTACTTGTATATATTTTGCAGACATTGGCTCTTTTGATGGTGAGGACATGCCGGCACCATCACATGATCCCGGTGTGGATCCTGATGACAATCAGGGCATGCTATATGTCGAGGATCATTAGGAGGCCAGTGTAGAGAGATATGCTCCTACTGGTGCGCTGGTACCGCATTTTGCTAGGCACAGTCGGCTTGATACTAGATACAGGATGGAGTTGGGCGACCAAATCAGTGCATTGATTGTTGAGGCGGGCATAAGGCCCGCTCATTATAGAGACATACAAGCCGATGATAGGCTATTACAGATGTGGAGAGGCATGACACGTGACATGTACAGCCTGATGCGGCATGTCGTAGGAGCTACGACAACTCTTATGTGACTGAGGAGGACTGTTGCATGTTATAGGCGCGATCGAGATGCAGCATGAGATGGACAGTCTGCGAGCAACTACTCATCATATCATGATTGTTCACCTCGCGCCGCGCTAGTTGAGCATGAGCTTCCACTAGCATCTCGCAGCAGTGACCATGGAGATGAGGCTGGACCATCGACCACGTCTAGTTAGCAACTTTCAGCATCCATCAATACTCATGATCATGAGCAAGCTGGACCATCGACCGTCGAGGCTGCACCATTGACTGAGCATGCCTTGACTAGTATTGCTATTGATATTGTACCACCGGCTGATCCATGAAATTTATATTACAGTTATATATTTTTAGCATTATTCAGCTATATATATATATATATATATATATATATATATATATATAGTCCATGTATTTTATGTTCATGTTGCAGTTGTACTTAATTTACATGTTGGTGATCATCATGATGTGTATATTGTTAGGTCATGTTAGATATGTTCATTTAATGTGCAGCTTGTAGTTGATAGATGTGTGTGTGATAGCATGAGTTATTTGACATAAGATGTATATTTGATGTTTGTGTTGTGATGATGTTATATAATGCTAATTGTGTTTTGTTAGATGATCATGATCACGATGATGTTAGCGAATTTGAATGTGTTTTTTAGTCAAATATGATATTTGTACGATGGTTATCATGATCATGATGTTTATTAATTAATTTAATATTAAATGACCATGATATTTATTAAATATTATGATGTGATTGTAATTGAAATTGAAATTTTAATTGTATGTAAAATTGTAAAATTGTATTTGTATTTGTAATTGTAATTTTAACTGTAATTGTATGTAAAATATTTAATTTAAAATTTTAATTGTAATTGTAATATTTAATTTATTTTGAAATGATTGTAATTGTAATTGTATATATGACAAATTGTAAAATTGTAATTGTAATTCTAATTGTATGTAAAATTCTAAAATTGTAATTGTATGTAAAATATTTGTATTACTGTGAAATGATTGTAATTTTAAAATTTTAATTGTAAATGTAATTGTATGTAAAATTGTAATTGTAATTGTAATTATAATTATAATTGTAATTTTAATTTTAATTGTATGTAAAGTATTTGTAAAATTTTAATTGTATTAATGTGAAATGATTTTATTAAAATATTTAAATTTGTAAATTTGAATAATTGTAAAATAATAAATCTAGAATAATATGAATTTTTGTAACATAATAAAGTTTAGAAAATAATGCAAATAAATTTATGTACTTTAGAATTATCATGATTTTATTATGATCTTACATAGCAAAAAAAAAAGAACTTTATATAGTCTGGTGCGCTTATCATCATAACACGCATTGATGCGTCTTAGTGCTAAGATGCATCGGTGCTTCACAACTATTCTGCACTGGTGCGTCATAAAACACCACGCCAAAACATAAACCTCGATCTTACGAAACTGCACCGATGCACCTATAAAACCCCGCACACTGGAACAGGGTTATTCTGTAAAGTGCAGTATTGGAGCAGGGGAGGGTTCGAATCGTGGGAAAGAATTTTTCTAAGGAGATGAGAGTTTGAAAAGACAAGAGTTTGAATTTTGGCTAAGAAGTTTATATCATAGAAAATGAGTGATTCAAATAGAAAGATGAACAAGGACATTTACAGGGATGCAGACGGCTACAGAGCTCGAAATAGTACAAAAGGATAAAAGGAGTACAGGTTGAGACCGACAAAGAGCATTCAGTTGAGGCTGACGATAGGGTAAAGAGGTCCTATGATGGAGAAAGGGAGAGCAGAGATGATGATAGAGAAATACCTATCGATGCTCTGGCGACTAGCAAGGTGAAACAGTCCTTCGAAAGAAAGGAGTCCTATTCGCTAAGGGATGTTAGAGAGATATTAATTGAGTCTCTTGAACGAGCTAAGAGATCACATGAAGGTAACAATTCTCATTCTTACAAGGATTGCAGGGAAATATTGCACGGCAGAGAAAGATCAATCGAGGCAGTCGATGAAGCCAAGAGGCATCATGAAGGGAAGGATTCTCATTCCCTTAAGGACAACAGAGAAAGATCAATTGACGTCGTTGATCAAGATGGTAGGTCCCATGAAGGGAAATATTCTCTAGAATGTGTTTAAAAGCAGCTGGGAGTATTGTTTGAGCTTCGGTTGGCTTACATAAACTTTTACCAGCAAAGCTGACGTTGCATAAAATCACATCTTTGGATTTCAATTGAACCTGAATGGCATCTCTAACTTGTCTGAGCTATGGTCCTGTGGATGAAACCATTAAAAAGTCTTCTTGTATTATAAATGGAAATACAGTGACCATTTCTTTGGGAAGAAAAGCATAGATACCTATAGCTACCATATTTTCACCTGCAAATCGGTTTCCCATTGGAAAAGCTAATGTTATAGCCCATTTTACAATGTCTTTCCTTTGCTCAACCCTATACTCATTTTCTACGGGAAACCATTGCCTCCACATGTAATAACTGCATCGTCTAGTCGAAAATCGGTCTTCTTCTACTAACAAATGCAGAATGAAGCACTCTTTGTCATTGCTCCCAGAACATTCAAGGTCATTTTCTCGTAAAACAAATATTGTATAAATTTTTTTAAGATCAAGATAGAAAGCACAAAGGAGAAAAGAGGAAATTGGATGCCAAGATGGAGGAGGAACTTACAATTGAGCAAGCAGATCATGCTTTAGCAAGCAGATCATGGGACACCCTTTCTTGTTGCAGGTTATGGAAAGGTTCAAGTTTCTTTTTCTGAAAGAAGAAGAGGTGTAGATTTGAAAAGAAATGGCCCAAATATTTTCACAGCAAAATGTACATTTCCAACATGTCTAAAAAATAAAATATCTCCAACTTCAATAAACTACTCAGAAACAAAGCTTTCCCAACCATTTGTGAAAACTTCCCACGTCTTAGCATAGCATAGGTTCACATGCCACAATTGCCCAGTTGGGCCTTGTAGTATTGCATCTTCACATGTCCCACATTTCATTCTCTCTACATAATCAGTGGGGACCTCCTGCAATAAACAAAATGCATTGTAAGAATAGTTATTTCCATCAAGAATTTATCCAATTTCAATTCTAATTATAATTCTCAAGAATAAACAAAATTCTAATTCTCAATTTCTATGGTTGGAGTTCACTAAATTTTGGTGTACACACCTAAAAGTAATTTTGGTGCCTTAACCACAAATCGGTGCTACTATACATATAACCGCACCGGTGCGGTGCTATTAAATGACGCACCAGTGATGAATAAACGCAAATAAAAAAGCACAACTCTATTTTCTTTAAGTAAAAAAAAAGTGACAAATTGAAAAATGGGTGGAAAAATATTTCTGAAAATCTAATTTCATAAAATAATTCTTTAAATACTAACCATTTTTCATTATTTCACTATTTTTGCTAAAATTTTCAGCCAGAGATTTGCAGGAGACATACCTTGAGCAAGAGAGCACGAGAGCACTATGGAGAAGTGAAATACGTTCTAACAGAAGCATTTAGACAATTAGAAACCAAACCTCTGGTGATTCAAACTCTGTATCATAGAATTTCAAACCATCTCGTGATTAAATTTGATTATTTTTTTTACCTTTTTTTTTTTAAATTTTTACTTTTTTTGCATTTTTATCCATTGTTACCCTAAACCCTTTTTTTTTGTTTCTGCCCTTTTTTCTCCCTGTTTTTGCGATTTCAGAATTATGGCTTTTCATTTTACATTGACATCCAACCCACGGGATGACTTTAATAGTCAGATCCCAATCCATTCGGCCCTTACGTGAATCTTTGGAAAAAATGAATTTTTTTTAATCGGTGTGCCCTGCATAACCTAGCGCACCAGTGCGCTATATTATATAGCGCATTGCGCAAGTATTTTGTAATAAAAAAATTGAAAACAATTTTTTTAAATCAGTGCGCCATATCTAAAATAGGGCACCGATGCTTTATGTTACGAGGATAGCACTGTACGGTCTATTACACTGTTTGTGCGGTGCATTTATAATACCCCCACGCATCGTATGGTCTATTATATTGTTTTTGCATTGCGTTTCTAATATCCCCACACACCAACGTTGGTGCGTACATCATGAAAGGCATACCGGTTTCTTGAGATTTATTTTTTACCTGAAAAATTGACAATTTATTTATAAATATATTAATGAATGATATGGTACATGTTTCAGATTGATAAATAAATGACTGACAAGAGATCAAGTAACAACAATACTGATAACACATCAAGAAAAGAAAAAAAGACAAGTTCTTTGTAAATTCTTTATAAAAAATATTACTTTTTGAAATATATGTAAGTTTAACTAATATGTATTGTTTATTGTGTATCATGTAGAGCCACAAAATGACAAATCTCGATAAGATTATTTATGATCTAGGACCAAAACAGCGTAAAATCTTGATGGAAAAATTGAAAAAGGATGAATCAGGTGAATCAAAAAATACTATCGATACAATATGAGTTTTTTTATTTTTATTTTTCATTAATAATATACTTAAAATTATTAGATAGCATGTGTCAAAAAGTCTATTAATTCACATCTGTTTAATGTTATAGAGGGACCAACAACTCAGAAAAGGAATGTTGTTCTAAGAAAAAAAAAAAAATAGAACATGCAAATGAAAATAAATTTCTCTTGAGCTCATCTGGAGTGGTGCTAGAGGTTAACGAAAGGGGGAAAAACTTCTACAAAATTTTGAGGGATTTAGTGGAACGAATGTATAGACGATATTTCGACTTACAATACAAAAACCAATCCAATGATTCCAATAACTAAATTTTATCTAAACTACAGGAAGAGTTTCCAGAGAATTGGTCAATGAGACATGTTAGACTTTTAATAGAAAAAACGTACAACAACAAAAAAGAAGGAATGAAAAAGTAATATTCCTTTAAATGTTTGTCTAGAATTATTTATAAATATAACTTTTGTTATATTTACTTTTCATATATCAATATAAAAATTAAATAGTTTATTGTCATGTTGCATTTTCGGGAAGATTATGAAAATCTCAAAAGATGAACGAGCTGATATGAGAAACATGCCAGTAGGAATGTCCAAAAATGTCTACAAGGAGATGGTCAAAGAAATGGACAAAATTGCATCGCACGAGGAGCGATTTCAACAACAACGTACTTCAAATGTAATATGTAATCATTGAATTTTTAGATCATTAGGTACAATAATAAACAATTTAGCATTAAATATTAATTTTCAAGAATTTTTTTGCAGAAGAGAAAAGAAAATGGAACCCATTCAGCACATAAAATAGGACGACAAGGAAGAAAAGGGTTGATATCTAAGTTTTTGAAGCGCACCGGTGTGTTTCTACGACCTATGGGCACTGCAGAAATACCAAAACCAATTAAAAATCTCGGTGTGTTTGTGTGATACTGCACACCGATGCTTTTATGTGAGACTACGCACTGGTGAATTTGCACAACATATGGGAACCACACAAATACCAATACAGATTATAAATATCGGTGCGTTTGTCTAATACGGCACATCGATGCGTTTCTATAAGTCTACATACCGGTGCGTTGAGATGACCTATGGGCACCGCACAAATCCCAAGACCAATTGGTATGACGCCATGCTTTGTATCACCAACACTGCGCCCGGTGCTATTTTATACCTTGATGGCCCGGTGCAGGAACCTTCGACCGCCCCGGGGCCACCCTCTAGATAACATGCACTAGTGCGTTGAAACCTTAGTAGCGCATCGATGAAAAAAAAATTCCATAATAACCTCTAGCCGCCTAGTTTTTTTTGTTGTGTTGAATTTCCATTAAAAGCTCCACCAAAACCTCCGTAACCATAAATGGATGTTGTAGCAAATGTTTTTTTTGACAATTTTGGCCAATTTTATAACACTAAAAACCTCCTTTATAACCTACGCTAGAGGGTCTTTTCCTTGTAGTGTATATTAAAATATATAATATTATATTATTTAATAATAAAATGTATAATGCGTAGTCTACCAACGCAATGGAATGGCCCAGAATCCGGCAAAGATTTTGAAAAAATCCGGCACAAAATCTTGTTTACAGTTGTTAAACTTTAGTATTTTGAGTGCCCTAAGGGTTTTTGATAGTGCTGAATCCATTTCCACTATCAAAAATGTATTCCAAACACTCCAACTATCTGATTTTTTGAATTTTAATTGACCGAATTCTAGCAAAAAACTGCCGTTCGGGCTATTCCATTACCTGGGTAGACAACTCCAAATGTATAAGAGTAATATATTATTAATTTTTTTCAATATATTAATAGTTATAACTCAAAATATAATATAATTCAAAAATAACAAAATAATAGTATTTTATGTTTATTTATAACAAGTATATATCTCTCACCAATATCCCGAGGGATTATTAATATTACAAACCAAAAGAACTAATAAACCCAAGGAATTAGTGAAGCAAAGGATAAATATAAATATTATAAACCAAGAAATTAAAAAAACCTAAGAATAAATATTTTAAAGTCAAGAGATTAGAAAACCCTAAGAATTAATATTTTAAATTTAAGATATTAATAAACCATAAGAATTAATATTTAAAACCCAAAAACCTAAGAAACTAATAAACCCTAATAATTAATATTTTAAACTCAATAGATTAATAAACCCAAGATATTATTAATAACACAATGCAAAAGAACTAATAAACCCAAGGTTTAAATATTATAAACCAAAGGAGTTGGTGAACCCAAGGGATAAAAATTAAAAACCTGAGGGATCAATAAAGCTAAGGGATCAATATGAAAAACACAAGAGATTAATAAACCCTAATAATTAATATTTTAAACTCAAAAACTTAATAAATTAATAAAACATAAGAATCAATATTTTAAACTTAAGATATTAATAAACCCAAGGGATTATTAACATTATAAACCAGAAGGACTAATAAAACCAAGGGTTTAATATTAGAAACAAAAGGAATCGGTGAACCGAAGGGATAAAATTAAAAAACCTAAGGGATCAATAAGGCCAAGGGCTCAATATAAAAAACAATAGAAATTAATAAACCCTAAGAATTAATATTTCAAACTCAAAAACCTAAGAAATTAATAAAGCCTAAGAATTAATAATTTAAACTCAAGACATTAATAACCCAAGGGGTTATTAATATTATAAACTGAAATAACTAATAAACCCAAGGGTTTAATATTATAAACCAAAGGAATTGGTGAACACAAGAATAAATATAAAAAACCTAATGGATCAATAAGGCCAACAGATCAATATTAAAAATACAAGAGATTAATAAACCCTAAGAATTAATACTTCAAACTCAAGAGATTAATAAACATTGTGTTTATTAATGTTGTTAACCAAAATAAGTAATAAGCCTAAGTGCTTAATATTGTAAACCAAAGGAATTATTAAAGGTATAAAGTTAAGGAACAAATAAACAAAAGCATTTAATATTATAAACCGAAAAAATTAGTAAACCCAACGGAAACGTTTTATAAACCCAAGGGATAAATATTCATATTATAAACCAAGAAATTAATAAACCCTAAGAATTAATATTTTAAACTCAAGAAATTAATATACCCTAAGAATTAATAGTTTAAATCGAAAAACCTAAGAATTTAATAAAACATAGGATTTAATATTTTAAACTAAAGAGATTAATAAACCCAAGGGATTATTGATAATATAAACCAAAAGAAGTAATAAACCCAAGTGTTTAAAATTACAAACCAAAGGAATTGGTGAACCCAAGGGGAAAATATTAAAAATCTAGGGGATCAATAAGTCCAAGGGAACATGTTTAAAAAGAAAAGAGATTAACAAACCCCAGGAATACATATTTTAAATTCAAAAACCTAAGAAATTAATAAACCATAAGAATAAATATTTTAAAATCAACAAATTCATAAACCTAAGGGATTATTAATATTATAAACAAAAATAACTAATAAACCCAAGGGCTTAATATTATTAACCAAAGGAATTGGTGAACCCAGGGGAAAAATATAAAAAACATAAGAGATCAACAAGGCCAAGGGATCCATATTAAAAACACAAGAGATTGGTAAAGCCTACAAATAAATATTTAAATACAAATGAATGAGAAACTCACATGATTAATAAAGAGATTAATAAATCTTCGGAATTAATTTTTTAAATAAAAATGATTGATAAAGTCACATGATTATTAATATTATAAACCGAGGGGAATAATATTAAACCAAAGAGATTAATATTATAAACCCAAAGTATGACATTAAGACAATTGTTGCTCCTCTTGTTGGCTTGATTTAAACATTAAGACAATTGTTGTCACCACGCGACATTGGACTAAGTATGACCATGGTGGGCCATGGTTGATTTTCATATTGAGATAATATTTGTCACAATGTGACATTCGACCATGGAAGACATTGATCGACTATGGCTAAAGCTGATTAACAATGGTATCCCATGGTTTATTTTCATATTGAGACACTGTTTTTCATAATGTGACATTGGACCATGCATTAATATTAAACTGTAGGACTAATATTTAACCCATAATATTTGGATTTAATAAACTGAAGGGAATAATATTACAAATTGAAATAATTAGAAAACTTAAGGGATCAATGTTATAAACCCAATGGATCAAAAAATACAGGGAAATATTAATATTATAAACATAAAACATCAATAAACCAAAGGGATTATTAATATTATAAACCCGACATATTAATATTCTAAATAAAAATTAGTAATAAACTCAAGTGATTAATAAAGTTGAAGGATCAATAAAGTTAATAAAAAAATATAAAAAACCAAAATAATTAATAAACACAAAGGACTAATATTTTAAACTCAAGAGATTAATAAACCCAAGGGATTATTCATATTATAAACCAAAAGAATTGATAAACCCAAGGGTTTAATATTATAAACCAAAGGAATTGGTGAACCCACAGGATACATATTAATAAGCTAAGCGATCAATAAGGCCAAGGGATCAATATTAAAAACACAAGAGCTTAATAAAGCCCACTAATTAATATTTTAAACACAAAGGATTGATAAATTCACATGATTATTAATATTATAAACCCCAAATGATCAATCAACCTTACTGATTGTTAATATTATAAACTGAATGAGTTAATAAACGAAAGTGATATTCAATTCCACCATCAGTGCAACCAAAGAATAGCATTGAAATTAACATATATTTCTTGTCTTTACATCAACAAATCCCACTAGAAAAATGGACTTGAAACTCTCCATCAAAAGTCATTTATCAAATAGCCTCTTCCAGAACACAACCAGATCGATGACAAAAGGAACACCAATTCAAATCAACAGGATAATGATCACGATACTTAACGTTTTCCAACCAATCCCTTCTTGTTTTTCTCTCGGCCTCCCTCATGTGAACATGCAACAAGTATTTTACATTCATTTTCATTTCATCTAGCACGCGAAGATGCTCATCAATAAAAGCAGGATGGAAGCCATGTTTTCTATCGAACTTGTTTCAAAGATACGAAAGAAAACTGATTACTCTAGAAATATTTTCCACTGCTTGATTATAATAGATGCCATCATTATTGTCCATATCTGCATTTGAAAATAAAAACGGCAAAATCAAAATTAATACACACAGACACAGAAACATCTAAGCGCACACACACACACACATAACATCCCATTTTTATTATTATTAAAAAAATTAATCTTAAAAATGTCATGCTAAAAAATAACCTAACGCTACCTGAACCAAATTATATAAAATTTCTACAAATATAAACCTAATTAGAAATACATAATGTGCACATGAAATGAGTGATAAAACTAAATGAGTGATATGACCCTTATTACAATAATCAACAAGAAATCACAAATTTTTTAACTTAATGTTTAAAATCATATATTAATAATGTTAGTAGTTCTATATTTGTATTTAAATTAATGTTAGTTTAATATCAATATGAAATATAAATATGTTGTCATTGAACCAAACCACAACATATTTAACAAACCACATTCATAAATATTATTAGTTGCATGTCATAGGGATACGGACTTCAACCTTGATTTTTAATGACTCGCTCATATAGCTGGTTGTATATATCTGAATGGTTCATTGTAAACAAAAGAATGATAGCGACTTCAAAAAAGGAGGTAAATTGAACAACATGAAAAGCGATGTAAAAAATTTCTCACATATGATGAATGCATGTATTTCATTAATACATGAAAATCATTATTATAGTAAATGTAAATAAAGAGGAAAATAAAAGAAATTAGAAAAAAAATTCTATAAATATGTCACAATATTATTAGTTGCATGTCTTATTGATATGGAAATCAATCTTTATTATTAATGATTGGCTCATATAACTCGTTGTTTATCTCTGAATGATTAATTGTAAACAAAATAACAAGAACCACTTAAAAGAAATAAGTAAATTGAAGAGCATGGAAAACGATGTAAACAACTTTCCAAAATATTACTATGAATATGATGAATGTATTCATCTCATTAATATATCAAAATCTATTAAAAGTAAATAAAGCAGACAATAAAATAAATTCAAAAAAAATTCTATAAAGAGTTAAAAGTATTAATAGTTGCATGTCATAGCGATATGGACTTCAATTGTTCTTCTTCTTTTTTCCTGATTGTAACATATGCACTATCTTTCATCTTGGCATAACGCTGAAAAGAGAAAGGCGGTGCAATCTGTAAACCATCTATTGATTTCACTCTTGATATGGCTGTGAAGGTCAGGCCTTGTTGCTCTTTATTCCCGATATCAATTGATGCTCATTCTAAAGTCAAGCCCTGTGACTTGTGGATTGTAAGAGCCCATGCCATCTTTAAAGGAATTTGTTTTCGATTTCCTCTTATCACTGGTGTGATAGGTACAATGTTTGGATTTCTTGCATCAAATGGAACAACATACTTATCAAAAACAACAGTTGTGAAAA
The DNA here is from genome assembly GCA_034641835.2 of Pinus albicaulis. NCBI lineage: Eukaryota > Viridiplantae > Streptophyta > Pinopsida > Pinales > Pinaceae > Pinus > Pinus albicaulis. The sequence goes on from CM076577.1 coordinate 480,581,255, forward strand.
TTGGAAGCTGAGGTGGCTTAGAGGTAGGCATATAAAATATTTCCTTCACATAACTAAGTGCACCATTAACCAAACCAACTTCAACCCACAAATTACATGTCAACATAACACGTTGGCCACAACACAACAAAAATTCACGGTCCAATTGATCATCATTAGCACCACTGATTTCTGAACGCCTTGAATTCTCAACAATACATCATGCAATTGGACAATTAATGATTTCAACATATGCCTGTTACGGAAGGACACCAAATTATTTGTTGGAAACATGTGAACTACTGCATTAAATAAATCCCTTTCTCTAGGATGCAACCTCATATTAGCCTGCGACATAAGAAACTCCCAATCATCAAGAATAGGTTCTGCATTTCTTATGTTATTAAGGACTCTACTAAAACAATATTGTTTCTCATTATTCCCTTGTTGGCGAAATAATGTGTCAAGAGTGACAACAATGTTGAATTTTTTCCATAATACTTTCCCTGCTGTATTACCTGCATACAAAGGCTTATCTCTCACAGGAGGTAGCTGGCCAAGGTCACCCACAAGGATGATGGATCTACCACCAAAAGAACAAATTTTTTTCTCTGGAAAATTTTCTCGTAATTGAGCATCTATTTGCATGAATAACATTGATCCTAAAAATCTCATTTCATCAATCAATATATATCGATTATGCCTCATCTCTTCTTCGAATACTGCTAGCGATTGACCCTGTAGTGGTTTCATATCTTTAATGGGAATTTTTAGAGCAGAGTTTATTGTTTTTGCATGTATATTAAAATCATCTATTCCTATTGGGGCAAGAAGAAGCAAAGGACTTTTACAATTAATTGACAAATTAGAAAGTGATTCAAATATAGAATGGATAAGGAAAGACTTTCCAGTGCCTACAGTTCCCTGAAAAATCATAAGAAGAGCTTCACAAATCTCATATTCAGAAAAATTCCTTAAAAAAATTTCAAAAGCAAGTCGTTGTTTTTCTGCCAATGAATTTGGAGATGAAAATGTTCTATTTGAAAGGTCAAAAATATCACCCCTTGATTGTCCATTCCTTATAAAATTAATAGCTTCTTCAGCCACAACATCAGAAATAGTTGTACTTTTCCAGTCAAAGGATATATCAAAATCCCTTCGTACCAAGGGTGTGAAGATAAAAAACATTCACATTATTTGGTGGAACCAAGCGAGAGAAAAGTTTCCATTATTGAAAATAATCTTCAAGATTCGTTTCCTGGTTAGAAAAATCACATTCTTCTCCATCTTCAATATTGTCGACAATTGATGGATTTCGATCAACATGCCATGCTTGATATCGGTAATTCCTCCAATTTTCAACAATAATTTCAGTTGAAATCCCAATATCCGCACAAATGTCATGAAATGGATTGTACAAGAGAAATTATGTCCAACAAATGGTTTCAAAATCATCTGAACCCTCACTAGGAATAGAATAAAACCGTGGCCAAACCCGAACAATAGCATGAACATCTCTAGGCTTCCACGAATCTTTTTTACGCTTGCTATCAAATGCCCAAGATCTTGTTGTTTCTATTAAAGATAAATGTTCAAGGAAAAAAGGCCTTTTCTGATAATGTTGAACAAAAGTATTCTCTGATGAACATTGCATGTCATCCCTTGATATTTTCCTAAAAATATTTCTTCCAACATTTAATGAAACAAATTTTTGACTACAGACAACAAGAGGTAGCTTAAGCAACATATGGCATGTTTTTTGTGCTCCAATGTCACGATCAACAATAATTTTTGCAAGAAACCTTCTGTAAGCACATAAAGCACGATCCTTAGAGGCAATAGAATTTGAAATTATAGTTAACATATCATGATAACTTTCAGACCTTTTCTCTGCTTTTGATGCATACTTAGAAATATATTTAAGGACAGCATACCGAGAAAGCACTGGTTGGCAATCAACATTTGCACGCCACATTGTTAGAAGGTCAATGTTATGTACATTGAGTCTATCATCATTTCTTTCGGGGTCATATTTTTTTCTTCCTTGATCATCTATGAACAATCTTGATTCCTTAGAAAGATCCCATGGAGCATTGTACCGACATGTGAGAATAGTGCCCTTTTTGCGCAAACAAGAATCTACACTACACTTTTTGTGCCTTTGGACATGGTTCAACAATGCTTCATAATCACTATGAGGATTGCAAGAGAAAATCTGACCAGTATTCAATAGGCAAGGGTCATCGTTGAGACTTCTTGGAACCATTATGTTGTGACGATGTATTTCAAGTGGATTCGATGCAGTTACATAATTGTCAAAGAATTTCTTTGCAAGTTGTAAATCATAAGCATTTTACCAATCAAGTATTTCCATGTCAGGAGCTCCTTGCAACCATAGGAAACCATGGATATACGCTGAACCTCTATGTTTCCACTCATATCTAAAGAAAATGAATATAGAGTTACTACAAAAAATATAAATAGAACCATAATAAGAAATTGACAATGAATAGAAAATAAAATAAAAAACACATACTTGTACCAGAAGTCTTTCGCTTTAAGATATTGTAGAACAACTTCCTCTTGATGTATATTGAATCTATGGTGCATAAATGTGGAAAAAATATGAGGGTACTGGATAACATTCTCAATTTTCATACTATTTTCATTTAAGGAACGAGAATGCGAGGGTACAGGCATGAGGTTATGCAACTCTCGCCACTTTGTGTAAGCTGCACTTGAAGTAAAAAAAAATATGGACATCCCAACTGAGTAATCATGTCAGTCAATTCAGACCGACATTTAGTCTAGTATGCCCTTGTACCTCTTAGAGAAGAACCAAACTGCATAAGATGCTCAACCAACTTATTATCTGGTAAATCATAAAGTTGGTGACACAAGTTTTCAATTGTTGTCGGTGAGTTATCATGTAAATGTTTCTTTAAAAAACCTATAGTAGTTTCTTGGCTCCGATGCTGCATTATCATGTTCAACAGGTAATATCGAAAGTGAGTATGACTTCCAAAACTCTGATCATAGTATCTAAGAAGATGCAATGCACACTCATGAAGTTCAACACTACAAATATGTGGCTACAACCAATCATCACCACTAGTGGGGAACAATGTGGGGAATGGCATATCTAATAACCCCTCAGTATTATATTCATTCACCGGAGAGGTTCCAATACTAGGCCAATCCATTTCTTGAACATGTGAAGAATCAAAATTATCAAGAAATGCTCTAATTTCTTCCACTTCTCTCCGTTCATTAGGTAGGTGAACAACAAAAGAAGAAGGATGAGAGGGAAAATGCTCAACATGCAAACCTTCATTATTAGCTGCATTGATCTCAGATTCTTCAATATCACAATCAACAAATTTAAGCTTGGAGGATACATCTGTTGATCTTCTGGGCAGAGCACTCACTGAATCATAGTCAATTACAACATCTCGATAATATTGATCACGTTCAGTTTTGAAAAGCAATGCAGCCATAACTCGAGATATTTTGACATAACATTCATAATATTTAGACTGAGCGACATGTCTCCTCACAATTAGAAAGTCAAGATCTTCAACATGTCAGGGAAGACTTTGTGCAATTGTAGAAATATCTTGGAGAAAGCTAATTGTGTGGCCGATATACTTATATTTCCCACCTCGAGCACGTGTCACTTGCACAATAGGATTTACACATGCTATTAAAATTTCTTCAAATTGAGTAAGAACTCTTAAAATATGAGGTTGCTCACTAGGATCCATGTTATTATATCCAAAAAAATGATGGGAACCTCTTTCATTCTTACATCATCTGCAAACAGGTCCTTCAAAATCTCTCAAAACCTGGATTCTGGGATATGATTCTTGGCAGATGTGGCACATTTGGACAACTGACAAGCTATCTATATTTTTCTCAAAATATTATATGCACTTCAATCATGTTTTCATCAAAGTGAATACGATCTGTATCGGTTGGACCATGTGGATAATGATGTGGAAGAGTATAATTTCTTCTAAAATGTACTTGATTTTCAGCACCATGAGATTCCCTTCCCAAACTTGAAACATGTGGTACAAAACTATTAGATGGTGTTTCCAAATTTATGGTCTGCATTTCTGGAACCTGAGAGGATGATAAAGTGTCTTTAGCATAATTTAGTTTTAAATTTAATTTCCAACTAATTAGAAATGAAAAAATGAAAAAAAAAAAATCAAATTCATTCAATATTTACATTTGTTTGGCGATGTGGATGAAGGCTATGAGATGGTTGATCTTCACTTCTAACATCAGTGGATAGAACATTTAGGGAGTTATATTCTATGCCTCTATTCAAATGAGTTGTCTCTCATTTCAAAAAAATAAAATTCATTATAAAACTAAATGTCCAACCAATAAAAATTAAAAATTGTAAAACAAATCAAATACACTGAAAATTACAATAATTTGACAATTTGATATTTTAGATTCTATTTCTCCAACCTCATTAGATGAAATCATGTTTTTTCCATAAAATTTATAAAATACAATGTACAACTAATAATAAATGAAAAAATGAGGAAAATATCAAATTCATTCAGCATTTACATTTGGTTGGCAACCTGGATGAATTTTATGAGATGGTTCCTCTTCACTTATAACATCAGTAGATGGAACATCTACAAAGTTAATTTGTATGCCTCTATTGAAATGAGTTGTGTCCTGTTTGAAGAAAATAAACTATGCAATAAAATTTATGTCCAACCTACTAAAAATTCAAAAAATGAAAAATAAAATCAAATGCATTGAACATTTACATTAGTTTTCCGATTTGATTCTTGAGGAGAATGCAGTGGAAGGCTATGACATGCTTCATCTTCAATTCTCAGATTAGTAGATGGAAGACTTGGGGAGTTAATTTCTATACCTCTATTAAAATGATCTGTATCCTATTCCAAGAGAAGAAAATACCTTATAAATTTAGTAAAAAAAATTGTAAATAGAGGAATGTAAAAAAACAACCACTATTGCAGCAACCGTCAAAATATCAGTGTTACCTCCATTGTTCCATGCGAAATGATATCAGGGATGATTAATTATGTTCATGGGACAACATTATTTTGAGAAGGGGGATTGAAAGATCTGATGTTTCGACCAACTGGCTCCAAATTATCAAACAAATGGCCAATAAAACTATCATCCAAGTCATCACATACAATTTCATTATTGCCTCCACCATGGATATTTTGCAACCTTTGGCCTTGCTCAAAAGATGCAATTGCAGGGACAAAAGGGTTAGGGTGAACATTTTCATCCACATTATAAATATGATGTTCTTCCCTATTGTGAGATGTTTCCCCAATATTAAGAACATTCTGAGGAGAGCATCGAGCAGCAAAATTATGTTGACGAGGAGGAGATTCCGGCAATGAAATATCAAGGGAAAATGTTCTTTCCATGATATCATCCATAGTAAGATACTTCTGAGGAATAATAAAATCTTTTGAAGAGTGGTTTCACTCGTTCTTCTATGATATGTAGCTCTCCTATGCTCATTTATTGTTAGCTTATTTTATCGATACCATAAACGACAACTTTCATTAGACCTGTCACATGATGCTGGTGACAAATTTCGTTTTCTTGTACGCTTATTTGTGCCTTTAGATGACATGTCTACAATGAATAATAAAATATTTATTATGGAACCATACACATGGAACATATAATATATTCAATATAAATAAACACATAAGAATGCAAAAGGAACACGTTTTTTTTTAACCATATAAAAGAATTAAAAGCATATATCATCTTTTTCCAACCATATAAAGTTATGAAAACATAAAAGGATTTTCCCAAATGGCTAAAAAGAAAAATGGATTTTTCCAAATGGCTAAAACAAAAAAGGATAAAATTTCATGTCTCATATTAGAATTGTAATGGGAAAACCATATAATTGTAACAAAATAATATAAGAATTATATGAATTGGAAACATATCTAAATATTTGCAAATATATACCATGAAAATATAAATGTACCTAAATATATAACATTGTTTGAGAACCAATGAGAAAAAACTAATGCAAACCAAAGGACAACATGCAAGCTTGTGCCAGGATCTGTGTTGAGGTCGATCTTGGTAAAGGGCTCCCGGAGGCCATTAAGCTCAAGGTGGATGATTGGATTCACATTCAACAACTTGACTACGAACAGATCCCCTTCAAATGCAAGGTATGTCATGAATATGCTCATTTTTCAAATCGTTGTTCTAAAGTTATTGATGTTGAAAATCATGAACAAGAAGCCCAGTGGGAGTCGGTCAAAAAGAAGAAATCTTCCCCTAACCCTAAAGCTGGGCCATCCTCTGCTCCTTCCCATTCCAACCCCTTAGCCTCCACCTCCACTCCCTCTTCCCAAGATCCCCCTATTCAGCCTTCTGCTTCCTCTGCTCAGACGCCCCCCCCCGCCTCCTCCAATCTCCTACTTGGAATCCACCAACCCCTTCTCCTCCTTATCCCCTCCTGAGGATGATCCTCCTCTTACCATTCCCCTCTCCCAGACCAATGGCCCTGGTTCCTCCCCTTCTGCCCCTGACCCCCCCTCCATCTGTGCTACTAGAAACTCTTCAAAAGATCATGGTGCAAACCTTGAACCCTTGAAAAACAGGGGCCTGGAAGGAGGTCCTTCAAGAAAAAAAGAGATGAAAATGCGCAAAAAGACATAGCAATGGACACCCAAAACCCTATTGAAACCTACATCTTGGGGCAAAACAACAAAGAGATGGGAGCCAAGGAAAAAGGAGGGAGAGTAACCCTTCAGAACATTGGCACTCAATGATGAACGTACTTTCTTGGAACAACAGGGGATTGGGGCACCCCTCTAAAATTGTTGCTCTTAAAGATTTGAAAAACCAGGAGAAACCAGGCATCCTTCTCTTGCAAGATACCAAACAAGGAAAATCAGAAATGAAAGACATTATTGATAAGTTTAAGCAGTATGATGGCCAACTCACTGAATCTAGAGGGGCTTCTGGGGGTATTGTCACCATTTGAAACAACATCGAATGGATACTCAACAGCAGCATTAATTAATCAGAATTGGATCAAAGTCAAATTAGAATATAAAAAAGATAACAAAAAAATTGTCATCTACAATGTCTACGGACCTAATCACTACAAAGATAAAGAACAGTGTTGGAACACTATCAAGGCTGACATAGACGAAGAGGAGAACGTGAATATAATAATAGGAGGAGATTTTAACCTCATCCTCCATTCAAATGAAAAAAGAGGAGGAATGTTCACCCAAGATCCTTCTAGAGCTCAATTAGAAGACATCATGCAGGAGCATGATTTGGTTGATATTGTTCCCAAAAATCACAAATTTACATGAAGCAACCGCAGAATTGGGAAAGATAATATTATGGAGCGGTTAGACAGAATTCTTGTGGACATCACCCTCCTTTCCTCCTTCTCCACAGTCTCTGCCCTCGTCCTCCCCTTCTCTGTCTCCGACCACTATCCTGTCATGCTTAACCTCCAAGAGCATCACCCTTTAGGGCCCATACCCTTTAAATACAATCCCCTATGGAACAATATTCCTGAAGCTAATAATATTGTTCAGGTTGTCTGGAGCCAGCATATAGAAGGGTCTCCGGTTTTCATATGGGAAAGCAAGTTGAAAAACACCAAAATTGCCCTCAAGGAATGGGCGAAATCCCACTACAAAGAACCAGAGAGGACACAAACTGCTATAAAGAAAATATTGGAAGGAGTTCATGAAAAAATTGAAACAAATGGGATCACTCTAGAACATCGTGTACTGGAAAATGATCTTTATTATCAGCTCCACTGTGCCAATAGAGAAGAGGAGCAGAAATGGTGCATAAAATCAAGACATTTATGGCTTCAAGCTGGAGATAAAAACACTGCTTATTTCCACAAGCAAGATCCTGTCAGGATAACTCGCAACAACATAAGTACCATCACAGATGCTGAGGGCGCTCTTCATACAAACCAAGAAGAAATCAAAATGGCTGCTTCTGCTCACTTTCAAACTCTTCTCACTGAGACCAAAAGTGAAGAGGACCACTCTGATCTTCTCCAGTATCTGCCCACTAGTGTCAATGAGGACATCAATAACTTGGTCACTAGAGGAATAGACGTAACTGAGATCCTCAGAGCAATATGGACCCTGCATCCAGATAAAGCTCCGGGACCAGATGGCTTTTCCATTAGCTTTTATAGGACCTACTGGGAGATAATAAAAAAAGATTTGATCAAGCTGATACATTGGATCCAACGCAAATGAAAAGTTGGAGGCTATACCAATGCTACTCATCTCGCCCTCATTCCTAAAGAAAACCGACCCTCCTCCTTCTCTAGATTTCGACCCATTTCCCTTTGTAATGCCTCTTATAAATTATTGACCAAAATCTTAGCCCTTCTCCTGAAACCCCATCTTCCTTCTCTCATTTCCTAAAACCAAGGAGGATTTCTGTCTAACATAAAAATCTCTGATTCCATCCTTCTTGTCCAGGAAGCTATTCACTCCAGCCTATCTCACAACGAAAAAGGCTTTATCCTAAAACTTGACTTAGCCAATGCCTTTGACCGTGTCCGACACTCCTTCCTCTTTGTAGTTCTTAAAAAAATGGGATTTGATTCCTCCTTCCTTGATCTTATTAAGGCCTGCATAATCGGACCTTGGATCTCCCCTCTCATAAATGGCAGGCCAGCTCCCTCCTTCCAGTCTTCACGTGGTCTAATACAAGGCTGCCCCTTGTCCCCCTATCTCTTCATATTAATGGCTCAATCCTTCAGTAAGGCCCTAGATCACAAGCGCTGGGTTGGACTCATAACTGGCATCAAGTTTGGCAATGGAGTCAAAAATCTAAATCACTCCTAATTTGCTGACGACATTCTATTAATGGGAGGAGCCTCCAACATCATAGCTCATCGTTTCAAGTCTATCTTGGAAAAATTTATGAGCTATTCTGGAGGCCTAATCAATCATCTCAAAAGTTGTATTTATGGTTGGAATTATTCAGCTCAGTATTTGCATAACATTGAGGTCCCTTATAAGTTGGATTGGGGACACTTCTCTTACCTGGGCATGCCAGTAAGCACAGGACCCTTGAAGGCTGTGGTACGGGACATCATCATCGAAGAAATGAAAAGGAAAGTGCAGCTTTGGGGAGCCTATTGGCTAAATCTAGTTGGCCGCCTTATTCTTCTCAAATCAGGACTCTCCTCCCAGCCCCTTTATCAATTCTCCCTCCTTCATGCCCCTGCCTCCTTCCATCACAAAATGGAGACCATTATTCATTAATTCCTTTGGCAAGGTGGGAAATCTAAAAAAAGGAAATTCAATCTCATAAGTTGGAAGCAAGTCATTCAAGACCAAGAACGCGGAGGCTTAGGTATCCGCTCACCAAATCTTATGAATCTAGCTTTTGGAGGAAAGATAATCTGGAGACTTATCAGTGGCAAGATAGCCTGGTGGAAACAAGTCCTCAAAATCAAATACCTGCATACTTCTAGATAACAAATTCTTGATCAAGTTATCCACAACAAGCCTTGCACAAGAATCTAGGGGATTTAAAAAAAAGCTATTTCCTCCCTAGTTCACAACATATCCAAAGTGCCTAAGGGAGGCAACAACATAAGCATAGGAGTAGACAAAATTATGGGACAGGCCCCCATCAATAGCATTCAGGGAACTCATAATATTTTGGCCTATCTAAGAAACATGGGGCTGCACAAATTAAATCGAATATCCACCTAGGATTCTCAATCCTTGATCTGGATTGGTGGCAATTCCCCGAGGTTCCTGCTCATTTAGAAGCAAGCCTTGCAATTCTTCAAACTCATCTCCATGGCATTGCACCTTTGAAGCAAGACTGTGAAGATGGCTTTCGCTGGGATCCAACCAGATCGATCTACTCTATTGAAGCTGGTTATCAAGCTCTTTGCAACAAGGAATACCCTGCGCCCACATGGTCTCCATGGAAATTATTCTGGAGATCAGAGGCCCTCCCCAAGATCAAATTCTTCATTTGGACCTTACTCAAAGAGAAAATCTTAACCTCTGAGAATCTAAAAAAGAGAGGCATAATTGGGCCCTCCCGTTGTCCTAACTGTCAAGCTGCTGAAGAAACCATCCATCATCTCTTCATTGAATGCCCCTTTGCCATCAGTTGTTGGAAGGAGCTCATCCCAAAATCCAATCTTCCATGGAGCATACACAACACCATCATCGAAGCCTTGGGCCTATGGAAGAAAAGTTACCCCTGGAAATGTACAAATAATATCTTAGCTAAAAGAGTATGGGATACTCTCCCCCTCACAACTCTCTGGAATATTTGGCTGGCCCGAAACCGTAAATCTTTCAAAGATAAAACAACTTCTTTCAAGAAGCTTTGCAGTAAAGCTAAAAGCCTTACTCTAGAAGCTAGCTCTATTAAGAAGCATGCCTATCAAATTGATTGTAACGATATATGTGTGGAAGAGCGCAACTTCATAGGATACTTTTTGGATAAAAATAACATCATCAAACGCAGTAACACCCTCAGAAAATAGTTGAATAGCATCAAAAACAGTTGGAAAATTCGACTGAGCGAGGAGCATTTCAACATATGGTTAAGGAATTGTAAAAGGCACTCTTTGTTCTTTGATGGAACATCCAAATCCAATCCGGGCGTGGTAGGAGTAGGTGGAGTTATCTGTAATGAGGAAGGTATTATCATCTCTTCATTTGAATGGGGTTTGGGTGCTCTCTCCAATAATAGAGCTGAAGCCCTTGCTCTTTTTCAAGGCATCCTCCAATTGCAAAAGCTTGGCATAAACAATGCCATGATTTTTGGAGATTCGGCTATCATCATTAGCCTTATGGTCCATAATCGATCTGCAGCAAATGTAGCCCTTGAAAAAACAATAGCCAGATGCCAAATTATTATTGAATACATGAAGGGGGTCAATTTATTTCATATTCTCCACACTCTCAATAAAGAGGCGGACCTCTGTGCCAAAAGGGCCTATCTTAGATCCGTAGGAGTCTTCTCCTGCAATGAGATCGAGCATCAAATCCACCTACCATGACAATGTCCAATCAGCTTTGGATTATCAGCCTTTGGTCCATCTCCCAACGACCTTGAAAAGCCTCAGTCAGCAGACTTCAAAATTGGAGGCGTATTCATGGGCCTCTGGATCACGAGTATTATCCTCACCCCATCTCTGTATCGATTTCATATATCTTCACTCATGATCCTTATCCCTCTCTGTATTTTTTCCACTTTCGAGACAGCTACACCCTCCTCTCCCGTGCTCGACTCCACCCTTCGCTTCCCTGTGATCATCCGTGGTATACCTTACACCTTAGTCTATTTATTTGCCTTCCCTTCCCCTTGGGTTACCACTCTCCTTTCCCTGCTCTGTTGAAAAATCCTCTGCAATTATGCTGCTGCATTTGCTCCTTCAGGAGTGAGACCAGTGACCCCTACGCCCTCCTGCCCGCAACTCCGGTCTCTCCTCTTCCGTTATCTTTTACATTTCCCTGGCTGCTTGAATCCTTATCCTTTTCCACTTCCTATGACTTGCCTTTGCCTCAGACCTCTGGAAATAGGTTATCTCTATTAAGTATGGCCAGGAGCGAAGATTGTATTCATTGTGCCGACCTCCAAGCGGAGCTGGAGCAGATCCGAGCCCACCAGAAGATCATGGATGATAAGTTGTACTTTCAGGCCAAGCTGGCGGAAGAGAGACACGAAGATGATCTAAGATTCTTCCATTAGAGGGTCACCTCCCTTAAGGAACAGTTCAAATATGTCTCCAATAAGTGCGTCCATGCTCAAGAATCCATCGAAATTTTGAAGTACATGCTGGAAAAAAATACATCACCAAGCTCCAACTCCACAAATGCAAGAAACCAAGATGCATATGTTCATCCCGAAGACTCCACCGCTCACCAGATCCGCCATATTAACATATATTAATTATGACTTGCAAGTTTATCCGCATTTTGTCTCAGTTCATTCGTATTTATGCACTCTCTACAGTTCAGGATTTTTTGAATGTAAGAAGTAAAAGAGTGACATCAGGCTTCTATGTCACTCCTTCCTCTCCTTCTTCTATCACACCTCTTGTAACCATTGGAGCTTCGTCTCCCTTTTTTTGAATATCAATAGCAACCGACTTTGTTAAAAAAAAAAAAGTCACAGTAATTATCATTATAAAAACAAAGAAAAAGAATAGCATCCAAACACATTCAAATGCAATTTACATAACTAAAGGGGACACAAAAATAAATATTTGAGAAAATTGCAATGGGATTCAATATCAAACATCTAATAAATACATGTATAGAATAAATCCCAGCAGTAGAATTGTAATTTTAAAGTCTTAGCATACATACCCAAAACTATGTAAAGTAAAAAAATATGGAAATATTTTCCACAACCACAGAGAGAATATAAAATAAATAATAGCCTAAGACTCCATGTCCATATCTAATGGTGGAATATCATCAATATAATCCATACAAGGAGCAATTGCAAAAAAATTTACAGACTCGATCAAATCGTTGCACTCCTGCAACGTTGGAGACCAAAATCCATGCATTTGTTGATTAGTAGAATTATCAATCTCTGTTGGGAAGCAGAGGCCGATCATCATGTCATATAATAGGAAAGGAACTTCACTGTATTTTCACATAAGAACCACACCTTGGACTGTTTGAAATGGAAGATAACCAAGACATTTGATATTTATATCTGTAGATATTTCTTCCAACAACTTCCATCTGAAGCCCCAATCATCCTCAAAGTAGTCAATTCTTAGTTCAACACATAGGTGAATGAATTCGAAATTATCTATTTATTCAATTTACCATATAGAAGTGGAGTCATAATTGATAAGACATATCAAATTATTCTTGCATATTGCTAATGAAATACACCATATGTCAGTGATTTGATCCGGATTTATTGAGGAACACAACAGAATATAGAAATAACCATAAACATAGAGATGGAGCAGAAATAATGCTTCATTTCATTAATATCAAATAGCATAAATATTCTTACAGACATAATGGAAATAAAATAGCTAGGGTGCTGGTAGCGAATATCTGAGAAGAGATGTGGTGGCTACAGACCTCTGAACTGTGCTACATTGAGGTTCGAAGGCCTATTATAGACATAACGGAAATAGATGAGCTAGGGTACTGGCAGCATCCCTGAGAAGAGATGTGATGGCTACCAGCTCCCGAACTGTGTTACAATGAGGCTCGAGGGCCTATTTATTGTTGAGAAACAATGTAGAATCCAAAACGTCCAAAACCTGACGCTAGGAGATGGAGCACCAAAACTGTGGGCCCTGTTTGGGTAAATTGGTGTTTCAACTTCCCGGGGACATAACTTTGGCATCCGATCTCTGTTTGACACACTCAATAGCTCGTTAGAAAGATTTATCTAAGGAGTACTCGTTAAAAATAGTAAGTTGTGATGAAACTTGAAAACGGAAAGAAATGATGGCGGGGGTTCAAATGGAATAGGTGGGCGGCCCCCAATATTCACCTGGATCATTAATGCCCCAAAATGGCTTTGGGCGTGCAGGACCCGAAAACCTGCTAAAAATAGTAAGCTTCTGGAAGTGAAAAGCCGCAAGAATTGATGTCGCGGGTCCAAATGGAATAGGTGGGCGACCACCGATATCCACTTGGATCATGATTAGATCAAATGAAAAACCCCATTCATTTTTTATTACATCAAACCAGTAGATTGTATACACATATCGAGGATAATATTCATACTCTGTGTCCAGATAGAGCCAAAACAATTCACTTTTATAAAAAACTCCATTCTAAGGGGGTGAAGTGCCACCAAATGGAAGATCAGCCCTTCGCCAAACCTATTAAGACTACTGTAAACATAAAATTTAGATTGCATTCTACCATTGATATGTTTTAGAACAACCCAGTCATATTTGTTGGTGCTTACATTTTCCAATAACGAAAATAATCCCCAGTCTCCAATTTGTATTCGCTTAATTTTTTTTAAGGCCTTTGTAAATGGATTCATTACAAAATAGTTTTGTGAATGGGAGAATTCTGTTGGTAAGGATAAAACTACCATTTGTCCAATATTAGACTCTATTTTGTATCTTGAATCTATGAATCGCAAATGAAAACGAGATATGCACCCATTTTGATTAAGGTATTCAACAACAAAATAATTGTCTTCATTATTGAGGAAAGGAACCATAAATCCAAATTCATTTGTAAAGATATGCTTGCAACGCAATAAGAAAGAAGGGTTTTGCAAAACATTCTTTCATTGCTTACAAACAATGCTAAACTTTATCACAATCGATAAAGGGAGCCAGAGGAAGACAATTTCAAGAATTTCAAATGGAATACAACTCCAAATAGCTGGATCCATGATAAAACAAGGAAATCACCTAACATACAAGAAAACACACATGATATCAACAAAACAATATTCAATTAATGGTGAATATAATTAAAATTAACATACATAAGCAATTTTCCATCTACAAATATAATAAAATGCACATATACACAATGTATAAAATCATGAGCCACAAGAACATTATTACAATAGTTAAAAAGAACTCACAATTTCAGTATTAATCTTAATAAATCTTTTTTATGTCTCTATTAATATCTATGTTTAATATTGATGTAAATGTTTGATGTTCAATATAAATATTAACTTAAAACAATTTTTTTTTTAATATTAAAAAGCTTTATCTTATAAACCTTGGGTTATAAGATAGCATAATGTTACATGGACCAAATGATATGAAAATACCAATTTTTTTTATTCTAATGTCATTGAACCTAAAAAAACATTAAGTTAAATTCTAATGTCATAGAACCTATGTAATCCTAAAATTATCAATTCTATTTTTTAATGAAATATCTATTTTGATGTTTAACCTCAATGTTCACATTAATATATAAATGCGAAATTTGTTTTTATATAAATTTATATGTTTAACATTAACATGTGTATTTATTATTAATATTAATATTAATTAACATTAAAATAGATATTGATATTTAATTTTAATATTAATAATTTCTTATTTAATTTGAAATATTTATTTTTATTATTAATGTTAATATGAATCAATATTAATTTTAATAATACTAATGTTAATGTTAATATTAAATAACTAATATTAATAATACTAATGTTAATGTTAATATTAAATAAC
Source organism: Pinus albicaulis (assembly GCA_034641835.2). Lineage (NCBI taxonomy): Eukaryota > Viridiplantae > Streptophyta > Pinopsida > Pinales > Pinaceae > Pinus > Pinus albicaulis. The sequence continues at coordinate 480,596,454 of CM076577.1, forward strand.
TAATATTAATAATAATAATATTAATAGTAACCAAAACAACAACAACAACAACAATAATAATAATAATAATAATATGTTAATTTTAAACTTTTATGTTTATCAATTTTAATAAAAAGCATAAATATTTAACTTAATAACAAATATGAATATTGAAAAAATTAAAGTTAATAATGAGAAAATTTAGCAATATCTAGTAATATCCATTATGTGTATTACATGAATGGCCATCTTTATATATGGATGAAAGTCATACATTAATATTAATTCTATAAAATTTTATATCATGTATTATTTAATAATTGAAAAGATAATTTCATAATTATAATAAATATATATTAATTTGATTTAATTTAATTAAATTGTAAAAAAAAAATAAATGTAAAAAAAATAAACAATAAATATTTAAAATTTTATTAATAATGATAATATAAATTATATGAATTGCATTATATTAATGTATCAATATATATTAATAATAATTATATTAATTATATTATATTAACACTGTGAATATTAACAATATTAATAAATAAGAAATATTTATAAATAAATAATTAAAATTTTTATTTAGTGAAGGTTAATGAAAAGAATTTTTTTTTAATATCTAATAATATATATTATTTATATTACATGAATGAACATCTTTATATATAGATGAATCTCATGCATAAATATTAATTCTATAAATTTTTATATCATTTACTATTCAATAATTGTATTATATTAAAGTATCAACGTATTTACAATATTAGTATTTTACATTAATAATAATTATATTAATTGTATTAATTATGTTATATTAACAATAAAAATATTAATAATTACAAAATATAAATAAATAAATAATCAATATTAAAGTAAACTTTTGATATGTGGCTCAACTAATTTTATCTATTATTAAAATTATTAATTTAATTATATGATATGCACAAATCTACAATTCAACAAATAAATAGTTTTATTATAAATGATTATAAATTTGACTATGTATAAATTCAATGGTGAAAGTAAAATGAATAGTTTTTCAGTGCCAACATGTCATTGGCATTGTGATATGCTTGAATATGTCAATAAAGTCACCATGTTTTAAATTTGAAATTTAAGAAATGACATATTAACATGATCTATATTTCTTTGGAGAAACTAATGAAATTAACAATGTAACAACATAAATTTTCATTTTTTAATATTTCATATAAAAACAAATTATTTTAACAATATTTATTACTTAATTATTTTTTTTAGATTTTAAAAATATTTCTAAAAAAAATTCATTAATGTGGTAGATTTTAAAAATATTTCTGAATGAATAAAAATATCATTAATGTTTTAATATTTAGATTTTTTAATATTTTTAAAATTCTTTATTATAAACATTTTATAATATTCATATATTTTTTATTATAAATAAAAAGTAAAAACTTACTCCATCTCTTTTCTCTCCTTACTCCATATTTGAAATATAATTGTCTCACTTTTTATGGAATTAGTTTTCTCTAACTAACTAATGTAACTTTAACATTTTCTTGCAACATTTGAAGAAGTAAACATAGTTTGAGTATATTTTAATAATCAATTTATGGATTAATAAAAAAACATTAAAAAAGAGTAAAACAAATAAATATTTTTTGACGAGTGAACATTACACCAAATTTTTTAATATATTAGGTATTAAAAAATATATTTTTATATTCATTTTTAACTTATATTAAATATATATTAATTACCTATATGAATTTTGATAAAATGTATCTATATATACTATATATAAGAATTTCAATATATGTACATATGTATTAAACCTTATTTAAAACCTTTCTTACACACATTTCATAATTTTGTATAAGGGAGGATGAAGGCATGAGTAGTTGAGAGAACCTATCCAGTGTAAAAGGGTTTGGGGTCAAATGTTTAGTTTGACGAGATGGTACTTAATAAAGACAAAGAGCTTACATTTTTTCTTTTATTTTTTTTAATTCATATGAAATGTAGCATCTTGTGGGTATTTGGGTAATTTATTTCCACTATTTAAGGAATTAATTTTCACCATTTAGTTTTGAGTTTAATTATATGAGCATTATATTAATAATTCTCTAACAAAATAAATTATTACCTTTTTTTTAGAGGAGAGGTGGGCATGTTAATAGGTGGGTATTGAGTTTTGTTATAGATAATATGAGATGATTCAATGATGAGATGTGAGAAGGGTGAGGTAATAATAAATAAAGAATAAAAACTTATTCCATCTCTTTTCTATCTCTTTTTGTCCCTTGATATTTGAAATATAATTGTCTTACTTTTTATGGAATTAGTTTTCTCTATGTCACAATTAATAATGACTACATCTACCATAGTAAAAAATAAAAATAAAAATTTTACTACTTAATATATAAATATATATGTGTTAATGAGCAGACTTACCATCTCATAAACGTAACCAATTGAATATTTGTATCACTATGAATTAAAACGGAAAGTTTAAATATATAATAAAACAATGATAAACACATCTAATCATTGCGAGTCTTAGTTTGCATGGCCGCATATCATTTACATGGTTGAATGTTTATATACCTATCAAATGGGTTACATTATTGTTTTGAATCAATACACAATGCATAAGATATGATTGCGATGGCAATCCATAGGTTATGATTGATATATAACATTGTTTTGAACTCCACTTGGCATGTGTTAAATGACCCTGTGAGCTGGATGTCAACTCACACTAGACCACAATACTGGGCATTAACTCTCTCGGACAGCTGCCATTATTCACCGAGTTTTCCTTGGAATCTAGTTATTGAGCATATCGGCGTTTCTCGACTCGTTTTGGCAGTGTTGATTGAGCTCGGCGGGGGAGGAACTCTGGTTCTGCCTCCCTTTTCACCCGAGTTTCTTTGTCGTCTCCTCCCTTGGCTCTTAATACCGACTTGCCTTGCCGCTCTGCTACCATCTAAGGTTCATACAGGCTTATATTTTGATTTCACTTGACTTAAAATCAGGAAGGAATCCTGTTAGTTTATCTTCGAGCTGGTGTATGGATTCCGTTACAGATTTTGAGGGTTTTTATAGAGTTAATCAGTGAATGGGAGGAAGGATCTACAACATGAAACGTCTCCTGGACAACATGCTTAGGTAAAGACTCATACACATTCATTTTTCTTACTGCGAGCTTGGGTTTCTAGAAAAATTTGCTAATGATGTGCAATACACTTGAAGATATTCTGTAAACTTATGCTTATGTTTGGTAACTTCTTTCAGCCGTACAGTTTAGGGATAAAATGGCGTTTTTTCTATTCTACACTTGCTGATATTTACATTTAAATTAGTGTTACAAGGCGTGGGAGCTCGAAGCCCTTCTATTCTAGGTTAAAACCCTAACTTTATTACTCTTGTTTATTCAAAGAGGGTTTCAGATTTATGATTTCTGCAAGCCATTTGTTTAACAGAGGGTTTAATGTTACAATTTTCTGTAAGCCTACCTCTGATTTGTTTATGGAAAACTCTTGTAGGTTTGTCAAAATTGATTTACCTATTGAAGAGGGTTTCGTGCTTCACGGTTTGTCTGACTCTGCTTCCCTGATGCACATGTACTCTGTTCTCCAATTGAAATCGAAACCCTAGTTCCTGGTTTCATATTTTCCCATATTCGACTCTAGGTTGATTTTGTTTGTATTTGCCCGGTTTAATGACAATAGTCTACAGACTCTTTAAGCTTTTCTATCCATGAGTTTTGTATTATTAACTCTGAACATTTTATTAAAGGATTAAATCATATGTTTATGGCCTGAGACCTATAGAGGCTGGGAAGTATTGTTACTGTTCTTATTGTAATGATAAACATGGTTAAACCCAGAACTTAGGGTTAAATGGGTATTTGATTTAATTTTACTTCTATATATTTTCCCATAACTGGGAATAGACACGGTTATAACCTTGCCATGTTAAATTCTGTAGTTTTTACTCTGCTATATATATATACAGATTCAAGATTTGTGCACTTGTATAGATATCAGATTTCCTCTTATCTGTAGCATGCGTTCTTCTACATAGAGATTCTTTCGAAAAGGAATATTAAGTGTTAACAGACTTGTATAATGGTTGAACATAGCATGCAAGGGTTTCACTGTATTTTATTTTTCTCTTCATGCGGTTTTCGTATTAACCTGTGTAAACAGTTACATGCTTTGATTTGGAATTTAACTGAAGTCTTTATTTTGTTTATTTCCGAATCTTATTGATAGCTAGGTTAAAACGATGACCGAACCATTGTTAAAATGTCCGTGTATAGAAATCTTCTTTTGTTTTGAACAGTGAGTCTGGGTAGGGTTTCACCCAAGCCTGAGACCACAAGTTCTCAATTCGTTTAATCAGGATTAAACATGTTCTAAATAAAACATTCCCTTACTATATAATAATTTATATAATACGTTTTATTGTTAACACCCCAGTCCCTTGTATTCCTGTTTCGGCATTCTCTGTTTTTTCATGAGTATCTATTTCTTAAAGATAAACCCATTACATTCTTCTTAGGGTATAATTTATATAGAAGCATATACTGGTAGTCTAAACATTAAACTACATCCTACAATATTTATGCTTTACCATTTACAAAAAGAAATTATCATCTTGCTATATACAGAGTTTAGCTTTCAACTCTACTGTATTAATAATACATTATTCTAATACAACCATCTTTGCTATAATGATAATACCAGTAACTCAGAAATTAAACATTCTCTGTACTTATCTTGTTTAAATCTTTCAAACTGTGGTCCTCCCAACCATCAAGGGAGGTTATGAAGTCCTTCGGTTGCCCCCAAGCTCCAGAATCTGGACGGTTCCACAGGTTAACAGTGGAAATATTCCTCTTTCTGCTATGTCCTCTGGATGGCCAATATAGTCAAACTCAGAAAGACTGGCTTTACAAGGCTTTCCTTGAGTTATTTTCAACTGATCATAACCAGCTCTAGAAAATACTCTCCTTTACCAAAGAAAATTGTACAGAACCCCCACTCCTCCCCTGGGATTTAACTTTATCCTTAGAGGAGTAGGTAACTATATTCCAACTGTTCCCAACCACCTCTTGTTCTTGGAATATTTTACCAACAGCTTGAAAAGATTTTCTTTCATTAATTAATTTCTCCTATTTAATAAATCAGTAGATTAAATAATTTGTTTTATCAAATATAATGATTCAAGTTTTTCTTGCCAGATAAAAAAAATAAATAAATTGTCTTTAACTAGTTAACACTAGTTAACTTTAAATGAAGCTGTCACAACTTCCCCCTTGGAAGTAACACCGTCCTCGGTGTTTCAGCCCAGCTCTGCAAAGAGCTCCGGGTAAGCTTCCTGCATGAAATTTTCATCCTCCCAAGTAGCTTCATCCGGTTCGAAGTGCTTCCATTGCACTTTCACCTGGATGATTACTCGTTGACGGATTTCGATTTCTCTTTGGTCAAGTATGTGTTGCAGCTCGACCTGAAACTCTCTGTCCGGTTCTACCTGAAAAACAAAAACGTTTTCAAGTCAATATACATTGATTTTGTTCAGAACTTCAAGTTAGGATTTCTATCTTTATCCTACCTGAATATTTTTCCAATGAATCACATGTTTTTCATCATGTACATATCGCTTCAACAAGGACACATGGAACACATTGTGAACTTGAATGTGGCTGGGTAAAGCCAACTGATAATATACCGGTCCGACTCTTTCCAGTATTTGGAAAGGTCCACAGTATTTTGGAGATAATTTGGCACAAGAGGTCCATCTCATAGTACTCCTCTTGGGCTTAATTCTCACGTAAACATGATCCCCCACTACGAATTCACAATAAGACCTTTTCTTATCTGCATATATCTTTTTTCGGTCTTGTGTAGCCTTCAAATTTTGCCTTATTCTTTTTACTTCAGCTTCCATTTCCGCCAACATTTCAGGTCCAACATTAATTTAGTCTCGGGACTGCTCCAGTTTATAGGCGTACGACACTGCCTACCATACAGTGCCTCGAAAGGAATCATTTTTAGAGATTCATGATACCCATTATTGTAAGAAAATTCAACAAGATGAAAATAATCCTCCCACTTAGTTGGCTGATGCATCGCATACATGCACAACATGTCTTCCAACACTTGATTTACCCGCTTTGTTTGCCCATCAGTCTGAGGGTGATAAGCGGTGCTGAAATGTACTTGTGTACCCAGACCTGAAAACAAAGTTTTCCAAAATGCAGATGTGAACTTAACATCCTGGTCTGAAATCACAATTTTTGGTATCCCATGTAACCTGAAAATTTCTTTCATAAATAAATTAGCAATCTGTACTGTCTTTTACGTAGATTGTACAGGTATAAAATGTGCAGATTTTCTCAATCTGTCTACCACAACCATGATTGAATCATTCTTCCTTTTTGTTCGTGGTAGACATGTGATGAAATCTAATGAGATAACCTCCCACTTCCATTCAGGTATGGGTATGGGCTGCAATAATCCCGCAGGATGTTGGTGCTCCACCTTTACCCGTTGACACTCCAAACATTTTCTTAGATATTCAAAAATATTCTTACGTATGCCTGGCCAATAATAAACTTTTCTTATTGCAATAAGCATTTTCTGATATCCCGGATGGCCAGCGTAATTGCTGCGATGGAATTCATTCAATATTAACTCCTTTAAAGTTATACGATTGGGCATATATATTCTTCCTCGGAAGGTAAACACCTGATCTTCACTCTTTCCATACTCAGATGCTTTGCCCTGCTTCTTATCTTCTTCCATTTGTTGCCAAAGGTATTTATATTCCGGGTCTTTTTGTGCCTCATCTTTTAACTGTTCCAAAAGTTGGCTTTCTAGCTGATTATAATATAATGCATAAATGCCATTTAATTTTCTGCTCAATGCATCTGATACAAGATTTTCCTTTCCCTTTACGTGCTGAATGTCCATATCAAATTTACTTAAAAAGGCATTCCATATTGCTTGCCTAGAATTTAGATCTGCTTGCTTAAAATAACTAGTCAAGCTACTATGGTCTGTTTTAAGTACAAACCTCTTACCCAGCAAGTAATGCCTCCATACCCGGAGAGCATGTACCACTGTCGTAAGCTCCAAATCATAAGCAGAGTATTTCTGTTCATGGTCCTTCAATTTTCTGGACTCGTATGCTATCACTTTGCCTTCTTGGGTTAATACTGCTCCAACACCCTCTTTACTTGCATCGGTACAAACTTCATAATATTTATCAGGGTCAGCTACCTTCAAAATCGGTGCTGTAGTCAGAAGTTGCTTCAACTTCTTAAATATGTTTTGAAACTCATTTTTCCATTTGAACAGATTTCCCTTCTTCTGCAAAGATGTGATAGGAAAAGCAATTTTGGAAAATCCTTCTATAAATCTTCTATAATAACCAGCTAACCCCATGAACAATCTAATATCGGCCACATTCTGGGGTACTCACCATTCCATAATAGTTATGATCTTTTCCGGATCAACATCGATTCCTTCTTCTATTATAACATGTCCTAGATATTGGATTTCTATTTTAAAGAAATCACATTTGCTAAACTTAGCGTAAAGATGATGCTTTCTTAGCATTTCTAAAACTATTCTCAAATGCTCTTTATGTTCCTCCACACTTTTAGAATAGATCAGAATGTCATCTATGAAAATAAGTACAAATTTATCCAAGAATGGGTGGAAAATTCCATGCATCAACCTCATAAAGGTTGCTGGTGCATTCGTCAATCCAAAGGGTAACACCACAAACTCATAGTGTCCATAACGAGTGCGAAATGCTGTCTTACATATTTTCTCATTTTTAATTCGAATCTGATGATATCCAGATCTTAAATCTATCTTGGAAAACACCTTAGCTCCCCTTACTTGATCAAATAAGTCATCAATTCTGGGTAAGGGGTATTTATTCTTAACAGTTAGCTTATTAAGCTGCCTATAATCTATGCACATACATAAGGTTCCATCCTTCTTTTTAACAAATAGGACTGGTGCTCCCCATGGAGACACACTTGGACAGATATAGCCCTTGTCTAGCAGCTCTTGTAGCTGCATTTTCAGTTCTGTTAATTCTGGCACGCTCATTCTATAAGGAGCTCTTGACACCGGAGAAGCTCCAGGCAACAATTCTATGGTGAAGTCAATATCCCTTTTTGGTGGTAAACCAGGTATGTTTTCTGAAAAAAAAAAAACAAAAATTCCTGTACTATAGGAATCTCTTCCATCATTGGTGCATTTTCCTTGGAGTCTGTGTACCCCACTTGACTTGCATACAATTGGCATCCTTTTTTGATACACTTACCCATTTGAGATGCTGTGATTGGACGTAGTTGTACTAGATTTTTAATTCCTTGAATTTATTTTCGCGTGCCATCATGCATTCTATAATAAATGATCTTTTCCTTGCAGTCCACTAAGGTCCAATGTCTTTCCAACCAATCCATGCCCAATAACACATCATAAGACCCCAATGGTAAGATATTTAAATATACTTGTAACTGTTGTCCTGTCACCTCCAATGTACAATTAGGAACTTTTGCAGTTACCTTTCATTTTGCCTCGGTAGCTAGCTATATTAACCAGGAACTCTTAATTTTCTGTTCTTTCAATTTGCACATTTCCACTAACTTGGGACTTACATAACTCAAACTTGCTCCAGGATCTACCAAAATTGAAACAGGTTTAGTTAGTAAAGTACATTCTAGTTCAATCATTATGGCTTGAAAATTAGCCTGCCGATCTTCCAAGGCTGCATTGATACGGGGTATGTTGCGCGCCACGTTCCCCACTGTAGATTCTTCCTGCAGAGTTGTTACAGTTTCATTTCTGTTTCGTTGTGGACAGTTTTTATAGTAATGAGCCTCTCCACAGCCCCAGCACTGTAGAGGAGGTTTAGTAATCTATCCTTGTTCTGGCTTACTAGAAGCTTCTGTGGGTTTCTCTTCCGCTGGCCACTTGGTTCTTTGATGATTCTTACCAAATTTCTTGCTGATAGAATTTCGTGCTGAGCCTTTAAAGTTTCCACTTTTACTACTTTTAAAATTGGAATTATTTTTCAGATTTTTCTTTGGCTGCCAACTTTTTCCTCCTTCACTCTTGGCCTTGGACTGCTGATAGCACATTCGTGCTTTACGAATGGCTTCATCCATGGTCTGAGGATTAAAAAATTCTATTCGTTCCCTCATATTATTAGGTAGGCTACTTAAGAACCTCTGTACCTTGGCTTTTTCTTCTCGGAGGTAAGGAACGTAACATAACAAGGAAGTGAATTTAGTGACGTAATCTTCCATGGTCATTTGTCCCAACCGAAGATCATGGAATTCCTTAGCTTTGTCATCATAAAACCTTTCTGTCAAGTACTTATCTTTAAAGTAATGCTGAAACAATTCCCAAGTAATATCCTGTTCATCAATACTGCGTACATTTTTCACTTCTTCCCACCATAGGGTGGCCTTTTCTCGTAACTAATATATAGCCAATTTGGCCTTCAGATTGCTGCTATATTCATATATCTGAAAGTAATTTTTTATATTAATTAACCAAGATTCAGCCACCTCTTCTTCCTCACCATCAAACGTTGGTGGTTTAATTTTGCGGAATTCTTCTTGCAGTTCTACTTTCTGCCTTTTAGTATCTTGTTGGTCAGAAAAATTTCCCGACTCTGCCTCATTGTAATTTCTATTTTTTCTTCTCTGGGAGGGACTCTTTTCATCTCTGTCTGTAATGTTATTTTTGGTTTGCTGATCTTCATCTGTTGGTAAGATTCTTTCAGCACTTGGATGATCCAACTCCAGATTCTGTTTGTCCGATAAACTCTTTAGAATTTTCTCTTGGTTTTGTAACAGTCGCTCATTATCCTTCTTGAGTCATAGCATTTCCTCTTGTAATTGCTGCACCGTGTTCAACAAAAAATCAGTTTGGTGCTGCTGCTCTTCTAGTAACCGACTGGTATTTTGGTGCTGTTATACACTTAATTGAACCCACATCTCCGGATTCATAAGTGTTTGTGTTTTAGTTTCCTCTGGTTGCGATTGTGATGCTATCACTCCTCTCATTATCACTTGCTCTCACTCTCTCTCTCTCTGTGCACTATTCACATACACAACTTCACCGTTAGTAGACCCTTAGGGTCCCAGCTTAGCAACCGACTCCGATACCACTTGTCACAATTAATAATGACTACATCTACCACAGTAAAAAAAAAAAAATTTAATTATTCCACTACTTACATATATAAACATATATGTGTTAATGAGCAGACTTACCATCTCATAAACGTAACCAATAGAATATTTTTATCACTATGAATTAAAACAGAAAGTTTAAATATATAATAAAACAATGATAAACACATCTAATCATTGCAAGTCTTAGTTTGCATGGCCGCATATCATTTACATGGTTGAATGCTTATATACCTATCAAATGGGTTACATTATTATTTTGAATCAATGCACAATGCATAAGATATGATTGCGATGGCAATCCATAGGTTATGATTGATATATAACATTGTTTTGAACTCCACTTGGCATGTGTTAAATGACCCTGTGAGCTAGATGTCAACTCGCACTGGACCACAGTATTGGGCATTAACTCTCCCGGACAGCTACCATTATTCACCGTGTTTTCCTTGGAATTTGGTTATTGAGCATATCGGCGTTTCTTGACTTGGTCTGGCAGTGTTGATTGAGCTCGGCGGGGGAGGAACTCTGGTTCTACCTCCCTTTTCACCCGAGTTTCTTTGTTGTCTCTGCCCTTGGCTCTTAATACCGACTTGCCTTGCCTCTCTGCTACCATTTGACGTTCATACAGGCTTAGAGTTTGATTTCACTTGACTTAAAATCAGGAAGGAAGCCTGTTAGTTTATCTTCGAGCTGGTGTGTGGATTCCGTTACAGATTTCGAGGGCTTTTATAGAGTTAATCAGTGAATGGGAGGAAGGATCTACAGCATGAAATTTCTCTCGGACAACATGCTCAGGTAAAGACTCATACACATTCATTTTTATTACTACGAGCTTGGGTTTCTAGCAAAGTTTGCTAATGCTGTGCAATACAATTGAAGCTATTTTGTAAACTTATGCTTATTTTTGGTAACTTCTTTCAGCTACAGATTTTAGGGATAAAATGACATTTTTTCTATTCTGCACTTGCTAATATTTACATTTAAATTAGTGTTACAGGGCATGGGAGCTCGAAGCCCTTCTATTCCAGGTTCAAACCCTAACTTTATTACTCTTGTTTATTCAAAGAGGGCTTCAGATTTATGATTTCTGCAAGCCATTTGTTTAACAGAGGGTTTAATGTTACAATTTGTCGTAAACCTACCTTTGATTTGTTTATGGAAAACTCTTGCAGGTTTGTCAAAATCGATTTACCTATTGAAGAGGGTTTCATGCTTCACGGTTTGTCTGAATCTGCTTCCCTGATGCACAGGTATGCTATTCTCCAATGGAAATCAAAACCCTAGGTTCCGGTTTCATATTTTCCCATATTCAACTCTCGGTTGATTTTGTTTGTATTTGCCCGGTTTAACGACTGTAGTCTACAGACTCTTTACGCTTTTCTATCCATGAGTTTTTTATTATTAACTATGAACATTTTATTAAGGGATTAAACCCTATGTTTATGGCCCGAGACCTATAGAGCTCAAGAAGTATTGTTACTGTTCTTATTGTAATGATAAACATGGTTAAACCCAGAACTCAGGGTTAAATGGGTATTTGATTTAATTTTACTTCTAATTCCTACTCGCATCTATATATTTGCCCAGAACTGGGAATAAACACGGTTATAACCTTGCCATGTTAACTTCTGTAGTTTTTACTCTGCTATATATATATATATATATATATATATATATATATATATATCTATACAGATTCAAGATATGCGCACTTGTATAGATATCATATTTCCTCTTATCTATAGCATGCGTTCTTATACATAGAGATTCTTTCGAAAAGGAATATTAAGTGTTAACAGACTTGTATAATGGTTTAACATAGCATGCAAGGGTTTCACTGTATTTTTTTTCTCTTCATGCGGTTTTCGTATTAACCTGTGTAAACAGTTACATGCTTTGATTTGGAATTTAACTGAAGTCTTTATTTCGTTTATTTCCAAATCTTATTGATAGCTAGGTTAAAACGATGACCGGACCATCGTTAAAATGTCCGAGTATAGAAATCTTTTTTTTTTTTGAACAGTGAGTCTGGGTAGGGTTTCACCCAAGCCCGAGACGATAAGTTCTCAATTCGTTTAATCAGGATTAAACATGTTCTAAATAAAACATTCCATTACTGTATACTAATTTATATAATACGTTTTATTGTTAACACCCTAGTCCCTTGTATTCCTATTTTGCCATTCTCTATTTTTGCATGAGTATCTATTTCTTAAAGATAAACCCATTACATTATTCTTAGGGTATAATTTATACAGAAGCATATACTAGTAGTCTAAACATTAAACTACATCCTACAATATTTATGCTTTACCATTTACACAAATAAATTATCATCTTGCTATATACGGAGTTCAAATTTCAACTCTACTGTATTAATAATACATTATTCTAATACAACAATCTTTGCTATAATGATAATACTAGTAACTCAGAAATTAAACATTATATGTACTTATCTGGTTTAAATCTTTTAAACTGTGGTCCTCCCAACCATCAATGGAGGCTATGACGTCCTCCGCTTGCCCCCTAGCTCTAGAATCTAGACGGTGCCATGGGTTAACAGTTGAAATATTCCTCTTTTTTCTATCACCTCTGGATGGCCAATCCAGTCAAACTTAGAAAGACTGGCTTTACAAGGCTTTCCTTGAGTTATTTTCAACTGATCATAACCAGCTCTAGGAAATACTCTCCTTTACCAAAGAAAATTGTACAGAATCCCCACTCCTCCCCTGGGATTCAACTTTATCCTTAGAGGAGTAGGTAACTGTATTCCAACTGTTCCCAACCACCTCCTATTCTTGGAATATTTTACCAACAACTTGAAAATATTTTCTTTCATTAATTAATTTCTCCTATTTAATAAATCAATAGATCAAATAATTTGTTTTATCAAATATAATGATTCAAGCTTTTCTTGCCAGATAAAAAAAAAATAAACAAATTGTCTTTAACTAGTTAACACTAGTTAACTTTAAATGAAGCTGTCACACTCCAACTAACTAATGTGACTAATTTCAATTTAATATTTTTTGCAACAATGGAAGTAATTAATAATCATTATATATTATTGATAATGTATAGTTTATGGATTAATAAAAAAACATTAAAACACAGTAAAACAAACAAATAGTGTTTAAAAGCTTGTTTATTAATACATAAACCATACATTATAAATAATTTATAATGATTATTAAAATATATGCACACAATATGTTTACTTCAAATATTGCAATAAAATGCTAAAATTAGAGTAGCCACATTAGTTAGTTAGAGAAAACTAATTCCACAAAAATTAAGACAATAATATTTCAAATAAGAAGGTATAAAACGAGACAAAGAAGAGATAATAAGTTTTTATTTTTTATTTATAATTACCTCACCTCCTCAAGCTTCTCATCATTGCATCATATCTTAACTCATTGTATTATCTATTAACAAAACTCAATACCCACTAATTAACATGCCCACCTGTCATCTAAAAAAATAATGTAATAATTTATTTTTTTAGAGAATTATTAATACAATACTCATATAATTAAACTGAAAACTAACAAAAACACTTCTCATCATTGCATCATCTCTTAACTCATTGTATTATATATTAACAAAACTCAATACCCACTAATTAACATTCCCACCTGTCATCTAAAAAAATAATGTAATAATTTATTTTGTTAGAGAATTATTAATACAATACTCATAATTAAACTGAAAACTAACAAAAAACTAAACGCTAGAAATGAATCCCTAAATGGTAGAAATGAATTCCCTTTTTATGGACTAAAATATAATTGTCTCACTTTTTATGGAATTAGTTTTATCTAACTGACTAATGTGACTACTCTAAGTTAAGCATTTTCTTGCAACATTTGAAGTAAACATTTGAAGATGAGACTTTCTCTAAGGGTATAAGGTGTGCATGTGCTATGAGTCAATGTGAATCAAACTTGCAATAACTTAACACTATTTATTTATTATAAATTTATATTTAAAATAATTTATTAATTTTAACAAAATAAAATACAAAATCATAAATAAACAAAATTGTAAACAATGTAATAAGGTTTTTTTCTTTTCTTTTTAAATTTAATCATTTTCCTCATATAGATTTTCATAAAATAAATTTCTAAATAGTGATACATAAATTTATTAGTATAAACATTAAATCAAATACTAATATGTTAAAGGTCTAATATTAATTACCAATAAAAAATTACCTAAACTATTATACAAAACATTTATGAAAAAGATAAATAAAATTTAACTTATAGATGTTGTAAATTTATTTAATTTCATTTCTTTTAGAGTTAAACTCTGTGGAACACAAATTATGATTAAAAAATATATATAGCTAATTATATATATATATCTCATTATGAGGTAGAAGCTTTGGACATGAGTCTACATTTTGTGGTTAATTGGAACTTTTTAACCTGAAGCTTATTTTTTAAATAAGTATTCTTCAGCATAATTAGTGCAGCTATTCACCAAATCATCCTCTACCAATAATCTTTGTAAGAGGGACTTTGTTTTACTTTCCTCGGTCAGAAACCATTTCAAGTAATAAAACCAAATAGCATTTCCTTAATCTTCATCTTGCAATACTTTATTTGGGGAAGGTAGTCACCTAATAGTGTTATCTTAAATTCACGATGTGAATTTGTTCACAGAGCAACAAATTAATGTCAAATTGCAGCATGAAATATAGCTGCAATTTAAGGGTAGCAAATTTGAAAGATATAATGCTCTAAGGGTATAAGGTGTGCCTAGGCTATGAATCAATATGAATCAAACTTGCAATAATTTAACACTAATTTTTTATTCTATATTTATCTTTAAAATAGTTTATTAATTTTAAGAAAATAGAAATACAAAATCATAAATAAACAAAATTGTAAACAATGCAATAGGGTTTTTTAATTTTCTCTTTAAACTTAATCATTTTCGTCACATATATTTTCATAAAATAAATTTTTAATTAGTGATACATAAATTTATTAGGATAAACATTGAATAAAATACTTATAACATACACCGACAACACCACTTGTAACATACACCGACAACTTCACATGGAAATGCCAGGAGTTAATTTTTTTTTATACAAGTTACCCATGAGCAATTATCCAAATCACTATTAAATATTCCTTACTCATCATTACATATAAGTTCATCAGTTCATAGTGTAACCTTATAATAAGAATAGTAAGTTGCTTAACCATTAACAACCTCTATTGTAGTACATTAACATAGTACTGTATGATGTAGCCTTCGACTCATTTCATTATTCATGTAGTCATCACATACTTGACATTATGAACATGACAACAAGAAAGGAATCAACATCAGCAATTTGACACAATAATCAATCACATCATCGAAAAACAATATACCCTGGAAACCCCATAGGGTGAAAACCAACAAACATTTAATTTTATTATTAAACGCTAGTGAGGGTGTTCAACCCTCACTCAATGGCTTATAAGGGATACCATCCCTTAACCATCGTTATAAATCTTACAAGGAAGTATACAAATATCTAGCTTAAATCCATTACAATAAATATGATAGCATTTACCCTCTAGTCTTCATATCTTCATATCTTGGTGGCATGGATGTACCAACAACATACCAACACACAATGGACCATCTTGCAGCTCACACTCATCTGCGTGAACCATCGCACCCATCTGCATGAACCATTACTCATTTATCTGCCACCATGTTAAGCATAATATTTCATTTTCATAAGTCACCATCGCTCCCTGTTTTGATGTCATCAACAAGATTTTATAGCATGATTAGTTAAAGCCTCAATTAGTCAATAATCAATCTTTAAGCGATCTTTTAACACTTATTCATGCGCATACATGAAAAGTGAATACAATATCAGAACATGCTTTCTTCTAACATAACTACCTTGCTGTAAGAAAGTAATTATCAATTCATGTCAAGATAAACCCCACATTATTATGACACTTCTCACACACGCTCACATTCGAACAGGAAAATTCACTAAAATTATCCTTAATGGAAAATGACACAATGTGCATCAGAGTTAGTTAAACTTTAACAAAGGAACCACCCCTTCAGATTTTTCCTTTGGAGCATGCAAATATAATAAAGCTAACACGTTGATTGTTGTTCCTATGCATACAATGCATAAAGTTTCTAAAATTAATTTCCCAACAGAATACTTAACATAATCGAGCATGCCAACACATGTTTCCTCTTCGAGGAAATATAACATAATAGGCATGCAAAACATGGTTTCTTTTCCATAAAACTAATGGAATAAAGCATAAGAATACATGTCTTATTCTCCAAATATTTTACCAACATTACCAGTATATATATATTTCAAGGAAACCAAAACATGTAATTCAATCTTCTTTCCCAAAGAAATATTTTCCAATGTAAGATAGCAAACATGCTATCATTTTCCACATATAAATATTTATTATTTCCAATGAAATCTAATACAAATATTGTATGAATATACGTGATCTTATTACAAAATAACTAACATAAACTAACATATTAGTTTTGATATCATAAAGGTACTCACATATTTTCCTAAATATTAAGATAACTCAATATTTCTTTATCCATGGCAAGAATATACCTCTATAACACAATGGTTATTCTTTGTGCATGCAAGACAGATGACTCTCCCTCTTTGTGCATGCAAGAGAGATAGATTTACATCGCATATGCTCTTCTTAGAATTCTATCATCATGAAATACTATTTTAAGGCAAAAGATTAACATAATACCAATATTTTCAAGAGATTATTCTTTTAAGAAAATTAACATAGTAACTTTCCTTATGTCTTTTACCATAGTATATCTCTAAGAACAATATCCTTCTAAAAGATGAACATAACAGTCTTCTCAAGAAGAGACAACATGGATTCTTTTTAGAAAAACAACATAATAAGTATATCATCATGAAATACTATTTTAAGGCAAAAGATTAACATAATACCAATATTTTCAAGAGATTATTCTTTTTAAGAAAATTAACATAGTAACATTCCTTATGTCTTTTACCATAGTATATCTCTAAGAACAATATCCTTCTAAAAGATTAACATAACAGTCTTTTCAAGAACTGACATAGATTGTGTATTTAATCATGGTAATTCACTAAGATCAATATCTTTCTAAGATATTAGCATAATACCAATATTTTCCAAAGCTTATTCTTTTCAAGAAATTTTAACTAAATAGCCACATACTCTTTTTCAAGAAAATCATATGGTTAATTATCTTTTACATAAAAATTCCTATGCATGCTGACATATCATGGCATAAGGACTACTGTATGAAAATACACAATCTTACCTATTAAGTAAAACCATGTTTTAGTTTATATTCATATTTTGAATTTAATATTCAAAAGCATTAATAGTTGCAATTCAATGCGTATTTTATATATTGCATTGGTCATATATTATTAAATATCAATAATTTACTATTAATTTGGCAAACCAATATATATAAAGTATTTCCATATGCTAATAGCACATTGGAGAATGGAACAATTTTTATCCTCCAATATAAATGCATATTTAATTATAGTGAAAAGGTTAAGGTAAGAGAATGCGTACTCATATGAGTTTTCCAAAAAACTATCATCATGAAACTATTATCATGAAATACAAATATACTAAAAGATAAATTCTTACCAAACCACTCTCGGATCTCATGAAAAGCAGACAAACAAAATCACCTATTCTCAGGTTGACCCTTCCTTCTAGATTAAACATTATCGATGGCAACATTCAGCTATTCTCAGGTTGACCCTTCCTTCCGGATTCAACATTATCATCGGCAACGTTACTGTTGGCAGTAGCGTTCTGCCTCCAAGATGCAGTTTTTGGCAGGTGAGCATAATTCCTCAATGTTATCATTGGAAATTAGCGTTCTGCCTCCATGTTGAAGAGGTAAATCCCCTCTGCAGATAGAGGCGATCCCTACTATCCTAGAACGGGTCTAGCAACAATCATCAAATGCTACAGCGCAAGTTCCTAATTGCGGATAAACAGACCAACGATGGAGGCCTACCTGGAATCCAGTGCTATGATTCGTAGAAGAGACAACGTTCCCGTTCCTCAGCCTTGGCAGATCACGATCCCCACGATCTCCGTGAATGGACACCTGCACATGCAAGAAACAACATGAATACAAGCATAAAATCCAGAATACGCAACTATATATCAGTCAGAAAGGATATAACTCATCATTATCATAAGTGAAAAACAGAGTGGAACCATAACCAGTAGTCATTCATTAATAAGCAATCGAAAGAGAGTACAACCAATGTTCTGACGCTAAGGTCTCCTTGGGAGGGGTCTCCAGTCGTACACGTCTCGCAAAGCCTGCCAGGGATGGGACAAGCCTCTCTTAGAGTCTCTCGGCGATAGTCTCCTTGCTCGAGTTTGGCCTTAAGGGAAAAATGAGGGCTCTTGCAGCATGAAGGCTCTTGGGAATTTGAGAACTTGGAGATTCAAGGCTTAGGCACTTCAAGACTAGCTTGCAGTGGCAATGAGCTAGCTTTTATAGATGGAGGAAGGGGAGTTGGGATCCCTATAATTGTGGGATTGGCCCTATCTTCAAGGAAGCTTCCATGAGAGGTGGCAAACCACTTCCTTTTCATGGAACTCCCGGAGCCAAACCTCCCAACTCAAGATAGATAAGAGTTTCTGAGTCTGTTGAAACGAAACTTCCGCCATTATTATTTAAAAAACACTCCTTAAATTGGCTGGCGTGACTGCGACTCTGGGACAGAGCGCCAGTTGGCGCAGCCTCTTTGTAGGATTTTCTTCATTGGCGCGAGTGCTGAACTGGATACCCGTGCTAGTGCAAAAAGGGATGTTTTTATGGTTTTATGAAAGGAGATGTCTTTAGGGCAATTGAAGCTCATGTTTATAGGAATGCAATGATAATGGTTTCAAGGCATGACATTGCTCACAGGTCACAAAATGGGCCCTCCAATGTGCGAGACGGGGAAAGGTAGGGACAGTGAAAAATTACTGTGTAACAGATGCCCCATAAAGCATGAGGCCCGAGAGAGAGAGAGGGGTGAAATGCTTTACGAGAACGTGTCCAACTGAAACTCTGCCGTCGGAAAACCTGCGTGGAGAAATACAACCGATATCTCAAGTACATGATGTATATGCGATATGGGCGCAGCCATCCGAAACAGAGTATACTATAATCTAGATCCAAGGTATGGATGCAGCCATCCAGTGAGGATCAAAAAATAGACTCAGGTATGGTCACAACCATCCAGTGAATAAGTCATGTAAATAATAATCCACAAAATCACAGCCTGGATTAAAACAGACACAATCCAGGGTCTTGCGCTCCATCTCGACCCGAACAAAGTACAAGCTCAAGCATGCGAATATGTGAGCTGAAGTCGAACATGCAAGAACATCGTCTGATTACTAGCCAATGATAAGAGCTGTTAACAGACGTGAGAGGAACCACCAATAATGACGATGGCCCTCAAGGTACTACAGGTACAATCTACGGCATGTGAATCAATGAGCTGGCATCGAACACTCGTAGAATCACTCAATCGGAGGTCAATGATGAAAACCTCACGTCGAATGCGACAAACCTACCATTGAGGCATGCAGGCTCCAAGGTACCATAAGGGATTCTCTAGATCAGCTTCCTGGATAATGAGCTGAAGTCGATAAGAAGTGACCTTGATCGAAGGTGGGCCATAATGTTTCCCACATCATCGACATGAGATGGAGGAACATGATGTTTTTGTTGTGAATCAAGACCATATGAGAATCAGAGGAAGGTTGATATTTGCAGAGGTCAACTTCTCTCGAACATATAACAACACAAATAGTGGTTTTGGCAGTATTTGACATCAACGGATCAGAGGTCATGGTGACGAGGCAATGAGAAGAGGAGAGGTGAAAAAGGATTACCCAAACCCATGGAAGCGAGTGAAAAACGAGATGAGATGTCCCCAACCTGACACGAATGCAGACAAGTGCCATGTTCAAGAGCGACATACTACCGACACGACAATGATGATGGTTCCATTTTCCCCCACCATTTCTGGCGAGTACCCAAATTATTTTTGATAACAAGCTTGAAGGGGATAGCATATGCTTGAAATATAAGTCCGCCCTTCGGGCGAATCCACCCTAGTACATTTAACGAGCCCTAGGAAGGAGGAACTCGGAGAACATCATTTCGACTAAATCTGATGTCATCAGGGTTTAACGAGTCTGAAAAAGGAAGAAATCGGCGTCTTTCATGTTTAGAGAGTTTGAAAAGACAACAGAAAATTAAACTCCAAAGGTCCCTTTTCGTCAATAGTTCCCTAGATCCAAAAAGGTAGAAAACAATATCCGGGAAAACCTCCTAGTCGCGATAGGCTAGGGTATTCCTTTTTTGTAAATAATCCATCCCAACCCGAAAAAGGGGTAAACGTATACTGGGTAGATGTCGTTTCATAGCCACTTTAACGAGATCGAAACGACAAGGGCCTCGACAATCTTTTCATGTTTCGAGAGTCAGAAAAGAGCTGAAAGATGACTCCAAAGTGACTTTTTCGTGTTTTTACCGAGTCCGAAAAAGTATAAAATACAACTCGTTTCGCCGTTTACGTTGCATAAAAACCTGTTGCTGCACAGAAAGGCAAGTGTAAAATCCATTTTCGACAAAACATACGAAGTTTCAATGAAAAATGACTTTTTAAACTTAAAATAGAACTCAAAAAGTTATAAATAGGTCTAAATGGTAAAAATTGAAATTACTTTTACTTTTTACCTGAGTGAAGAGCAACATTGGTCCATTTACCGTGCAAACTTCCGGCGGTGATTACGACCGATCCGGGCCACCATTCCGAGTTCCGTCCATTCCAGGTAAACGACACTTCCTCATCCTTCATTTTAGTCCATTTTTTAATAGTTTTCCATCATGAAATAGACTTCTGTGGCAACTTTTTGAATTTTTAGGGCTCCGCTCATTGGCGCGGGTATCGGGCACGGACCCGCGCCAATGGGATTTTATATGCAAAGGGATCATGCCAATTGGCGCGACTGTTCCTAAAACAGTCGCGCCAGCAGCCGAACCCAATTTTCTGCCTAAAAATTCAACATTTTGATCAATTTGAATGATTTTTGAAGCTCAACAGAGATCTAATTGAAGGTTGTGACCATGTTGATGCAGGAAACCGAGAAAAATGGTGATTGAGTGGAAAGAAAGAGAGCATGGGGAAGAGGACGAAATGGACATGGAAACTGAGGCCTGCATGAATGCCCTCAGAAATTGCGAGCTCAAGAAATTCTTCCTGACACCTTGTTTGCGCGCTCAATCTGAGCTACTTCAGTACTTGGTGAGCATTTGGGATGAACAAGAACAAGTATTCAAGCTACGAGACCAGGTGTTAGAACTGGACATTTCTGATGTGTACTTCATAACCGGACTGTCGCGCAGAGGTCTGGTACCCATACTGACAGGTAGCAGACCGTCGGGTGAAAAAATGGAGGAAGTGATGGCACGAGTGTGCCCTCGGGCACAAATGGGATCAGGGAGTAAAAAGGTGGATATCCAAACTATCCCCGATCTGGCACTACGAGTAGTGCTGCATACCATCACGCGGGCTGCAGGATCGCAGGCACCGCACGAAGCGACAAAAGCCCAACTCTTACTGGCTTCAGAGTGCATGAGTCCCATATTGTTTGACTGGGCCACAGCAGTAATGATCAACATCAAGAGACAGTTGATGAGATGAAAACAAGCCAAGCTGAAACAATTTGGCTATGGGTCCATCCTGGTATCGTTCATTCTGGAACGATTTCCAATCTTCCAGGGCCAAGGGGCCGTTGTAGCGGAGCCGATACCACGAGAGCCGAGAATGGCTCGTTGGGCAGCACTGATGCCCAGAGCAGGAGGAGGCCAACAGATGTCCTGGAGGCTAGAGTTTTTTGGGTGGTTGCGGTGCCAGTTGATTGTAGTTGAGGACTGGCCTTATGCCGGGACAGACTTTACTGGAGACCCAGATCTCCCACTGCCGGAGGGAGAGGATTGGGACGAAGAGCTGGGTATGATCTATTTTTATTTTTTATGTTTTATGATTTTTTTGTTAATACATGTCCGTTCTGACAGCAGTTACATGTGTATGCAGATGTTCGCCCAGAGAGACCAGCCGGGATGTCTCCTATCGCACAGAGGACTCAGCCCGCAGTCGATCCTCACGAGGAGGGCGCGGAAGAAGGAGAGTTGGTTCAGAACCTCGAGGGAATTTACCGAGGGATTCCGGACTACGCCCGGCTGGCGGATGTACCGTTAGCATATCAGAGACATACAGTAGGAGTGCCTAGTCGCCTCCACCGTCTACTGAGACGCCTAGTGCGTGCAGTGACTTGTTATCATGAGCACCACGCAGACTAGCCTCTTAGGGTTTTATTTCATGCATATTTTTGAGAGACGTGTCGTCTCCGGATGTAATAAGACGAACATGTATATTTTTTGATCTTATGCGATGCACACTATGTAAACATTTCGATATCTATATATATACATATCTATTTCTGGATGGATTTTCCTTTTACATGTAATGATGAGTTACAAATTGCGCAAATGTCTATCTAACACCAAATTAGCTACTGCATCTATTAATGTATTCATGTGCCTGGGTATATGCTGATATGTAATATAGTCAAAATTTCTTTCCAGTAAACGACTACGCAGATATGAACGTAAAATGGATGGGTTTCTGACCGAATAATGACCGTTTAGTTGTAATACCACAAGTTGTGAGTCTAGATACACAAGCAATTCATGGATACCAAGGTTTACAGCCTCAATTAATAATTCTAATACAGCACTATATTCCGCGATGTTATTTGTAGTACGTCCCAGACACACACCTTGCAGGTTGACCAACTCACCAGCAGGATCATAGATTAGCCAGGCTACTGAAGATAGATTCCTGGTACTGCGGGAGGCACCATTCGCGAACCCAACGAATGGATTGATGGAAATCTGCACAATCAGGAAGACCCGATTAGCAGAAATATGTTTACACTGCACACCACACCACACATGCACACAAATGAATAGACACACCTATGTACACACACCACACAAAAATGACTTTAAGCGTAGTATTTATTCAGGTACAACCCATTTCTGGGCTGCGCCAGCGGAACTCCTTCATAATCTATAAGCTCGTAGGCCCCATTCTTTAATACCCATTTAACTATATAGGGCCCATGCCACATGGGTTGGAACTTCCCTGCCCCAAGCTTATCGTGTGCTTGATCATACAGGAGGACAAGGTCCCCTTCAACGAAGGAACGTGGTGAAACCGATTGATCGAAGTGAGCTTTGACCCGCTTCTTTTGTGCTTCAATGACTAAGGCAGCTAAGCGGCGGGTTTCATCTAACCATTCCAGATACAGGAGATGCTCTTCTTTAGCAGAAGTGTCGGGTAGAAGTTCTACAGCTAATTTCAAAGAAGGAATCTCGCATTCAACCGGAAGAGTTGCTTCTAGACCATACACCAGTTGAAATGGTGTGAACCCAGTTGCACTCTTAGCAGACGTTCGGTAAGCCCAAAGAGCTGAGAACAGTTGGAGGTGCCAATTTGATTTATGAATCCCAACTGTTCGTTGAAGCATAGTGACCAAAACCTTGTTCACTGCTTCAACCTAGCCATTTTCCTGAGGGTAATATGGCGTTGAGCTATCGTGGCGTAAGCCCAACCTCGATGTCAGCTCGGCCATCATATAATCTCGGAAATGAGTACCATGGTCGGTAACGATGGCCTGAGGAACCCCGAAACGCACGATGATGTGGTTGAAGATGAATTGAGCAGCTGTTTTACCGTCGGCTGCAAGTGTAGGCATCGCTTCGGCCCACTTGGTGAAGTAGTCGACAGCTAAGATTATATACACATGCCCCCCGGCCGAATGAGGGTTACACGTCATAAAATCCATGTCCCATTTCACAAACGGGCCAACGGTAACAACAGGATGCAAAGGAAGAGGTGGCGCGCGCATCTTGCGCTGAAACACCTAGCATGCGTGACATTTTCGAACTGCTGTAATACAGTCTTTGAATATTGACGGCCAGAAGTATCCTGCTCACAAAATATTTTGAGTAGTAGCATATTCGGACATATGTCCACCACAGGCGCCACTGTGGCAGTCATTGAGGGCCCTTTCAGCCTCTTCCAAGGTAAGGCACCGGCGGAGCACCGAATCTACTCCAACACGGTATAAAGTATCTCCTACGATGCGGTAGGGTTGAGACTGATGCCGAATTCGACATCGGGCATCTTTAGTCAACTCAGACCGAAATGTGGAGGTCTGAAGATACATGATTATGTCGCCATACCAAGGGTCGCGAGTACTGATGAGGAAAAGAGTTTTGTCTGGGATATGATCCTCAAAAAGTGAAGGAGTGGAGTCTGTCGGGAGTGAGCATATAAGATCCGAGAAAACAAGTGATTTGGTTGACTTAGCAATGGTGAACTCTAAGTCAAAATCCTGCAGGTTAACGATCCATTTGGAGTACTTTCCCCCCAGCAATTGCCAAGAGAGAATATATGTCATGGGGTTGCAATCTGAAACCACTGTTATCGTGCGCAGCAGGATGTAATGGCGAAAGCGCTACACAGCGTGTACGGCGGCTAAAGCCAACTTCTCGACATGAGCATAGCACGTTTATGTATCGAGAAGGTTTCGTGATAGATAATAAACGACATGTTCATTACCATCATCATCATCCTGCACCAGAACCATAGCAATGGTGCTAAACGCGGCGGCAAGATACAAAGTGAAATCACGATGATAGTCCGGAGGACGAAGCAAAGGAGCATTAACCAATAATGTCTTTAGCTTCTCAAAGGATTGCTGAGCAATTTCGTCCCAACGGAAGGGAACATTCTGCTTTAATAGGTGCGTAAATCCTTTCGCCACCTCAGCGTAGTTCAGGATAAAGCGTCGAAGAAAGTTCGCTTTTCCCTGCAGACTCTGTAACTGATATAACGAGGAGGGTGATGGGAGGTTGATGATAGCCTCAACTTTTAAAGGGTCAAGGTGAATTTCGTCTTTGGAGACTATGAATCCCAAAAGACGGCCAGAATCCACGCCGAAGACGCACTTATGAGGATTGAGCCTAATATTGTAGCGCCTACAGCGAAGGAAAATCTGGCGGAGGTGTTCAGGGTGATCCTCTCGCCTAGCTGAATGAGCTGGCAAGTCGTCCAGATAAGGCTGAACAATATGGCGAATGTCATGGAAAGCATAAGACATCGCACGCTGAAAAGTAGCTCCAGCGTTCTTCAAGCCGAACGGGAGCTTTTTATATGCGAAGGTACCCCATGGACAGATGAACGTAGTCTTGTGCTGATCCTTAGGTGCAATATTGATTTGATTATACCCTGAGAAACTGTCCATCAAGGAATAAATCTCACTTCCAGCACATTTGTCGATAATCTGGTCTATGAACAGAGTGGGATAGTTATATTTTGGACAGGCGCGATTGATGTCGTGGTAATCAACACAGACCCTAATAGTACCTTTCTTTTTATCGACAGGGACAATGTTAGACACCCATTCTGTGAGGGGGATAGGATAAATAAAACCCGCGTTCAGAAGTTTTTCAACTTCTGCCTTAATTGCAGTGGCTTTCCAAGGATGCATGGGGCGTAAGCGCTGGCACACGGGCTTCGCATCAGGGTAGGTTGGAATCTCATGCACTACGATACTGGGATCAATCCCCGGAATTTCCTCATAGGACCAGGCGAACACATCTCTGAATTCTTTAAAAAGATCATTATAGACTTGAATCTCATCAGGAGAACAAGTCACTCCCACGTGAATATTCTCAACGACCCCCGGTTTAACGGAGATGTTGATCGGGACGGTTTGAGTGATGTTACCTAGGTTACCTTCCGAAAAAACCTCGTGCGTCGAGATGGGCGTTTGAAGAGGAGGGGTAGGAACCTGAGAAGCATAACGCTCTAGACAGTCAGTCATTGCCCCCAAGCTAGGCATAAAAGAGGAGAGATGATGTCCATCGCCCCAAGGCAGCTCCTTAAGAGACATAGTTTCAATGATGGCTTCATCGGAAGGAAAAGTCTCTTTAAGAGGGTCAGGTGAATTGTCCTGACCAAGCCAGGGGGATTGGGAGTAGACGTCCAGAGCCATGCTCAAAGGAGCATGCTGAGGAGGTGGAGGATCAGATGTGGCAAAAATTTCACAGTAGCTGATCTCTACTGGAGTCAAGGGCATTGATTCTCCAAACTCAAACACCTGCTCAGGCATAGGAATAAGCCAGGGGTCATCAAACCTGGAAATCATGTTAACTTGAGCGGTGTGCGGTGGTGGTGCGGGAAAGATACCCATGAGGACGGGGTCTTTGAAGAGACCAGGTCCTACACTATCAGGGGGATTCGGAATCTGATCCATGTATGGCACGTTGTTCTCAGAGGTGGAGGTGAAGAAGGACAACTGGTCCACCGTGACGATTTTTCCCTCGTGGGAGAACTTAAGAAGTCGAAAGATGGTGGACGGCACGCAGAGCATGGCATGAGTCCAGCTGCGACCAAGAAGTATATTGTAGTTGAGCTTGGCGTCAACCACTTCTACTTCCACGTTGACAGTCTTCCCCTGTAAAGTGATCGTTAAACTCTCAAGAACACCCAGGGGTTTGGATTCCAGACCATCAAATGCCTCGAGGGCATTGGGAGAGGACACGAGGGCTGGAGAGCTAATGGCCTTCCAGCAAGCGGATGACATAACGCAGGTAGAAGCACCTTCATCCACCACGGCCCTATGGATTTTCAGACCGTTAATCCCGACTTGAATAACAAGAGCGATTTGATGTGGAAGTCGGGGAGTGAAATTCTCTAAATCGAAGGAGAGAAGACTTGAATTGGCGGGATCAATACCACCAATTGCAGACAGTAAAGCCTTTCGTTGCGAAGGAAAACTTTGAAGAACTTCGAGTGCAGACATAGCAGAAGGTGCTTGTGCCAAATCCTCAACAATGCTGTAGTGTTGAGCAGCACGAGCATTCGGATTATACGAAGATCTCTGAAGAACAACTTTAGAAGGTGGCTTCACAACAGGTTCAAGAGTAGGCTTCTCGATTTCTAAAGAACCGGAGACAGGTAGGGGAGGCGGTCCATCCGCAATTGCCTTCCTGGGTGCCTGCTACAATTCGTTGTAATCCTTCGAACGCGTAGCGACAGAGATAGGTGCAGCAACCTTCATCATGAAAACTTGGGACCCAAATGGTGCATATGGTGACGACTGTTCAACCATATGGGTCTGTTGAGACGGGAATGGCTCTTTAAGAACTGCCGGAGTCCCTTTTGAGCCCTTGAGAAGTTGACTAACTTCGGATCTTCGTGGACAATCCTTAGTATAATGGTCTCCTTCGTAAATGAGGCAAGGGTACTTCAGTTTATGCTGAGAACCATCCTCCGTTCAAGATTTAGATTCTGGCTTTGGGGCATCAGATTTAGATTTTCCTTTGCCCTTATTTTTTCCCTTGGAAGTTTTCTCCGTAGGATTGGCCTGAACGGAATTCACCTATACGGTTTTGCCAGAATCGGACAGGGCGGGAATAGCAGGAGCATTGTTGGAAAAATTAGACTTTTGCTTCCCATTCGAAGATTTCTTCGAATTCTGAGAGATAGAACCAATGACACTGTCCACCGCAGGGGTAGGCAGAGCCTTAGAGGTTCCGGACCATGGGGCATAAGGCAAGATATCATAAAGCGTGCCGGACTGAGAATACACAAGATCTAGATATTGGGCACGCGCAATGGCTTGTTCCTCTGTCACACATGCTCCCATCGCAATATCTTGGGTGATTTTATTCACGAAGGAGGTGGTGAACCAGCGAGTTAGTATCTGATCAGGTATGTGAAACTTGATCAGTCTACGACGGCGCCACCACTCATGAATGTGATAAAAAATGTGAGTGGCTTTATCCTTCTTCAGAGAAGTCAGGAGGTGCGTCTCGGCTTCATAAAAAACCGGTAACTGAAAGTGCATGAGAAAAGCCATGGCTAAAGAGTTGAAATCTTGGAAGATACCATGGGATAAATCGATGTACCACTTAGCAGCAGCTCCAGTTAAAGTACGCTGGAAGAGGCGCAGATGAATCGAATCATCGACCCAAGAGTTAGACGAACACCAAAGATGATACGTCATCACATGCGCCTGGGGGTCCTCTCCAGCTTTTCCTTCAAACTTGGGGCAATCACCTGGTATCTTGGTGGGAACCGGAGGCCAATACAGATTATGTAAAATCGGATCATTAGTCAATTTTGAAACATCCGGCAACTCCAAGGTGGCCAGGAACGACAATGGCGGATTGACCCACATGCCAGGCCCGGGGTGAGGACCGGTACCAATACTCCACAATGGTTGTGAATATCCTTGCCCCCATGGGTTCTGTCCCGTAGGATTCTGACCGTAGGGGGTGTAGGGCGTATAACTAGACTGATTTGGATGATGGTAACTAGTGTGTGGGGCTTGATAACCAGAGTACGGGCTCTGATTATGCGTCGGCCCAGTATAAGCAGCATTTGGATTTGGCTGCTGAGTGTAGGTAGAACCGGGTGGAGGAGGATAATACTGAGATCCTCTGGGGTGGTTATAGTTCGGTTGAGATTGCCATGAGGATAATAACTGCCCTAAGGATGAGTCGGCTGCTGAAAAGTGGAACCCTGCAGAGCCTGATAATTAGGGCGCAGCTGTTGATTCGGCTGCGGCATCGAATGAATCGGCTGCTGAGCAGGTTTAATGGAATGAGCGGGCTGCCCTGAGTGAACAGGTTGACCCGACTGAGAGGGTTGCCCTGAATGAACAGGTTGACCCGGATAGACAGGCTGCGCCGGTTGCACAGGCTGACCTAGCTGTGAAAGAGCCCCAGGTTGTACTGGATGGGCCGGTTGGCCTGGAGGCGGAACACCAGGTTGTGCCGGATGGGCCGGTTGGCCTGGTGGAGGAACAGGGCCAGGTGGTTGCTGGAAACCGGTTTGACCTGAAGCAGAACCATAGGATGGTCCAGGCTGATATGCAACGTTAGAAACAACATGATACTACGGTTGCATTGGTGGAGAAGGCTGGATTTGCCCCCCAGGACCATAGAACGATCCTGGTTGGTACCCCGGCTGAGGCTGAACAGGTTGACCGGAAGGGCTGTAATAATTTCCTTGCGGACCGTACGATGGCCCTTGCTGGCCTGCAAGATAGCCTTGCATGGGCTGCCCCTGTGGGTCATAAGGATAGCCAGGTTGGCCCGAAGGTTGGCCTTGGAAAGGTTTCCCTTGCAGGTTATAAGCATGGTTATAAGGTAAACCTTGAGCATGGAGGTAGGCCTCAGGAGCAGGTAGACGTAAAATGTCCCCGTGCTCATCATACTGACCTGGAAAAGCGTACACGGGTGTACCATCCTGTGCATAATGTGAGAAGTAAGAGCGGTTGGGATCTTGGGAGGATGGTCCAACCTCGGGGTTCGGCTACTGCAGAGACAACCGATACTCCTCCGGAGAAATGTTCTCCGGTATAGCAGTTGCTAAATAGATATCTTCAGGAGACGGCATAGCCCTGGCAGAGGGTGCAGTGACAACAGGTGAAGAGGTGGCCACACAAACAGTGGGCCGAATGGGTACAAAAGTAACGGGCGTCTGAGGAGACACCCCGGGTGTAGGAGCAGCTGGCCTTGGAGAAGGAGCTGACACTCCCATAGAGGCTGTGGTAGAAATAATCTGACCCAAAGACCTGTATCCCGGTTTTAATGAGGGACTGGCCGTTGACATATTGGCCAGTTCAGAGTTGTCTCCCGGAAACAATCTTCGTGGGAAGAGCTGAGAGTCTTCACCAGACGTTGGGATTTCCTCACCAGAATCACTCATGGTTGAGCCTGCCGCTAGATCGCACAATAGACGGTGAGGGATAGGAGTAAATACAACAACAATAAAAGGTGAACCCGATGTAAGAGAAAGGAAATCAGCTCCTAATCTCAATTCAGACACAGGGTCCGAAAAGTGCCAATCAAACTCAATTGGTCCCCCAAAGGGTTGCTCAGAAAGAACCGGTTCCCCGTCAGGAAACTCAGAAACAGTGGGCTGCTGTGGTTCAGCAGAGGATTGGGAGACCTCTGATGAATCGTCTGTGTAAGGACTACCAGTAGACGAAACCGAGGGTTCTGCCACTGTGACAAAAACGACAAGAGAAATGATCAAACACACACACGGGCTGAAAAAGAGTCAAGACACATGATCAAACGGTTAACAAGCAAAATCTAACAGGGCGTGTAATCGTGGGTGATTAATTTTTACCACATTGAAAAATAAGAAACTTCACCGTTTCATGTTTCAAGAGTCGAGAAACAGTTGAAAAGATGACTCTATCTCTTTCATATTTTACACAAGCGTGAAAGGACAAGCGCTTGGTGATCCTTTCAAATTTAGGGAGTCAGATAGGATCAAAATGACTACTCAGGAATACTAGGCAAGAGGGTGTACCAAATAACCGTGAACTGCAATATACACCTTGGTTTCAAAAATGAAAAAGAAATCGACCAAGGACTTTCCGTACGTGCAGGCAATCTCCCCGAATGCTGTGTTTGGTGTATCACGGGTATAGGGCGGCAGACTCGGCTTCCTATGGATAAAGTATTGAAGCCTAGAGGGGTCTCCCTTTATATATGCGATGGTACGGGGAGCACAAGTCCGTACTAGCGCTATCTAAAGCCAAAAGGCGAACGACAGCTACTAGGTTTAAAGATGCCGGAACATGTCTCTAGCCTAGACCTCTAAATGTTTTTCGTTAGATTTCAATGCTGCCTTAGTGTAAATTGAGTAGATTTTAAAGTTTATCTTCAATTACGTTTCAATTTTCAGGCCCTAACGAATGTGTCGTCTCAAAAATCTCCTAAATGCAAAATTACATGCCACAGTACATCATTTTGTTCGATGAAAACTAGCTACATAAGAGTTGAGAGTTTTTACACAAACAAAATGATCGGAAGACAATCAATGATATCTCTAATGCATCTAATGAAATCAAAAATTTTCATTCAAATCACTAAATACTAGTAAAATCGAAAAGATTTCAATTTGCACTAATCAACAAAAGCAAAAGAGATTTTTTGTATTTTCAATGTTTGATAGCTAGATGCACTAAACAAACTAAAAACAAAAGAGAAGCAATTTGAGAAACGATATTAAGAGAGAAAAAAAAAACAAATTTCACTCAATGGCACAAGCAATCAGATCTCAAATCGACCAAAGTCTCTCAAAACCAAGAAAAAGTCTCAAAGGCTCCAATGGACCGTGTGATCTAGGTCTAAAGCAAGACCAAACGAAGTTTGAATGAAGAGAAGAGAAATCACCCAAAAATCGCAACGAAATGGTGAACAACCACTAAGAGAATGCGGAGGAGCAATTAGAGAATTGATTGGACTAACAAAACACCAAAACTCCTAAGGAGGGCTCGACACACAAAGCCACTAGATGCCCTAGGGTTTAAAACATGAAATCGATGGAAAAAAGCAAACAACCAAAGGACGAAGGCAAATTCCCAGTCAAACAAGACTCCAACACACTCAGGTAGCTGAAAAACCAAAAATAAATACACTGATCAGACCCAGAGAGCTCAGAACTAAGCAAACCCTAATGCCTCACAGGAGTGGCATGACTGTGAGGTTGTAACTGGCGCTAGAAAGCAATTGGCGCGGGCAATACAAAAGCAACATGTGTCAATTGGCACGACTGTCGAGCTAAAAAGCGCGCCAGCCGAGTTCCTCAGCCAAAAATAAAAAATAACTACTCTAGAAGCAAATCAATGATATCCAAGAAAACCAAGAAGGAAAAACAACAAAAGAACCCAGCCTAGAAGGCCAACCAAGCAAGGAAAACCACGAAACAATCAAAACGAGACAATCAAAATGAGACAATCAAAACTAGACGTCCCCAACGGAGTTGCCAAATTGTTGAAGAGGTAAATCCCCTCTGCGAATAGAGGCGATCCCTACTAGCCCAAAACGGGTCTAGCAACAATCATCAAATGCTACAGCGCAAGTTCCTAATTTCGGATAAACAGACCAACGATGGAGGCCTACCTGGAATCCAGTGCTATGATTCGTAGAAGAGACAACGTTCCCGTTCCTCAGCCTTGGCAGATCACGATCCCCACGATCTCCATGAATGGACACCTGCACATGCAAGAAACAACACAAATACAGGCATAAAATCCAGAATACGCAACTATATATCAGTCAGAAAGGATATAACTCATCATTATCATAAGTGAAAAACAAAGTGGAACCATAACCAACAGTCATTCATTAATAAGCAATCGAAAGAGAGTACAACCAATGTTCTGACGCTGAGGTCTCCTTGGGAGGGCTCTCAAGTCATACAGGTCTCGCAAAGCCTGCCAGGGATGGGACAAGCCTCTCTTAGAGTCTCTCAGCGATAGTATCCTTGCTCGAGTTTGGCCTTAAGGGAAAAATGAGGGCTCTTGCAGCATGAAGGCTCTTGGGAATTTGAGAACTTGGAGATTCAAGGCTTAGGCACTTCAATACTAGCTTGCAATGGCAATGAGCTAGCTTTTATAGATGGAGGAATGGGAGTTGGGATCCCTATAATTGTGGGATTGGCCCTATCTTCAAGGAAGCTTCCATGAGAGGTGGCAAACCACTTCCCTTTCATGGAACTCTCAGAGCCAAACCTCCCAACTCAAAATAGATAACAGTTTGTGAGTCTGTTGAAATGAAACTTCCGCCATTCTTATTTTAAAAACACTCCTTAAATTGGCTGGCACGACTGCGACTCTGGGACAGAGCGCCAGTTGGCGCGGCCTCTTTGTAGGATTTTCTTCATTGGCGCGAGTGCTGAACTGGATACCCGCGCCAATGCAAAAAGGGATGTTTTTATGGTTTTTTGCAAGGAGATGTCTTCAGGGCAATTGAAGCTCATGTTTAGAGGAATGCAATGATAATGGTTTCAAGGCATGACATTGCTCACAGGTCACAAAATGGGCCCTCCAATGTGCGGGACGGGGAAAGGTAGGTACGGTGACAAATTACTGTGTAACACTCCAAGATGCAGTTTTTGGCAGGCCAGCGTAATTCCTTTCAAATCTACACATTCAAGATCCTAAACTAGTTTTTATTATTCCCAATGAAATGTGAATTTAATCCTTAAGGTATTCCGTTCCAACAAAACCCCTTCTTCCATTCTTGTTCCATCATCAGAAAAACATGAAATCTTTTATTCTACTCCTCTCTTACCTCTTTTTCCAATCTATGGAAAGAATCATTACACAGTTATAAAGAATTCAGTTTCAAGCGATTCTTGATTAAATAGTTAAAGTAAGATTTATTTACCGAGTTTAATTATGATTGTTACATACTCCCCCCCTTGAAGAGAACACTGTCCTTAGTGTGCTTCTCTCACTGAAACTTAAACTTATACTCATGATATAATAATATAAAAAACCCGTCCTTCCCCTTCGCAATGAAACACTTTATTTTCCTTAATTGCCATTAAGTGAAACAATAATATTTTTATCTATAGTCATAAACATGTATAGCTCAAAAAAAATATTCCATTTCCATTTTTAACCACTTACCCATTATTCAAATTCATAAAAATATAGAAAAATACTATACCAACTTAGCATTCCTTACCAATTACTATTGGAAGTAATGATGGCTTTTACACAAACTCTCTGAGAATGGTTGAACAACCCATCAACACTCCATGGAAAGAGCATGTAATTTAAGACTAAAAATTCAATCAAATTAGTCACATAGTTTAAATCAAATGAAATACTTTCAATTATAAAACATTCATGCAATATCAAGAGATGTATTAATCAGAGTATTTCCACAAGTACTCAGAGAGCACCAACACTCTAATCAATGCATCACGTGCACACTGTCTTAGCTCCTGCTAAAGACATCCACAAAGTACTTCAAAAAGTGCTCAGAGAGCACCTAGCTCTATAATCGTACCAATGGTCAATCAATAAACCATGGACATATCCTAGCCTCTGCTAAGACATTCAAACAAATTAGTAATAAAATAAATGAACTTGTACATTCAGTAATTTATTTTCCAAGAGCTAAGCTCCTTTCCTATTAATATCTACATAAGATATTTACATAATAATATAAAATTCATTTTAATACAACACATAACTTATTACTTAATTTGTTATGCTATGAGAACCACAATGGTAAACAAAATGCTCCTCCCAACCCATGGGAGTTGGTTTCCACAACCAAATCGAGTCATTTTCACATCCAGAGAGTCATTTGACAAAAGACCATTCTAGGTTGAGTATGGATTCCTCTTGGAAACATCATGCCTATTCCTCTGACAGTGTCCCATCTATGAGGAATTTTGGGCCACCTTCAACAGGCTCCAAAATCAATAGAGTTGCCTCAGGTTTCTCCCCTTCACCATCTTGGCCAACTCTCTTCCCTACTGAGATCATATATCTCCAGGGAGAGGAAATCCGGGCAGGTAAGCGCCATCAACCCCTCTGGGAAGGTAACCACCTTCAACCCAAAGCCTTCTAGCCTTTCATAATTATTGTCAACTGTCTCGCATGTTAAATTTCTCTTTTAGCATTCTTTCCCATAGTAGATTACATAATGAACTTTATGCACATTATACATAAACAAATAAACTTTATGTACTTCATACATCATACTTGGCCCTTCACTTGGGTCCAATGATATCTATATTAACATGAAACATGACTATCATACACATGACTAACATACATGTGTTGTACATTATTATTTCCCAAATAACAAAATCATGCACATTAAAATATGATACCATGTGTTTATACATTATTATTTCCCAAATAACACAATCATGCACATTATAAAATGATACTTTAGCATTTATTGTTGCAATTCGCATTGCAATGTTTGCGATGTTTTATTTTCACAGGTTTTATGTTGCCATTAAGCTACCCATGCTTACTATAAGCAATAATGCTAATCGTAAATATGCATTTATTAAGCACGTATTATCTTACGCAATCATTTTAATTTCCTGCATACAATGTTGTCATGCATACAATATTGTCACGCATACGAGTATATATAAATATTAATTAATGCATATGTGTCAATAACGATTAGGTTATGAGTGCAAAAATTTCCAATTCCCATAATGTTCTATTACCAACAGACTGACACACGAAGTAATACCATAATCACTTGTTCACAACTTTCAAATAACTTTAGTCAAAATCGATTCATGCATATAACTTTCATTAGTTAGTAATTCATAACTAATCAATGCTATTAATAATCTTAATGCATCTATGACACGACTGATTTAAAAACTAGTCATTCAATGCCATTAATAATCTTAATGCATCCATTACAACTCATTCAAAAACGAGTCAATCAACTAGTCATTATAGTCAAGTCTCACTACTTGGCCCATTAAGTATTTTAACATCTAAAAGGCTTCATTCAATTTAACTTTAAAACACTCTATCATCTTATATAAGGACTTTCCTCAGATTTTTCATTCATGCATTAGTTTCACACACCATCACTATACACATTCATATTTTTGAAGTAGTGCATGGTAACTTTAGTTACATTCACTAAATGTATGAGTAATATGTCATATACCAAAGGTTAATAAACAACTCTCACTTTCCCTAGAGAGTACTCAGGTTGTTCATAAGTACAACAAAGGTTTTAGTGTCTTCTCACTTTCTGTAGTGAGTGTGCAGGTTTTTCATAAGTACAACAAAGGTTTTATTGTCTAGGTTGTTCATAAGTACTACAAAGGTTTTATTGTCTTTCATTCTCAACAGGGTTCCAATGTTATGAAAACCATTTTGCAACAACATTTATTACTCATTACTCTTTAATGTAGTTATAAACATGAATCACACATCTCATGTCAACAATAGACTACTGCATATATCATTCAATATGTAGATTGCTAGAATCATATATTAATCAATATGTATATTTCTAGAATCATACCATAACTGATGTCCATTAGTAGCATACCTCAATTTATTTTCGCTTAACAAATCCCAAAGGCGCTAGTGCTGAAACCTTTAGCTCTGATACCACTTGTAACATACACCGACAACACCACTTGTAACATACACCAACAACTTCACATATTAATTCCAGGAGTAAATTTTTTTTTTTATACAAGTTACCCACGTGTAACTATCCAAATCACTATTAAATATTCCTTACTCATAATTACATAGAATGTTCATCAGTTCATAGTGTAACCTTAAAATAAGAATAGTAAGTTGCTTAACCAGTAACAACCTCTATTGTAGTACATTAACATAATACTGTATGATGTAACCTTCGACTCATTTCATTATTCATGTAGTCATCACATACTTGACATTATGAACATCACAATAAGAAATGAATCAACGTCATCAATTTGACACAATAATCAATCACATCATTGAACACCAATATACCCTAGAAACCCCGTAGGGTGAAAACCAGCAAACATTTAATTTTATTATTAAATGCTCATGAGGGTGTTCAACCCTCACTCAATGTCTTATAAGGGATACCATCCCTTAACCATCGTTATAAATATTACAAGGAAATATACAAATATCTAGCTTAAATCCACTACAATAAATATGATAGCATTTACCCTCTAGTATTGATATCTTCATATCTTTGTGGCATGGATTTACCAACAACGTACCAACGCACAATGGACCATCTTTAAACTCACACTCATCTGCATGAACCATCACACCCATCTGCATGAACCATTACTCATTTATGTGCCACCATGTTAAGCATAATATTTCATTTTCATAAGTTACCATCGCTCCCTATTTTGATGTCATCAACAAGCTTTTATAGCATGATTAGTTAAAGCCTCAATCAATCAATAATCAATCTTTAAGCGATATTTTAACACTTATTCATGTGCATACATGAAAAGTGAATACACTATCAGAACATGATTTATTCTAACATAACTACCTTACTGTAAGAAATTAATTATCAATTCATGTCAAGGTAAACCTCACATTATTATGACACTTCTCACACACGCTCACATTCGAACAGGACAATTCACTAAAATTGTCCTTAATGGAAAATGACACAATGTGCATCCGAGTTAGTTAAACTTTAACAAAGGAACCACCCCTTCAGATTTTTCCTTTGGAGCATGCAAATATAATAAAGCTAACACATTGACTGTTGTTCCTATGCATACAATGCATAAAGTTTCTAAAATTAATTTCCCAACAGAATACTTAACATAATCGAGCATGCCAACACATGTTTCCTCTTTGAGGAAATATAACATAATATGCATGCAAAACGTGGTTTCTTTTCCATAAACCTAATGGAATAAAGCATAAGAATGCATGTCTTATTCTCCAAAGATTATACCAACATTACTGGTATATATATATTTCAAGGAAACCAAAACATGTAATTCAATATTCTTTCCCACATAAATATTTTCCAATGTAAGATAGCAAACATGTTATCATTTTCCACATATAAATGTTTATTATTTCCAATGAAATCTAATAAAAATATTGTATGAATATACGTGATCTTATTACCAAATAACTAACATAAACTAACATATTAGTTTTGATATTATAAAGGTACTCACATATTTTCCTAAATATTAAGATAACTCAATATTTCTTTATCCATGCCAAGAATATACCTCTATAACACAATGGTTATTCTTTGTGCATGCAAGACAGATGACTCTCCCTCTTTGTGCATGCAAGAGAGATAGCTTTACATCGCATATGCTCTTCTTAGAATTCTATCATCATGAAATACTATTTTAAGGCAAAAGATTAACATAATACCAATCTTTTCAAGAGATTATTATTTTTATAAAAATTAACATAGTAACTTTCCTTATGTCTTTTACCATAGTATATCTCTAAGAACAATATCCTTCTAAAAGATTAACATAACAATCTTTTCAAGAAGAGACAACATGGATTCTTTTTAGAAAACCAACATAATAAGTATATCATCATGAAATACTATTTTAAGGTAATATATTAACATAATACCAATCTTTTCAAGACATTATTCTTTTTAAGAAAATTAACAGAGTAACATTCCTTATGTCTTTTACTATAGTATATCTCTAAGAACAATATCCTTCTAAGAGATTAACATAACAGTCTTTTCAAGAGCTGACATAGATTATGTCTTTAATCATGGTAATTCACTAAGATCAATATCTTTCTAAGAGATTAGCATAATACCAATCTTTTCAAGAAATTTTAACTAAATAGCCACATCCTCTTTTTCAAGAAAATCACATGGTTAATTATCTTTTACATAAAAATTCCTATGCATGCCGACATATCATGGCACAAGGACTATTGTATGAATATACACAATCTTACTTATTAAGTAAAACCACGTTTTAGTCTATATTCATCTTTTGAATTTAATATTCAAAAGCATTAATAGTTGCAATTCAATGCATATTTTATATATTGCATTGGTCATATATTATTAAATATCAATAATTTACTATTAATTTGGAAAACCAATATATATAAAGTATTGCCATATGCTAATGGCACATTGGAGAATGGAACAATTTTTATCCTCCAATATAAATGCATATTTAATTATAGTGAAAAGGTTAAGGTAAGAGAATGCGTACTCATATGAGTTTTCCAAAAAAATATCATCATGAAACTATTATCATGAAATACCAATATACTAAAAGAGAAATTCTTACCAAACCACTATCGGATCTCATGAAAATCAGACAAACAAAATCACCTATTCTCAGGTTGACCCTTCCTTCCGGATTCAACATTATTGATGGCAACGTTCACCTATTCTCAGGTCGACCCTTGCTTCCGGATTTAGCAATATCGTTGGCAATGTTATCATTGGAAACTAGCGTTCTGCCTCCAAGATGCATTTTTTGGCAGGCGAGCGTAATTCCTCAACGTTATCGTTGGAAATTAGCATTCTTCCTCCAAGATGCAGTTTTTGGCAGGCGAGCGTAATTCCTTTCAAATCTACGCATTCATGATCCTAAACTAGTTTTTATTATTCCCAATGAAACGCGAATTTAATCCTTAAGGTATTCCATTCCCACAAAACCCCTTCTTCCATTCTTGTTCCATCATCAGAAAAACATGAAATCTTTTATTCTACTCCTCTCTTACCTCTTTTTCCAATCTACGGAAAGAATCATTACATAGTTATAAATAATTCAGTTTCAACCGATTCTTGATTAAAGAGTTAAAGTAAGATTTATTTACCGAGTTTAATTATGACTGTTACATACTCCCCCCCTTGAAGAGAACACCATCCTCAGTGTGCTTCTCTCACTGAAACTTAAACTTATACTCATGATATAATAATATAAACAACCCAAAGGGGCTCCTTCCCCTTCGCAATGAAACACTTTCTTTTCTTTAATTTCCATTAAGTGAAGCAATAACATTTTTATCCATAGTCATAAGCATGTGTAGCTCAAAAAAATTATTCCTTTCCATTTTTAACTACTTATCCATTATTCAAATTCATAAAAATATAGAAAAATACTATACCAACTTAGCATTACTTACCAATTACTATTGGAAGTAATGATGGCTTTTACACAAACTCTCTGAGAATGGTTGAAAAACCCATCAACACTCCATGGAAAGAGCCTGTAATGTAAGACTAATAATTCAATCACATTAGTCACATAGTTTAAATCAAATGAAATACTTGCAAGTATAAAACATTCATGCAATATCAAGAGATGTATTAATCAGAGTACTTCCACAAGTACTCAGAGAGCACCAACCCTCTAATCAATGCATCACGTGCACCCTGTCTTAGCTCTTGCTAAAGACATCCACATAGTACTTCAAAAAGTGTTCAGAGAGCACCTATCTCTCTAATCGTACCAATGGTCAATCAATGCACCATGGACATATCCTAGCCTCTGCTATCACATTAAAACAAATTAGTAATAAAATAAATGAACTTGTACATTCAGTAATTTATTTTCCGAGAGCTAAGCTCCTTTCCTCTTATTATCTACATAAGATATTTACATAATCATATAAAATTCATTTTAATACAACACATAACTTATTACTTAATTTGTTCCACTATGAGAACCACAATTGTAAACAAAATGCTCCTCCAAACCCATGGGAGTTGGTTTCCACAACAAAATCAAGTCGTTTTCACATCCAGAGAGTCATTTGATAAAAGACCATTCCAGGTCTAGTATGGATTCCTCTTGGCAACATCGTGCCTATTCCTTTGACAGTGTCCCATCTATGAGGAATTTTGGGCCACCTTCAACATGCTCCAAAATCAATAGAGTTGCCTCAGGTTTTTCCCCTTCACCATCTTGGCCAAATCTCTTCCCTACTGAGATCATATATCTTTAGCGAGAGGAAATACGAGTAGGTAAGCACCATCAACCCCTTCGAGCAGGCAACCACCGTCAACCCAAGTCCTTCTAGCCTTTCATAATTGTTGTCAACTTTCTGGCATGTTAAATTTATCTTTTAGCATTCTTTCCCATAGTAGATTACATAATGAAATTTATGCACATTATACATAAATAAAATAAACATTATGTACTTCATACATCATACTTGGCCCTCCACTTGGGTCCAATGATATCTAGATTAACATGAAACATGAATATCATACACATGACTAACATACATGTGTTGTACATTATTATTTCCAAAATAACAAAATCATGCACATTAAAACATGATACCATGTGTTTATACATTATTATTTCCCAAATAACACAATCATGCACATTATAACATGATACTTTAACATTTACTGTTGCAATTCGCATTGCAATGTTTGCGATGTTTTATTTTCACAGGTTTTATGTTGCCATTAAGCTACCCATGCTTACTATAAGTAATAATGCTAATCGTAAATATGGATTTCTTAAGCACGTATCATATTACACAATCATTTCAATTTCCTACATACAATGTTGTCATGCATACAATATTGTCATGCATACGAGTATATATAAATATTAATTAATGCATATGTGTCAATAACGATTAGGGTATGAGTGCAAACATTTCCAATTCCCATAATGTTCTGTTACCAACAGACTGACACACGAAGTAATACCATAATCACTTGTTCACAACTTTCAAATAACTTTATTCAAAATCGATTCATGCATATAACTTTCATTAGTTAGTCATTCATAACTAATCAATGCTATTAATAATCTTAATGCATCCATGACACGACTGATTTAAAAAATAGTCATTCAATGCCATTAATAATCTTAATACATCCATGACGACTCATTCAAAAATGAGTCAATCAACTAGTCATTATAGTAAAGTATCACTACTTGGCCCATTAAGTATTTTAACATCTAAAAGGCTTCATTCAATTTAACTTTAAAACACTCTATCATATTATATAAGGACTTTCCTCAGATTTTTCATTCATGCATTAGTTTCACACACCATTACTATACACATTCATCTTTTTCAAGTAGTGCATGATAACTTTAGTTACGTTCACTAAATTTATGAGTAATATGTCATATACCAAAGGTTAATAAAAAACTCTCACTTTCCCTAGTGAGTACTTAGGTTGTTCATAAGTACAACAAAGGTTTTATTGTCTAGGTTGTTCATAAGTACAACAAAGGTTTTATTGTCTTTCATCCTCAACAGGGTTCCAATGTTATGAAAACAATTTTGCAACAACATTTATTACTCATTACTCTTTAATGTAGTTATAAACATGAATCACACATCTCATGTCAACAGTAGACTACTATATATATCATTCAATATGTAGATTGCTAGAATCATATATTAATCAATATGTATATTTCTAGAATCATACCTTAACTGATGTCCATTAGTAGTATACCTCAATTTATTTTTGCTTAACAAATCCCAAAGGCGCTAGTGCTAAAACCTTTAGCTCTGATACCACTTGTAACATACACCGACAACACCACTTGTAACATACACCGACAACTTCACATGGAAATTCCAGGAGTTAAATTTTTTTTTATACAAGTTACCTGCGGGTAACTATCCAAATCACTATTAATTATTCCTTACTCATCATTACATAGAATTTTCATCAGTTCATAGTGTAACCTTAGAATAAGAATAGTAAGTTGCTTAACCATTAACAACCTCTATTGTAGTACATTAACATAATACTGTATGATGTAACCTTCGAATCATTTCATTATTCATGTAGTCATCACATACTTGACATTATGAACATCACAACACGAAAGGAATCAACATCATCAATTTGACACAATAATCAATCACATCATTGAACACCAATATACCTTAGAAACTCCGTAGGGTGAAAACCAACAAAAATTTTATTTTATTATTAAACTCTCATGAGGGTGTTCAACCCTCACTCAATGGCTTATAAGGGATACCATCCCTTAACCATCGGTATAAATCTTACAAGGTAATATACAAATATCTAGCTCAAATCCATTACAATAAATATGATATCATTTACCCTCTAGTCTTCATATCTTCATATCTTGATGGCATGGATGTCCCAACAACATACCAACGCACAATGGACCATCTTGCAGCTCACACTCATCCGCGTGAACCATCGCACCCATCTCCATGAACCATTAATCATTTGTATGCCACCATGTTAAGCATAATATTTCATTTTCATAAGTCACCATCACTCCCTGTTTTGATGTCATAAACAAGATTTTATAGCATGATTAGTTAAAGCCTCAATCAATCAATAATCAATCTTTAAGCGATATTTTAACACTTATTCATGTGCATACATGAAAAGTGAATACAATATCAGAACAAGCTTTCTTCTAACATAACTACCTTACTGTAAGAAAGTAATTATCAATTCATGTCAAGATAAACCCCACATTATTATGACACTTCTCACACACGCTCACATTCGAACATTACAATTCACCAAAATTGTCCTTAATGGAAAATGACACAATGTGCATCCGAGTTAGTTAAAATTTAACAAAGGAACCACCCCTTTACAATTCACCAAAATTGTCCTTAATGGAAAATGACACAATGTGCATCCGAGTTAGTTAAAATTTAACAAAGGAACCACCCCTTCAGCGTTCGCCTTTGGAGCATGCAAATATAATAAATCTAACACATTGTCTGTTGTTCCTATGCATACAATGCATAAAGTTTCTAAAATTAATTTCCCAACATAATACTTAACATAATCAAGCATGCGAACACATGTTTCCTCTTCGAGGAAATATAACATAATAGGCATGCAAAACATGGTTTCTTTTCCATAAAACTAATGGAATAAAGCATAATAGTACATGTATTATTCTCCAAATATTATGCAACATTACCAGTATATATATATTTCAAGGAAACCAAAACATGTAATTCAATGTTCCTTCCCAAAGAAAATATTTCCAATGTAAGATTGCAAACATGCTATCATTTTCCGCATATAAATGTTTATTATTTTCAATGAAATCTAATACAAATATTGTATGAATATATGTGATATTATTCCAAAAGAACTAACATAAACTAATATATTAGTTTTGATATCATAAAGGTACTCGCATATTTTCCTAAATATTAAGATAACTCAATATTTCTTTATCCATGCCAAGAATATACCTCTATAACACAATGGTTATTCTTTGTGCATGCAAGACAGATGACTCTCCCTCTTTGTGCATGCAAGAGAGATAGCTTTACATCGCATATGCTCTTCTTAGAATTCTATCATCATGAAATACTATTTTAAGGCAAAAGATTAACATAATACCAATCTTTTCAAGAGATTATTCTTTTTAAGAAAATTAACTTAGCAACTTTCCTTATGTCTTTTACCATAGTATATCTCTAAGAACAATATCCTTCTAAAAGATTAACATAACAACCTTTTCAAGAAGAGACAACATGGATTCTTTTTAGAAAACCAACATAATAAGTATATCGTCATGAAATACTATTTTAAGGCAAAAGATTAACATAATACCAATTTTTTCAAGATATTATTCTTTTTAAGAAAATTAACATAGTAACATTCCTTATGTCTTTTACCATAGTATAGCTCTAAGAACAATATCCTTCTAAAAGATTAACATAACAGTCTTTTCAAGAACTGACATAGATTATGTCTTTAATCATGGTAATTCACTAAGATCAATATCTTTCTAAGAGATTAGCATAATACCAATCTTTTCCAAAGCTTATTCTTTTCAAGAAATTTTAACTAAATAACCACATACTCTTTTTCAAGAAAATCACATGGTTAGTTATCTTTTACATAAAAATTCCTATGCATGCCGACATATCATGGCACAAGGAATATTGTATGAAAATACACAATCTTATCTATTAAGTAAAACCACATTTTAGTCTATATTCATCTTTTGAATTTAATATTCAAAAGCATTAATAGTTGAAATTCAATGTGTATTTTATATATTGTATTGGTCATATATTATTAAATATCAATAATTTAC
This sequence comes from Pinus albicaulis, assembly GCA_034641835.2. Taxonomy (NCBI): domain Eukaryota; kingdom Viridiplantae; phylum Streptophyta; class Pinopsida; order Pinales; family Pinaceae; genus Pinus; species Pinus albicaulis. The sequence continues at coordinate 480,641,216 of CM076577.1, forward strand.
TATTAATTTGGAAAACCAATATATATAAAGTATTACCATATGCTAATAGCACATTGGAGAATGGAACAATTTCTATCCTCCAATATAAATGCATATTTAATTGTAGTGAAAAGTTTAAAGTAAAAGAATGCGTACTCATATGAGTTTTCCAAAAAACTATCATCATGAAATACCAATATACTAGAAGAGAAATTCTTACCAAACCACTCTCGAATCTCATGAAAAGCAGACAAACAAAATCACCTATTCTCAGGTTGACCCTTCCTTCCAAATTCAGCGTTATCATTGGCAACGTTATCGTTGGAAATTAGCGTTTTGCCTCCAAGATGTAGTTTTTGGCAGGCAAGCGTAATTCCTCAACGTTATCGTTGGAAATTAGCGTTCTGCCTCCAAGATGCAATTTTTGAGAGCGTAACTCCTTTCAAATCTACGCATTCATGATCCTAAACTATTTTTTATTATTCCTAATGAAACACGAATTTAATCCTTAAGGTATTCCGTTCCCAAAAAAACCCCTTCTTCCATTCTTGTTCCATCATCAGAAAACATGAAATCTTTTATTTTGCTCCTCTCTTACCTCTTTTTCCAATCTATGGAAAGACTCATTACACAGTTATAAAGAATTCAGTTTCAAGTGATTCTTGATTAAACAGCTAAAGTAAGATTTATTTACCGAGCTTAATTATGACTGTTACAATACTAATATGTTAAGGAAGGAAAATAAAATTTAACTTATAGATTTTGTAAATTTATTTAATTTCATAATATGTTAAGGAAGGAAAATAAAATTTAACTTATAGATTTTGTAAATTTATTTAATTTCATTTCTTTTAGAGTTGAACTCTGTGGAACACAAATTATGATTAAAAGATATACATAACTAATTATATTTAAAAAAAAGTATAGGTAACTAAGGAGCCGACCTATATCTCATTACCAAGCAGAAGCTTGGGACATGAATCTACATTTTGTGGTTAATGGGAAATGTTTAACCTTAAGCTTATTTTTTAAATAAGTGTTTTTCAACATAATTAATGCTGCTATTCACCAAATCATCCTCTGCCCAACAACTTTTGTAAGACGGAGTTGGCTTTACTTTCCTTTGTCAGAAACCATTTCCAGAACTATAATCAAACCAAATAGGGTTTCCTTAATCTTCATCTTGGCATACTTTAATAGGGGAACGTAGTCACCTAATAGTGTTATCTTTAATTCAGGATGTGAAATTTGTTCGCAGAGTGACAAATTAAGGTCAAATTGCAGCATGAAAGATGATGGGAAAAAGGAATAAATCTTGAACTGTAGCACTGAATTTTCAAGAGTTGGAATATGTTAGTAGCTTATGCTAGTGGAGGAAGTTTCTTGTGTGGCTCACATGTTAAATTAAACTTAAAAACAAATAAATACCTAATTCATAAAGCTATGAAATAGAGGTTACTTACATTAGTATTTTTAATTAGAGATAAATAAAATTGTCTTTTTAATTTAATTATTGGTTTTAGAGTAATTATGTCTATATTTTTAAGTTAAAATGTAGTAATATTTAACTTAATATGTAGCAATAATTTTCACATTATAAATTTTTGTCTACAGTTTTAAAAAATGTGATTTTCACTATATACTGAAATCCCTCAATCCATTACGTAACATATCACATTTTTAACCCTCTAAAATTTCAATATGCTACGGTGCTAAGGTTCAGATCTACATGATAATAAAATTTGCTTTGTAACCAATATGACTGTAATCCTAATCCTACTTAACAGAGTCAATCTATTAGATACCATTCAATATATGAAATTTAGGAAATCTCTCTACAATATTGAAAAAAACCAATTAACAACAAAATTGGACTAACCTTGATATCAAATTGAAACTTGTGAAGAAACAATACACCTACACAACATGTTTATGAAATGAAACTTGCAGCGTCTCATCGATTCTTTTTAAATAAGCTTCACTTCTTTTTGTATTGAATTTGTTTTGTGGAATTTGAATGAGAGCCGTTTCAATTAAACAAAAGTGTATTAAATAAAGAATATGGAACATGATGGCACGCACACGTCCAATGGTGGTGCTCCATGACACTCCATTGCATGCCATCATTTTACTTGTAAATTATGTAATTAAATTGTAAGTTACATTATGTAACGTACAATTATTAAAATATCAAAATTATCTTAAAACAATAAATAAATAATGATTAAAATATTAAAACAATTATTGTTACATAGAAATTAAACATAATTAATTCATATAATACCAAGAAAACATAACACATTGGCGTGTTATTCTATTCTTAAATAACAATAAAACACAATAAATTATATATCATTAATTGTGAATGAACCATTTCTCATTTCAGAATGTGAAGAGGCATACGTATAAGATTTTGAACAGTTATGAATGAAAATCAACATGTGGCTATATAAGAAGTTTCATAGTTTTATTATCTAGCTATATGACACGTTTCATAGTTTTATGGTGGTTCAAATAGTGGCGGCTTTTTTTGGACATTTCATGAAGCCACTACTTCAATGATGTGAATTTAATTAGCATTAATGTTCATACGTGGTCAATAGTTAATGGCACAGTAAAATTTTAGTTATAATTTGGTAAAAAAATTATTTAAATAGAGTTTAATCACTTGATTTAGATATGCAAGGGATTTATGTTCATCAATCTTATCCATTGATGTAGTGGCAACGATGAAAATATTCCAGATCTTGTATTTTCAACCATCAGATTGGAATTTGTGATTAACAAAATGATTAAGGCTGCAATTTTCAACGGGGGACGCTTATCGGCGTAACAAGAAGTGGATGCTTCGTGTAGATGGTGAACGCAAAGTGGGATAGTGGATCCCTCATGGTGTGTATTTCCTATTCGTGCTTGCTGCATTTGATTCATTTATACCCATAGTTGGCATGAAGAGAGGTGCAAGACTGCTACCTGTAAGCGTGCAATATTTTCTCAATAAATATTTTTACTATCCATTTCTCAATTGTCTAGAAGGTTTCCATTGTCTGTGATGTAATTGTGGGAGGATAAATTGGAGCGCGTGGAGGCTGTGGAGAGTAATGCTTCTGTTTAGCAGAGCATTGGTGAGGCTTGTGGTAGTATTGGCCTCTGTTGTCTATGCTGAACAAGGCAACAAACTTGGAGTGATTGCGGATTGATTTCTCACAGGAATGGATTAATGGTGGCTCCGTGCTGGAGCTGAACAAGCTGGCAACGAACTGAATCTTCACACTCATCCCTGCATTGATATTAGTCAAACAGTCGATGTTTGAAGGTAGTGTGATCTCCATGTTGGAGGAAAAATACAGCATTGCTATGATTCGGAAGAGCATGGGAAATGGCTTTGTTAGTTGCAGAAATTGTCCCTGTATTTATGGAGATGATATTCAAGAAGTGGAACTCTAACCACTACCACAGTATGTGTGAATGAAATCACTGTGAATGTTTATTATTAGACTTCATGTTTGAGTCGAAGCAATGATTAGGTGGTTTATCTTGCAGAAATTACATTATATTGTACTTTGTATCAAATGATTTCAAACCTGTTCTCGACTGAGGCAACAACAGGAGGAGTAAAGTTTCTTAGCTTGCCAGAGAAATTCTCTTTTTTTTTGGTTCTAAGCATGGGGAGAGTCTCAGCATAGCAGATACGTTGGATGGGCCTATCATGCAATGCTACTGTTCTCTTCCAAGAGAATATATGATATGGCTATAACTGAGGGTTTTCCAAGAGAAAGGCCCAGATGAAAAACATATTTGTAACACGCATATATTGCTAGATGACTTGGGTAACATTTGAAGTAGCTATCGCAAAATTCACTTTTTTGATGTTGATGTTTCTGGTGGTCCAGTTCTGAAAGAAAGCAACTTTACAACACTTGGTTCAAAGCTAGTTGTTGCAGACAACCCAGTTGGTCGATTTGGCCTAACTGTTTGCTATGACTTGCAATTTCCTGAACTTTATCAACAAGTGTGCTTCCAACACAATGCAAAGGTATTTTTAGTTCCTCCAGCTTTTATAGAGGTGACTGGTGAAGCACATTGGGGGATTCTTCTTCGAGCACGTGCAATTAAGACACAATGTTATGTCAATGCTATTGCGCAAGCTGGAAAGTATAATGAGAAAAGAGAAAGTTATGGTGATACTATAATTATTGACCCATGGGGAACTGTTGTTTCTCATTGCTTAGATCATTTATCAACGGGTATAGCTATTGCTGAGATTGATCTAGCTTTTTTTAGATTCTGTGAGGATGGGCATGCCCATTTCTGAGCATCGTATACCTGACATTTATGGAAAAATATCATCGTCGATGACTCTAGAAAACATCTCCTTCCTATAGACATATTTTTGGAGTGATTGAAAAGTAACTTGTTATATAAGGGTGTCTCAGCACATTGATTCAAGTCATTAAAATCATCATGTTACTAATGTAGGTCTGGTTAAAAAATTGGATGTTGTGATATTTAGTTCGGCTAACTATTGTCACAAGTTTGAGTTTTTGTTGGAATTAGCCATTTTAACATTAGACAAAATTATTTGCAGGGATGATTAACAACTAGAGATGATGAAAACATGATAGTAAAGATGAGATTGGGATGTGTAGGAAACTCAATCCTCACTCATATTGAAAGCTAATTTTAGATATTCTTGAAGCAGTGTGGTAAACTCCCTTCCATTTTAGTGTGGCATAGTGGAAGTGTGGTGAGCTTGCCGATTCAGGCTAGTGTGAGGAGATTAGCCCTGTAGTAGTTATTTGTTGTTGTAGCCCGAAAACCAGCGTGAGGAGGCATGTTTGGAAGCCTTGTGTGTCAGTACTAGATGCTGATGGAGAGCTTACTATGGTGTAATGAGCACATATATTTTTTGTGTGATTCACTTTACTGTGGTGACATTACTACATATCTGACTTGTGAATTGTTGCATGCTCTGGAGAAGAGTTGGTGAGCCTTAATGTCTAGTGGCCTTTGGTGGATGGTGTGCCTTAGTGGCAGGTTTGTGGCCCTGGGTGGCTGGAGAGCCTTCGTTGCTAAGTTGAACCTTCATGTATGAGTTGAGACTTTGTGGTTGTGATGAGCCTTGGTGGCTGAGTTGAGCCTTTGTGGGTGTGATGAGCCTTGGTGGCTGAGTTGAGCCTTGTTGGCTTCATCGTATCTCCTTGAGGCTTAGGGCTTGAGCGATGGAGGTGGATTGATGCTCGAAAAAATGTAAACTAGCAAGCAAGTGCAATGGTGTTGCTAGTGCCTATCTGTGAAGCAACTTCAAGTGATCAATTGTCAGCAATCTAATAGGGATTAGCTTGAAGAAAATATGTAGTGTATGATCTTGGATCTGCCCACAACAACAATGTGGGTGGTGTTCTAGTGAACTGAAGTTTGGGGCGGTTTGTCTGCAACAGTGAATGGCACGGTCCTGTGTTGAAAGTTTGCAAGCCAATTTTTCTTCATGGATATTGTATTACTGTCATGGTTATTGCTTGTGCTTATATTGTCATTTGGTATTTTTTTTGTATGGTATGGGTAAAGGTGAATAAGTGTCGGAAATTTGTATAAACATTGAGATTTGCGACCTCAATATGATGTCATTTTGTTAGAATTCACAACTCTAATTAATGACAGGTAAAATGTGGAGACCAAGACCAGCATGCCATAGTAAAAAATGAAGATGCCATACACTCAAAGTACAAAGCCAAAGTAGTGGTGTGTTCCAGCATACGAATGGTGTGGTCAAAGTTTGTTTATGTTTGTAGAATAGACTCATGACCATGGTAAAGTATGAGTCACATATTGTAATTGCAGCAAACTACATGTCATATATTGTTAGTTGTGGTCCTTGAAATGTTTTATGTAGGTGCTATAAGATCCAGAGAGGCATGCATACCCATTTGTTATGTGTTCCCTTTGTTAGAGAGTTTTAACACCCTGGAAGAGTGTGTCATGCAGGATGGATACACTTGGGTGGGACGTATTGGTTTTAGACTCCATGAGGTGAAATTTTATATCTAGGGGGAGTTCATCAAGAGGTTGGATGAACCATGTATGTGAAGGACTGCCTAGTAGACTGGTGATTGCAGCGGTTGGGAACCCATGCATTCTGGTAGATGGTTGTTCCTTTATATGGAAATTGATAATTGCATGAACAAAATACAAAGTGTAATTATCAGATATGACCAGATGTAGATTTTGTAGATGGATATCGAGATAAGTAGTCATTAAGGGGGTGTGTTAGAAAATGTAATTCCTACTTGTCTCAATTGTGATTCTTGCTATGTAAAGGATTCTGTTCCTATTAGGTAGGAGTTGTTTCCTAGTTTTGTGTGTGCTTTAGACATTCCCTCAACCAACGGATTATGTGTCCAAGATAGTTTCCCTATCTTGAGACAAAACTTCTTGTATATATGTAATATCATAATTGATCAATCATCAAGTTATATTTCCTTATGAAAACTTGACACATTCAACTTCAGATATTCAACCGTTCTTTAGATATTAAACCATTCAATATGGAGAGGATAATTTTCTCAAAATCTGCAAGTTGGAACTAGTTTGAAATTGCTTCCTCCACAATGATCCCGGATTGGTGCATCGCCACAATATTTGACAATTTCTCCTATGCAAATTCCAAATTTCTAGAATACTTTCCTGGATTACATCCTTTCCATTAGTCCCTCCAAATATGAGAATAATGATTGCAAAATTGAAACAATGCCTTAAGAAGTCTAGAAGGTCTCATTTCAAATCATTTGCAAATGCATTAAAAATTTCTTAAGTGTTCAGGAAATGCTCTTGAGACCATAAATGATTAGTGCCCAATATGTTTCATTTTTCTAGCCTCAATAATTCCTGTTCAAAAAACTTCTAACTTTTTTTGAAAATTTCCGTAGCCTTGTGTTATGCCAAGTTATAATGCCATGAGGCGCTTCAACCATTACATATGTCAATAAGCCAGGGAATCCAAATATTTGTGCCTCAAAATCACTTTGCGCATCACCATCATAATTTTTGCATGCCCATACAATTAACTATTTACTTTCAACAAAAAAGTGTATTATAACAGATTGCTAATTTAATTTCAACAAAAAAAGTATTATAACAGATTTCCGCTAGGTGCTTGCAAAATGGAAAAAAATACAAAGCTCTAAGATATGCTACTGGGTGCTTGCAAAATGGTAAAAATACAAAGCTCTGATATATGCTACATGATTGCATGCAATGGTAGTTGTTAGTTCCTCTTTGTTTCCCTAAATTAGATAGTGATAGGAAAACTTAACTGTGTAGCCAAAACTAATAAATTTTACAACAGTTGCCAAGACCCACAATATTAGAAAATGTAACTAGGTTCAATCTTCATAATTATCTTTGTAATTATGCCATTGTATATTTCATGTAAAAATCATAAAGAAGAAAAATAAAAAAGTATTTTTCAAACATGGGTTTCATTCTAAAAAATTATTATCTCATTAGTTAAGCATGTTTTTCATGCTTCCTATAGGAGTTGATGAGTCAAAGAGTCAAAGTTTTATTTGGGCTTGTTGCAAAGAAAAAGGAAAAAAAAAATTAATTATGTAATTTGGGTCAAAAACCCCTTTAGATGCAAATTTGACCTACTTTTCAAGTCGACCCTACACCAATGGACATGTATATTCGCACCCCTCTGGAAGATATAAATAGAAGGAGACTTGAGGTCATTTGGACCCACACAATTCACACGAGTTGATCTGAAATAACACAGGAAGGAATAGTGAAGAAGAGGAGGGCCGAAGTCTGAGATTGAAGAAGGGTTTCTCTTGATATATAATCCGTGGAAGTTCTGCCTTGTTGAAGATTTGTTGTTGGTCTATGGCTAATGGATTTGTTGTTCAAAAGGAGGATTTGATTTGGCATCTAAAGGGTTGGTCATTGGTCTTGGATATCTCACTTTGATCTGATTCTATGTGAATATTTTTTTTTGGGTTTTCCCCTTGGAGGGGTTTTTCCCTAGCTTGAAGCCTATATCTTGTGTTTCTTGTTTATTGTGATCTTCATGTTTTTATGTTTGGTAATTTCTTGATGAAAGAAGAAAACCATAATAAGAAAATTCCAACAAATTCACAAGTAATTATCAAAGAAAAATAGAAATCTTACTTAATTTCTAGCCGCCCAATTCCTCAACACATAATGCCACCAAGGAAACACTACTATGCATAATTCAACATGATTTGAATATGTTTCACTGAAATTTCTTGTAATTGGTGATAAGGAAGTGATCTGATATGTCAGTTAAATAAGATCATATTTAATTATAGCAAATTAACAACACTTACTATATTTGCATGGGAAAGTCCATCTTATGACACCAATCAAAACTATTTCTTTCTCTGTGTTTTTTTAGGATAAGACCCTTGATGGTGGAAAATTGTAAAAGATAGAGACCCTGGGTTCAAACATAGGGCCACCAAAGGATCCATTGTAGTCTAGCATAACACCGAATTTTTCACCTTACTCAAGAGAATTAAGGCATCTTACCTGAGGCGTGTCACGACCTTACTAGGATAAGGATTAGAACCAATCATCAAGGAGAGTTGTGAAAATATTATGATTCAAATATACTATAGAAAATTATAGCATATAACATATAACCAGCTAAAAGTGTAACTTGCAACACATCCAAAGAAACAAATGACATCCACATTCATGCATAATAAAAATTTAAAGAGTCCCATGCAAACCAACACATTCAAAACCATAGAGAAATCCCACAACTCTTTCTATTAAACTTAAAGCATCATTACATTCGTGCACTATGGCCTTTCAGATCGAAAAAAAAGAATCATCATACAATGTAGTTCGGAAATAGATAAACAATAATAGGGAAAATTCCATTAGACTTAACGACAACACCTTGGCATATGAGATTCACCTTCTTCCCCCCTTTCTGTCTTCTCCTTTAGATTTTATAAAATTTCCTTGCCTAAACTTCCAATATCTTCCTTGGATGCAACACACTTTCCTCCTTGGCTGCTTTTGTGACTTGGATGCGACTGCTCCATCTCTCCATGGCAACCTTTATGACTCGGCTGCACTTTCATGCCCCCATATTTTCTTCTTCCCAACTTCAGTGTCTGATAGATCTTGGCATATTTTCTCTATTTCCCTTGGTTTTTTCCTTCACAATTGCCCTTCGGCCAGACTTGGTTAAAATGTTTCAAAAAATATGTCACCCAAAATGAAGGACCCAACAGGGCCCGACCACAATTGATTGAATCGTCCCAGAGTCAATCCTTAATTGATGTTGTTGTTTCTTCTTGCTACTATGGGGCTCTTGCTTCTATGCTTCTTCTTGAATTGTTTCTTCGTGTGTTGCAGGTTCTCCTTCAAACATGGGACCCAAATCTAGGACAAATTGGATGGATGTGATCTTGAATTAGGTATATTCAAGAAGGGTTGATCGCCATGAATCCATCAGAGTGACAACTTTCTCAAGAAATTACACTGTAATGTCAGCTGTCGATTGGTTGGGTCGCGTATTCAGGAGGGAATTACACTAAGTATCTGCTTCCATGTTGAGTTGTTGCAACTTCTGAAAATGGACTTGTGCTCGTAGTTTGAGGTCATAGAGTAGAGCATTGGTGGCTTGAGAGTCATCCTCAATCTGTTGGATATGCTTCTCAAGAAAATTAGTCTATGCAAGCAAATCCTTTTTCTAGTCAAGGTTAGGTGTAGTCAAGTCTTGGTTGAAAAATAGGTGAGATCTTTGTCATAGAGCATAGAACAATTGGTTTTTCTTGGCAAGGAAACCTGACGAGTCATGAACCTGAGTGAAGGTTTATTTCACCTCTCTGGTAGGCTGATGAAGGGAGGCCTTCGTAGAAGCCACAATGGTCATCTTCTTCTCAATTGTAATGACATATCGGGTGGTTGTATCAGGGATCACTCTTTTTCCAACCGCGATAATATTATGAAGCTCTTAGTTTGAAAAAGCAAGGTTGACCCAAGCAATTATGATGTGGTCACAATAATCTGAGAGGGTGAACGTTGAGAATTCCTCTGGTGCGTTTGGTACTACCTTAATGATGGTAGACCAAAGAGCATGGAATTTTGTGTTGATATCATCGAATTATTGTTGCAGTGCTTTCTTTTCTTGGAGGAGTTGATCGCGACTAGCCGCAATGGAGAGAATATTTTTATTTTTATTTTATTTATTTATTATTTATTTATTTATTTATTTTTTCTGCTCATCTTCGATTGTCAATGTATTGTTCAGTGCGTTTTCTTGGCAAGCAACCAATTGAATGAAAGTAAATAACTAAGAGGAAGAAAAATTCTGAAGGTATCAGGTGTCATGGTAGCAATGGGAGGGCATCGAGCTTGCAAAAATTTTCCATTGGTAGCCAATTTCTCAAATTGGCCTTGGGGTGAGGTTTCTTGTTGTATGTTTTCCGCAATGTGAGTGCTGGTGTGGTATGGAACATAAGGTTGTGGCGAATTGGAAATGGGTTTGGGGGTCTTAGTTAAGACATTTATAACTTCTTGGCCTTATGGACTGGACTGTATTTGTTGGAAATTCGATGGTTGAGGGCTTGATGGTAGTAGTAATGATAAAAGAGACAAGGTAAACGAATATGAAATTGTGGGTTGAACAACAAGGGCATCGTGGCTAGTGTCGGTAATTGATTGAATGATGGAATCAACCTCCATCTCGATCTCAACATTGAGGAGGTTTCTAGCCTGAGGAAGGTATGAAACAATTGTAGAGGGAGAGGTTGTGTGGGGTGATGGGTTGAGAGACATTGGGGAAGTAGTGGAGGTGTATTGCGGGATTTATTTAATGATATAGTTACTGGCAAGAGATTGTGGTTCTTCACCAGTGAGATCAACAACCTGGGGAAAGGTAACTGGAACGGGTTTTCAAGAAACTTAGGGAATTCAGGTAGCAATCAGATGGATGTCCTGGAATGTAGGTTTAGTAACAAAATGAGGACCCACAACAGGAAGAGAGGGAACCACTGTGCTGAATGATAGAGTACTGACCAAACTAACATTAGGAAATTCAGAAAACATGGGTAAGGAACTTATTGGCGACTAAAGAGTTTCCAAAGTGTTTTATACTCATATCACGATTGTCTCAAATATCTTCAAAACAATATTGATTATATCTTCTGCTACTCACTTCTGAGAAGCGCAGGGGATCTTTCTAGGTAGTGGTCATGGAAACATCCCTTCAAAAGAGTACGTCTGCTTGTTGTCCTAGAATTCACCAATGATGTCTAGCCAGGACATTAATTAAATGTGGAACATATCTTATGAGAGAATGAAAGACAAAGCCTGCATATGGAATGTGTCTAGGATGACAACCTTGGGGTGAATCTAGGTGGTTCCATGGGGAACACCGAACCATATGGCATTTGAATAGTAATCCAAGAGAAATTTTGGGATTTTAGGGAAATTTTTTGTGAAAGTGAGCATCTTGTCATACTAGCCAGCAAAGGATACCTCGTTGATTTCTTTGTTGTTTGGGTTCCCTGATTTTCACCATGGGGATTACCTGAGTGCCAAGGGTTGATATTCAAACATTAGGGCTATCTCTCTGCCTTTGGGATGGCACCACTTCATCATTTCCAGAGAGACGACTAGATACCCATATATGAAGTATGTCGCTTGATTGTATACATCCTTGTAGTCTTCAAATAATTCATTTAGCGAATAATCACACCATTTCAATTGTTCCCATTTTTCACAGGCTTCTGCCACTGAGATGGTATCCAACGTGAATTTTTCCTTAGTTTAATGGTGCATGATCTTCCTGAAAAATTATGTGACATGTGAAATTAATTGAGGGCACATTGATCATATAAATGGTGACTTCTTTCCTCACATGTTGAGTAGCATAATTAGTATAGTAGTTGAACTGTCACATGTTTTCTTCCTACACTTAGAGGTGGTCTGGAATGTAGATGACACTTAGGCTCACACAATAGATAGCCCTATAAATTCTTGGATGTCACTGGCATGTATTGGGTACTCCCTATTGAGGCATAGGGAACCTCTATGCAGCCGAATGAGAATGAACTTTTTGCATTGCATGGTCGCGCTTGAAGTGCCAAAGACTGGTAAATTACTCAAATTGATTAACATGGACTGTTGTAATCATCGAATTTCCTCTTTTGTCCTAGAAGAGTGGCTGCCATATGTTTTAGATGCAGTCTCTGTTAATACTTTTCACTTGAGCATGGGGAAATGGAAGGAGTCTGATAAATCATTGTCGACGAGCATAGCCTTCTCATATTTACTAAAAATACTTTCAAGTTATTTCACTTTGGGGTCAGAGGGAGGGGTAGGAGTAATAAATTTGGATACTTGAGGCATGAATGCAACTCATTGAATATATATAATAGACACAGGGGGCCAGAATTTGGACTAAGAACCAAGGGAATTTGACACCAAAGCTAGAATGAGCAGTTTGATGACCTAATATTTTACAATGGAGAGCTTAACATTGCCATGCGAACTATATAAAAATACTTGACACAATGCTTATGATTAGACCATTAACTAATAAATACAACAAATTGCTATACTTGACTGAAATCATGGAATTAAAGATGAATGTGACCTGGACCTGATCTGGATGATGCAAAAACTCAAAATCCAGATGATCATGATGGTCAATTATTACAAAATTATGGCAAGGCAAAAAAGCTAATAACTAGAATGTATTAGGGATATTACGGGATATATTTAAACCAAATTCGAAAAGATGTTGGAAATTATTTCTAGTTATGATAGACAGGAGACTGCCATGAGCATTTCCCCAACCACAATCATTTGTAGAGGGAAGAACTCAACTAACTAACATACCCAATGAAAATAAATTTATTCATAACTGACATAACTGAATCAAATTCAAATCTAACTAACTCTATCCTTAACCTAACTACGATCCCCTTTTAGGGATCAAGCTAATTGATTAAGAAGTGGGTGGGCCATGGAAGGGATTCAAGCATGCACCATTCACCCAACTAGGAAACAAGATTGTGTATAGTTTCACAAGTTTAAAAGCTCCAAACTCTCGCACTTATGCAACAATGCATGGTACCAACTAGGGAATTTGGAGCTTCCCAGGGTGTTTTAGAAACTTACTGTCATATATGAGAAATTCATCCCTAACTGAAAAAGACTTAACCTTGATGTGCTGGTCATGCCATGCTTTCTGTATCTCCTTTTAAATAATTTTGTGGAAATTAGCTAGAAAAATTTCTTCATCCATATCCCATAGATCATCTAGTTTCTTTGAAATCAAGTTGTCTTCTATCATTTGAGTGGAATGTGCAATAAAGAGGTTGGGAATGATAAATTCAATAGGTACTACAACATCTATGCCATAAACGAGCTGGAACTAGGTACGTTTATACAGTCATTTGATAGTGGTACGGTAGGCCCACAAGGTATCTAGTACCCGCTCATCCCAGTCATCTTGGTTGGAAAATCAGATCTTGGTGAGGCCCGTCTCTAAGATCTTTTTTTAAGCTTCGATGATGCCATTTGCTTTTGGATGGTAGGGGATCCTTTTATGATGATGGATCATGAAGTTATATAGTAATGCGACAAATGTTTCATTAATGAAGTGGGTCCCCTAGTCACTCGTGAGGCTCCATGGGCACTCAAATCGAGTAATGATATTTTCAAAGATGAACTAGGCAGTGATGTCAATAGTGAAATCCTTAACTAGTGCAACTTTAGCCCAATGGGTGAGATAGTAAGTAGCAATAATAATGTACCTGGCATGTGAGTGACACATTCCTGGATTAATAGGTCCCATAAAGCCCAAAAAATACTTTTAAAAAGCTTGGAGTGCATGTACGAGCTACAGAGGAGGTTCATCCCTATGTGATGGCCACCCCACTAGATGAAAAGCATCACATCTCTTGATGTACTCTTTCGCATCTGAGAAGAGCATGGGCCACCAAATTCCTACTTGTAGTACTTTTTTCACGATGGATTTCCCCCCCATGTCTCCTCCCATAAATCCCATGTGGAATTCTCATAACACATCTTTATTTTCATGGTTGAGGACACATCATTGCAATATATGGTTGAGACCCATATTGTACAATAAACCTACAATCAACAGGTAATCGGTAGCTCGAACCACCATATGCCTTCTATGGGTTTTTGTGTACTCTTCCCGCCATTTTCCAGTGGCTAGAAACAACGCGATGTATTCCAAATAGTCATGGATGGCCTAAACCCAAAACATATCAACGTCCCATAGTTGGTCATTTATTAACCCCCTGTTTCTCCCAACTCCAGCTAGGATAGACGGTTAGGCCCTACATTCACCCTTCCTAGTTTCACAATGACTTTGAATGTAAACTCTTGGAACAACAAGAGCCATTTGTAAATCCTCCCTTCTAACACAGGCTTATTACCCAGATAATCTTGTGCAGAGTGGTCAGTGAAGAACCTGAAGGGGCTACCTAGAAGTTAGCGCCTGAATTTCTGCAGCAAATACACCATTGCAAGAACTTTACGTTCAGTAGTGGTGTAGTTCTTTTCTGCAGTGGAAAGTTTTCTAATGGAAAAATAAATTGGGTAATTTAGATTACCGTCTCCAAGATGGGCCAAAATAACTCCCAGAGTGATCCCTAATGCATAATATGGACATGCAATTCTTTATTCCAATCCGAGTAAACCAGGATTGGTGCACTTACCAGTTTCTTTTTTAGGGTATTAAAGACAACATTACATTCATTGGTCTAGGAGAACCACTCATATTTCTTCAGTATTTTCTCCAATGGTGCAGTGATTAGGGCATATTTATGGATGAACTCGCGGTAGTATCCTGTGTGGCCAAGTGTATATCTTAGCTGCTTGACACTAGTTGGTGGGGGCATATTTAGAATTACCATAACTTTGGCAGGGTCGACATACACTCCTTTGAAACCTATATTCCCCAACAACATTCCAAAAGAGACAATGAAAACACATCTCTTCAATTTCAAAGAAATATGTAGTTGTCTCTCATGATCAAACATTACTTTGAGCAAGATGGAGTGTATTTTCAATAAACTGTACACTTCCCAATCATCCATATAAAACTCCAAGAATTTGTGGATATATTTTTAAAAGGCGAAAATCACGATCCTTGAAAAAATCGCTGGTTCATTCTTTAATGTAAACGAAATGACATGGTAGGAATCAGAGCCCCATTTTGTCACGAAGGTGGTTTTTGTCTTATCTTCCTTTGCAATGTGAACTTGATGCTAACCAAAGAACCCATCCGTGAAGGAATAGGCCTCATTACCTGCAACATTATCAAGGACTTCATCATTGAATGGAGTAGGAAAGGGATCATGGACACATACATTATTCAAGCTCATGTAATCTACACAAACCCAAAGTTGCTCAGAATCCTTCATATTCTGGATGAAAATTAGACTGACCCACTCAACTTCATCAACTGAGAATATGAGGTCCATTTCCAACATCTTGTCAATCTCTCTCTTCAACTTCTCCTTGACCCTCAGGTTGTTAGGTCCCTATATTACTAGTATAGTCCCTTATTTTTGTTAGTGTAACCCCATTATTGTTATTATTGTACCCCTATAACCCCCATATTGTTATTATTGTGCCCTTAAATTATTATTTTTAGGTCATCTAGGATTACATTGTGGCCCCATGGACTCCTATATATATAAAGGAGGATTTATCACTTGTATCATCCAAGAATTGTTCATTCATGTAATGTATTGGAGGTTTCCCCCTCGAAGTGGCTTATTTCTAAGGCATTGCTATCTCTTTTATTTTATTTTTGGAGCTGGTTTCAAAACATTTAGTATCAGAGCTTTGGATTCTAGGTTTCGCTGCTCCAAACATGTCATCGTGGTATTTTTGCTATAACGTTTTTTCTACAAAGGTTTAGAAGCTAAAATTTTTAGAGTGCGAAGCCGAAATCCTGAGGAACATTGTTGAAAAATTTTAGAGCTTGGTTCGCAATATTGTCGGAGATATGTTCTGTAGAAGTTATGGATTTTTGCAGGCTCTTGAATTTAACCTAAACAGGTCATTGCGGAATTTTCGATATAAATATTTTTCTACGAGGTTTTAGAAGCTAAAATTTTGACAGATCGAAGCTGAAATCATGAGGAACATCATAGTAAAATGTCAGAGCTTGGTTCACAATATTTTCAAAGATATGATCTGTGGAAGTTAGGTATTTTTCAGGCTCCCGAATTTCATCTCAAAGCAGCGATCATGGGAAAATATTCATAATTCTCTCTTTGAGAATTGGATTGGAATTCAGTAAATATTGACTAGAAGTACATGGATTTTAGTTTCATGCCTATAAATTTTAGAGCCAAAGGAGCAAACAGTGACATGGGGCAAGTCGTACAAGTTCTCTCTACTGAACCAGCCCATAATTAGGTCATTGTGGGAGATTGAACATAACCTTTTCTTGAAGAATCCAAATCAAGTCAGACCTATGGCATTTGACAGAAGCTTCAGAGGAATACTTTAGGGCCAAATTTTAGATACTTAGGATCTGCAAGTATATAGATATGCCAATTTCAATATCGAGCTCCTCAAAAGCAAGTAAAATGTGTGTAGTTTTTTCCGAATTGCATAGGTCTTGTTTGAAGAATCAAGTTGAATTGATTCCAAGGGCATATTGTAGAATATATATCAGTATTGGAGTCTCAAATGGCACCTAAAAATAATTCAACACCCATTAAGCCTTTATAAGGATCTACTATGGCTCATGAAGATGAAGAATGGAAACATGAAATATCAAAATTACAAGAGCAAGTGCAACAAATTTTGCTCTTGCAAAGAGAAACAAAAAATGACATGGAAGTTTTGAAGAAAGGCGTGGAAACTAAGATGGATGGTTTGAATAAAGGCGTGGAATCTAAGATGGATGGTTTGAAGAGTGGAATGGAAGCTAAGATGGATGGCATGGAAGCTGACATGGAATCTAAGATGGATGACATGGAAGCTAAGATGGAAAACATGAAGAATGATCTAAAAGGAGACATGGAAGCTTTGACAAAGTTGATACAAGAAATGTTTCCTAATGGTGAAAAGATAGTAGAGGAAACTCATGATGAGAAAAAAATAAGTGTTAATCATGATCTCATAAACTCTAATGTTGGAGGGAAGAACCACCATATTCCAAAAATGGATATGAGGAATTTTGATGGAAAGGATTCTGTAACATGGATACTACAGATGGATCAATATTTTGATCTCAATAATGTGCAAAACACACAAAAGGTTCGCATTTCAGCTTTACATTTATAGCAAAATACATTTGTATGGTATCGATGGCTTTGCTCCCGTAAAAAAATTGTCACTTGGTCAAATTTTTATGGAGGAAATGATAGCACATTATGAGGATACAAAGAGCAACACTTTCTTTAGCCAATTGTTAAATCTCAAACAATAGTGTTTAGTGGGGGATCACATTAAGGACTTCCAAAAATTGAATATAAGGGTAACTGATATTCCAGAGGAACACATGATTGATCTCTTCATAGGTACTTTAAAGGATAACATCCAACATGAAGTTTGCGTTTTGGAACTTGATTCATTGGAGAAGGCATTCAGGTTGGTAATAAAAATCGAATGTAAAATTATGGCGACAAGGAAGCCTACCACTCACTTCTATAAAGATGGAAGTGTTGCTACTCGTAGATTTCCACAACCTACAAGGTTGAAACCACAAAAATTGGAAGAAAAAAGAGCAAAAGGGCTTTGATACAGTTTTGATAGAAAATACACTAAAGGTCATAAGTGTGCTGAGAAGAAATTATTTTATATAGATTGTGAAGAGGAAGAAGAAAATGAACAAGAAGAGGATATACACTAGGAACCAACCCTAGAAGAGGAAGAAATGAGTCCGGCCATATCATGTAATGCATTGGTAGGAATTACCACCCCTCAAACTATCAATATAGAAGGACATATCAAGAAGAAAAATGTAATAGTGTTGATTGATTTAGGTAGCACCCATAATTTTATTCATTGTAAGGTAGCCAAGGAATTGAATTGTTTCCTATATCCAACACCAGAATGTCAAGTGATGGTTGCAAATGGAGGAACTATAAATTGATCTGGAAAATACCATAATATCAAGCTAACCATGGGGGAATTTATATTTAATAGTCCAATGCTTTCCATTCCTATGGGAGGTGCTGAAGTTGTACTAGGAGTATAATGGTTACAATCTTTGGGGACGGTAGCTTTTAATTTTCAAAAAAATTTCTTGAAATTTTTTCAAAAGGAAAGGAAGTCGAATTACGGTGTATTGCAGGGAAGCTGGGAAAGATAATAAGCTCTAATGTCATGACAAATATTCTAAAGAAATAACAACAAGTCGTAATTGCACAATTATTCTCACTAGAAGTTCCAACATCAAAATCATCTATTTCTGCAGATCTCTAAAAAGTCTTGGACAATCATTCCAAGGTGTTTGAAACTCCCAAAGGACTCCCACCTATTCGTGATCATGATCATGCTATTCATTTGATTCCGGGAAGTGTTCCTCCAAACATCAGGCCTTATAGATATCCTTACTTCCAAAAGAGCGAAATTGAACGTATGATTGCAGAAATGTTAGAGGCGGGTATAATTCAACCTAGTCAAAGTTCTTTCTCTGCTCCTGTAGTATTGGTACACAAGAAGGATGGATCATGGCGCATGTGTCCAGATTATAGGGAACTCAATAAGCTCACAATTAAAGATAAATTTCCTATTCCCGTGATTGATGAATTATTGGATGAATTACATGGAGCAATTTATTTTACCAAGTTGGATCTTCATTCAGGATATCATCAAATTAGAATGAAGACTGAAGATATTCCGAAAACAACATTTCGAACTCATGAGGGTCATTATGAACTTTTGGTCATGCCTTTTGGCCTTACCAATGCACCTTCTACATTTCAAGGGTTGATGAATTCCATTTTCAAACCCTTCCTTAGAAAATTTGTGCTAGTATTTTTTGATGATATACTAATCTGTCGAGTCATAAAAAGGTATCTTTTGAACACCTAATTAGTCTACATTAATCATCAATCCGAGAGCGTCTTTTTATTCCAAGAGTGTACTCTATCTGAGGCTGCAATTTTCTAAGAGAAACGCTGTGAAGATGTAGTATAAAATAACAAAAACAAAAGTAACCAATGCTTGAAAAGAAACCTAATTACAGTGACATGAATGGAAAGATTAAACTACTTCAATCTTTGCAGAACATCGATCAGGGATGCAGTAGCAGTAACTCTTTCCCTTAGAAATTGATGCAAGATGACCAATTTGGGAACTTGGAAGCTAAAGCCTCTATCCTCTACAGTTGGAGATCTTAAAGCAATCAAAACGAAAGAAGATTCAATGAAAGCAACTTAAACGAAACGCAATCTAAAAAGGAACAATAGCATGTAACTAGAACTCCTCTGTTTGCTAGTAAAAAACTATGAATAAGTAATGAACAGAAATGGAACAGCAACGCGAATTGAACAGCAATTATGATTCTGACATATTCAAGGCACTACATTTCTATGCTTCAATTCTGTCGACAGCTTCTCACCACGCAACCACCAATTATAACAGATTATAAACTAAAGGAACAATAACTCGAATCAGATACAAGTCAGTGAAGCCTTATGATAACAACAAAATAATCGAACAACAAATTGTGCTTATTGTAAAGAAGTGAAACAACAATGACTCTGTATTTGATCCAGTCAGAAATAAAGCAATTCAAACATTAAACGTACTCCACACGACAGTAAACAAAGATTAAAATACAAACAGTGAAGTGATTCCACCAGAGCCGGGCCCTTAGCGCCAGTGAAATATTGCTGGGCTAATTCAGAATTGCAGAAGGTAAATAAAATTCATGCTTTGTATTAAACCAACATAAAGTATTACAGAAAGGTTTCTCTCAAACAGAGAGTTAGTATAACAGAGAAAATGTAAAGTCTTTCGATCGATTCCCAATAATAATAACAATCTGTCCCCCGTCACTAAAGGACATGGCTTTACATATCAAATCTTCGACGGACCAATCAAAGAACAAGATAGGTTTGAATAGTGATCCCTCAGGATTTGCTCCTCTGTGTTTAGTTATCATTCTGTTTGTGCTGATTGAGGCCGAGCTGTTCCCTGTCTTTTCTCGGCTATTCGTTTAGATCTTCTTGCCCTTGGCTGGATATGATTCAATGCTGATGGAGCAGCAGTTAAACTTCTCTCAACCCCGCCTTTGGTACAACTTTTCACCTCTCCGAATTCCTGTTTGTCAATCAAAAAGTAACCTTTAGTCACCTTTTCGTATTAAACATAAACCTTTCCAATTCTATTGTAATTCCTATGATAAATATCATTTTGAAGGCAAAAAAGAGTATATTTATGGTAAAGAATGAGTAAATATACAATAATTTCACACCTCTTTTACTACCCAACATAATCTACATCAGGTCTTGGAAGGATCATGTTCAACATGTTGACAGGGTGCTCAAACTATTGCAGGAGAAACAATTATATGCAAAAACATCCAAATGTTTCTTTGGAGTACAAGAGCTGGAATATTTGGGTCATATTGTGTCTCACAATCCTAGTGTTAAGGTAGACCCTAACAAAATTAAAGCCATTAAGGAATGAAAATTCCCCACAACCATAAAGTAGTAGCAAGGATTTCTCAGGTTAATAGGGTATTATCGCAAGTTTGTTAAGAATTATGGGAGAATAGCAACACCTCTAACAACATTATTGAAGAAAGATGCATTTTCATGGACTCCTGAAGCAACTAAGGCCTTTGAAAATCTTAAAGAGGCAATGTTCCTAACACCGATCTTAGCTATGCCGGACTTCACAAAAACCTTTTATTATGGAATGTGATGCCTTAGGAAATGGAATTGGTGCTGTTTTAATGCAAGAAGGAAGACCCATTGCTTTTGAAAGTCGTCGAATCAAAGGAAAGTATTTACAGAAACCTATTTATGAGAAGGAAATGTTAGCAATACTGCATGCACTAAAGAAATGGAGACCTTACCTAATAGGAAAACACTTCAAGGTAAAAACTGATCATGATAGTCTTAAACAATTTTTGGAACAAAGACTATCTTCAAAAGAGAAGCAAAAATGGGTCACAAAGATGTTGGGTTATGACTTTGAAATAATCTACAAAAAAGGGAAGTTAAACATTGTTGCAGATGCACTCTCAAGAAATAATGAAGAGGTGGAAGCATTGCTTTGTGCCATTTCTATTATCCAACTAGATTGGATAACCGAAGCAAGAGATGAATGGAAGAAGCACGAAGAAGTGTGGACACTCATTCAAAAGTCGCAGCAAGATCCAAGTACATCTGATACATTTAGTTGGAAAAATGATTCCTTATGGTACAAAAATCGCTTATATCTTTGTAAGAATTCCCAACTAAGACAAAAGATTCTTTTTGAATTGCACACTTCTCCTTTAGGAGGACACTCAGGATTTTTAAAAACTTACCACAGTTGGAAGAAAGATTTTTTTGGGATGGCCTTAAATTTGATATTCAAAAGTTTGTGGCAGAATGTTGGTTTGCTAGCAGAATAAAGTTAATACAATTAAGAACCTGGGTCTTCTACAACCTTTATCCATTCCAAGTCAATGTTGGGAGGAGATTTCAATGGATTTTATCACAGGTTTACCTAAGTCGGAAGGAAAGATTGTCATCATGGTGGTAGTTGATATACTTACCAAGTATGCACACTTTTGTGCATTATCTCATCCATTTAAAGCAAGTACAGTTGCTACTACATTTATAGACACCATTCAAAAGCTACATGGAAATCCAAGGGTTATTGTGAGCGACAAAGATCCCATTTTTACTGGAAATTTTTGGACGGAGTTATTTTCTTGTTTGGGTACTCTATTAGCTCATAGATCATCTTATCATCCTCAATATGAAGGTCAAACTGAGATAGTAAGTAAATGTTTGGAAGGATATCTTTGTTGTTTTGTATCTGATAAACAAACACAATGGGTCAAGTGGTTACCTCTCACTGAATGGTGGTATAACAATTCCTTCCCTACTGCAGCAAAAATGACCCCATTTATGGCACTTTATGGATATCATCCACCATCCATCACATCATTTTTAAGAGAAAATTCGAAGTTCAAGCAATGGAAGATCACATCGAGCATCAACAAGAAGTTCTCCAACTCTTATAGGATAACCTGAATTTGGCACAAAATCGAATGAAACAACAAGCAGATCAACATCATAGCGAGAGAAGTTTTGATGTAGGAGACTGGGTATTTTTACGGCTACAACCATACAAACAAATGTCCCTCAAGCAAGCAAAGAAGGATAATAATTTATCGCTAAAGTAATATGGTCCTTACAAGGTGTTGCAAAATATTGGTACTATGGCATAGAAATTGAAGCTTCCTGCTTCTTCACGAGTGCATCCAGTTTTCCATGTTTCATGCTTAAAGAAGGTTATAGGTGAAAATCTTCCAGTTCAAATAATATTTCCAGAACTCGATGAGGAAGGAAAAATCATATTAGAACCTGAAGCGGTCACGGAAACAAGAACTCGATAGCTACGAAATCGATCAATTTCAGAGTATCTCATCAAGTGGAAGAACTTACCCACTAAAGATTCTACATGGGAGGATGAGAATTTTATAAAGAAGCACCCAGAGCTACTCAAGCATTGAGGCCAACACTTTTTTGAAGGAGAGGGGCATGTTAGGTCCCTATATTACTAGTATAGTCCCTTATTTTTGTTAGTGTAACCCCATTATTGTTATTATTGTACCCTCCTGTAACCCCCATATTGTTATTATTGTGCCGTTAAATTATTATTTTTAGGTCGACTAGGATTACATTGTGTCCCCATGGACTCCTATATATAGAAAGGAGGTTTTTTCATTTTTATCATCCAAGAATTGTTCATTCATGTAATGTATTGGATGTTGCCCCCTCGAAGTGGCTTATTTCTAAGGTGTTGATATCTCTTTTCTTCTATTTTTGGAGCTGGTTTCACAACATAGCTTTAGTCGATACAGTTGATGTTTCACTAGTCTCACATCTAGCTTTCGCGTGATCTTCATTTCTCCCAACTCCCCTTTAATTCATTTGATCTCTGCAATGGACGAAGGGAAAAGATCCTCATGCTCCTTCAGCGGATCGAATATTTTATTTTTGGTCTATTTGTCCCAATGGTCCCCAATGGAAGCCAATTTTTGTTTCTCTTCAGTATTGATGCTGTGCTTCTACAACTTTAGAGTTTTTAGATGCAGGCTAGCTGTTATAGGGAGATTTTCTACATCTCATTCCCCCTCGGATTCTTTGAAAGTTGATGCAGGAGCATCTGGACTTAGCCAGCAATGTGATTTTATGTTCACATGTTGTGGCTAATCCAAGAGAAATAAAACATTAGTATTAATATTTTATTATTTAATTATTGATGAGAATAGTTAGTTGTTTTGTATTTTTTAATTAATTAGGAATAAAATTAGGAATTGGTTTCTTTCCCTGCATGGAAATAGAGCCAAAGTAGGGATAAGCACTTAAAAATAGGGAGATATTGATTTGTTGGAAAAATTCGAGAAGAAATCTATTCTAAGAGGAACAGTTTCATATTCAAGTATAAATAATAGGGAAGTAGAGAGGAAAAACCAAGAGTGCCAATGTGAAGACTACAAACGCAAAGGGGCAATTAATGAAATATTTGGCCCATGAAATATTAATATAATTTGTATTTTTCCATTATATGTTTTCTTTTAACTGTTTAATCTGCAATTATAGATATGCTGTATATGATTGTGTGAATGCAGGAACATTTGTGCATTCTAAAAAAACAACGACAAAGGCAACCTCAGATTGGCTAGAGTGTAAGTGAATGGCGTGGTTCTAATTGGAAAGCGAAAGATGAAGACAACCAGCGTAGGGTGGAAGTCTGTCACTGTATGCTGGAGTGTTTGTCAGAGTGTAGAGACCGCATATGTTTGGACGCAGACGTTGGATAAGCTAGGGACCATGCCGTAAAGGGAAGTTGGGAATAAACGGTGGCAAACAACATTGGCATTCCTATAGAAAATGCCTTGGACAGTATGCTATTTATAGCAGTGGCTACAAGGGTCCGATTGCATTAACCGTAACACAGAGAAATGCTATACAACATTTGATACTCTTGTGCAACGTCTCATGTTTGGCAGCGATTCCAGTAATGCAAAGAAATTCCATACAACATTTTCTCTCTTGTGCGACGTCCTATGTTTGGTAATGATTCCATTAACATAGCAAAACATTGTTACAGTCTTCTCCTTCTTCTGCTAACATCTCACATATGGTAATGATTTCATTATTGATTGTATCGACATTTGTAATAGAATGGAATTTGCATTGAAAAATAGTGAAGCTACAAATGCAATTGTGACTCATAGAGCTTGACCAATATAGATTGTTGTCTCTATGCTTTATAATTTTTCGCAAATCAGAGTTGCGCACTAAGAGAAAAGAAAAGTATGAATTCCACCACATATGGAGAGTCTATTTATTTGGGATTAAGTATAATTAAATTTCTTGCTACAATAAATATTAAAGTGTGCATTTGTTCACTTCATCAAATTTTGGTATCAGAGCCATTGAGTTGTTCTTGAGCATTGCAGAAAATGTTGCCCAGAAGGGGAGCTAGAATAGGTCGAGGAAGACCTATAGCAAACACAGTTCTGCTAGAAGAAATCCGAAACCTGCATACAAGGATGGACACAATAGAAACTAATCAGAGGAGGGAAACATATGATGGAATTTACAGTGCAGATGAAGAAGAAACCACCAAAGAAGAAGTTGAGGAAGAAAGTGAGACAACGAAAGTTATGAAGATGCTAGAAAAGGCCAGTAGTAGACCAAAGGTAGAAGTACCTTTATATGATGGAAACCTAAGTGTGGAAGTACTAATGGACTGGATCAGTGCATTAGACAAATATTTCGACTATGAAGAAGTCGATGACAAGAAGAAAGTGAAGTTTGTAGCCACGAGATTGAAGGGTCATGTGGCCATGTGGTGGGATGAATTGTAGTTGTCTAGAGAACGAAAAATGGAAACCAAAAATCAAACAATGGGAAAAGATGGTGAGTAAACTGAAAGGTAAGTTCATGTCGAAATATTATCAATTAAATATTTTTAGAAAATTGAAAAACTTAATGAAGAAAGGAATGACTATCAAATAATATACTGAAGAATTTAATAAGCTGAGTATTAGAGTGGGACATATTGAAGATGACATATAAAAAGTAACTAGATATATAAATGGTTTAAGATATGAAATACAGGATGAAATCAACTTATTAAATTTGAAGACGATTGAGGATGCATATCAAGCAGCTTTGAGAGTAGAGGAGAAAATGTTGCACAAAAAAACCTAGAGGAATAGAGGCAAGAGTCCGGCAAAAGGATGAGGAACATTTAAGTCCAAATTTCAACACATCCAGAATGAAGCAAGGAGTTCGAGTAATAGATCACCACAGAGAGGAGACTCTGGTCGCAGAAGGTTTGTGCCTAGAGGTAGAGGCCTAGAAAGAGATATTCAGTGCTTTACATGTGGTGAGTGGGGACATGGGTCGTGGGATTGTACTCTATATAAAACAATAACCTAGCGAAATGTAAATGTTGCTGAAATAAAAGAAGAAATTCCTCAGATTTCAGCCAAAGAGGAACCACCTGAAGCCAGAAAATCCTTGTTGTTGAAGAGGATATTACTTAAAGCATCTAAGGAAGCTGGAGAACCAGCTCAAAGAAAGAATCTGTTCTGAACTGTCTGTAATTCAAAAGTTAAGTGCTGAAAATTGGTAATTGATAGTGGAAGTACTCATAAAATTGTTTCTATGGAAATGGTGGACAAATTGAAGTTAGAGAAAACAATAAACCCCACTCCTTATAAAGTATCATGGCTCCAAAAAGGCCATTAAATTATTGTAACTGAACAATGTAAGGTCGAAATCTAGATCGGTATTTATAAGGATGTTATTTTATATGATGTAATGCCGATGTATGTATGTCACATATTGTTAGGAAGACCTTGGCAGTTTGATCAGAAAGCCATACATGATGGCAGAAGAAACACTTATACTCTCGAGAAAGAAGGGAACAAGCATACACTGCTGCCATTGAAAGCTGAAACTGACGAAGAGGCATCTGGAAAAAATGTTACGATGATGAGTGGAAAAAACCTGTTGCAAGAAGTCGAGAAATATGAGGAGACGCATTTTGATATTATAGGGAGACCCAATGTAATTTTAACTTCTATGAATTTAGAATATTTACCTGAAGAATTTCAAAATTTGTTGAATTATTTTGCTGATATTGTTGTGGATGAGTTGCCAAATGTGTTACCGCCCATCAGGAGTATTAGTCACCACATTGATCTAATCCTTGGAGCTATTTTTCCGAATAAAGCAGCCAATAGGTTAACGCCACAAGAAAATTCCGAAGTTGGGAGACAAGTGCAAGAGTTAATGGATAAAGGATTAATCAGAGAAAGCCTCAGTCCATGTGCTGTACCAACAATACTCAGTCCAAAGAAAGGGGCTGAATGGCGCATGTGAATAGATTCTAGAGCCATAAATAAAATCACCATCAGGTATCATTTTCCTTTACCATGAATGGATGATTTAACGGTTTGATTGAGTGGGTGGAATTATTTTTCTAAGATAGATTTGAAGAGTGGGTATCATTAGATAAGGATTCGAGAAGGGGATGAGTGGAAAACCGCATTCAAAACAAACATTGGTTTGTATGAATGGTTAGTAATGCCGTTTGGGCTTACTAATGCACCCAATACCTTCACGAGGTTAATGAATGAAGTTTTGAAGGAATATGCAGGCAAGTTTTTAATTGTTTATCTTGATGATATTCTCATTTCAGCCGAAGTAAAGAGGAGCATCTAGAACACCTTAAATTAGTTCTAAAAAAGTTTCAAAAAGAAAAATTGTTAATAAATTTGAAGAAATGCAGCTTTATGAAGGATGAAATATTTTTTTTGGGATTTGTAGTCTCTAAGGAAGGGTTGAAAATGGATTCGGAGAAAATCCAAGCAATCGTGAATTGGCCAACTCCTAGAAGCATATTTGAGGTAAGAAGCTTCCATGGTCTTGCAAGTTTCTATAGAAAATTTATCCAAATATTTAGTCAGATTTGTGCACCCATTATTGAAACAATAAGAGAAACTAAACAACCATTCAAATGGATAGAAGCAGTAGATCGAAACTTTAAATTGCTGAAGAGAAAAATTACTGAAAAACCAGTTCTAGCTTTACCAAATTTTAAGAAAGTTTTCCAGGTTGAAACTGATGCTAGTGGAATTGCAATTGGAGCAGTTTTGAGTCAAGATCATAAACCAATAGCATACTTCAGTGAAAAACTAAATGAAGCAAAGAAGAAATATTCATCTTATGACAAATAATTTTATGATGTTGTACAGGTTTTAAAAAAATGGAGACATTATTTGTTACCAAAAGAGTTTGTGTTATATTCTGATAATCATGCATTACAATTTATAAAAAATTAGCCAAAATTAAATCAGAAACATGCCAAATGGGTATAATATTTGCAGAGTTTCACTTTTTTAATCAAACATACAAGTGGTAAAGTGAACAAAGTTGCTTATGCTTTGAGCAGGGTGAAGTTAATTATGCAGGAATTACAAGTTGGTGTTGTAGGGTTTTGTTATGGCCTAAATCCATCTCAGGCTGAGAAAGGCAGAATCTAGGGTAACATCAAACCACGCTTAATCTGGTAGCTAGCCCTACCAGATCGGGAGAGGGCTCTCTCCTAGTCAATCTCAGCGAAAATAATCAGTGAGGCTTGAGATGACTTGAATAAAGGATGATTTTAGGCTAGGTATATATGTAAAAGAGATTGATTTGATTTTGAGGGTGCTTTTTGGATCAAAGGGAAGGACAGATTTTGGGTCTGGGGAATGAGGCTTAGTTTTTTGCAGAGATCTGAATGGGGCAAGGTAGGCAATTGTTTTGACACTTCAATTTTGAATGAAATGGATAGCTTAGACTGGTGAGGAGTTGAAGAGGGTAAGAAAATTTCAGGAATCCTCTTCAAACAGTTGAAAACATAGAAAATTAAACAAACCCTAGGTAGAGCACTACAAATTTTTAATGAATTCCACCTTTATCCTTGTTTGTTTAACTTAAGAAGAAATAAGAGGGAAAATGATACACATGAAACACTAGTAAACTTACATTAACAGAGAGAAACACATCATCAAAACAAAGAGCCACACGAATCCCAAGGAGTGCTGCAAACCCTGGTCTATTCCTTTGCCAAACTGCAAAGATGAATGTACAATGAAGCTCAAAGAAATCCCAAGTGTCCAACCATGCTAATGACTGAAAAACTAAAAAATATAGACAACACTAACTCATCCCCAGCCTCTAGGGGTCGAGCTCACAAGTTTAGGATATGTTTCAACAAGATCTAAACTGAGAACTAGAAAATAGGTTGTGGAACAACATGCCTCTATAAGATAGGAAACTGATTCATTCAATTGCAATTCACCTTTTGATGGATGAATCTACCTCCATGAGTAAAAATTTAACAAAATTACATCAAGATCTAGAAAAATACATCCAATTAAATCATTATTTTAAAATTTGGAAGTAAGAAAGTAAAAATGTCAAAAAATAGGCGAAAAACAGAGTTACTGAGTCCAAAATGAGCAAAAATCCCCAATGCGCCGAGCCTGATTTCTCTATACGTCGCACCAGTTTGGAGCTGATTTTGAAGGCCTTCCCGGTGTCCAAATTCACTCCAAGTGGGCTTTTTGAAAAGGTCTTCCTGTCTACTTTCCAACACAAGTGGAATTTATAAATTTGGCTTCCATTTTCCCCTCCAAAAATGAGTTCTCCTAACACTGCTTCCTGTGTGTCCAAAAAGGGGCAGAAAGGTTATTTTTAGGGTGTTTTTGACCCTTTTGGAAGCCCAAAACTTGTCAAAATATTTTGTCCATAAGTAGGCATGAATAATTTTCCGTGAAAAATATAAAAATGTAAAGTTTTCCCCAAGAGGAGTCCCCCATCAAAAGCACGCGCCAAGTGGCGCGGCGCATAGAGTTGAAAAATCTGTTTTTAGGCCAAAAAATCAAAATTTGCAAAAAGTGTCCCAAATTTCTTGAAATTTGGGCTGAATGTCCTCCATCATGTACTATGCTGGGCCAAGGAAGCCTCGGCCAAAATCTAAAGTCTATCTTGCCTTTTCCAACGGTTTTAGGCCTTCTTTAACTTGGCCTTCAAGATTTTGATTCGTGCCTTGCAAACATGATTTCTTGCCCAATAATGATTAGCCATGTGCCTCAACATGTTATTTTCCTTCTTGGCCTTCTCCAACAGTTTTTCCAAATGAATATTTAACCTTTCAAGCCAAGTTTAACGATCAGCCTCAATCTCCTGCTCAATGGATGTCATCTCGGTTTTGCTCCTTTTGGCAGCTTGCCGGTTCTCACATATATTTTGCAACTCCATGATAGTTTTCTGATCTTCTAGCTGTTTGTTTCTCTACTCAAGGTAGTTGATTATCCATTGGGATCTTTGTAATTTGAGGGAAAGTGTTTATCTCCACCTTTTTCTCCTAAACAATCTCTCTCAGCTTTGAGCTTGGTGAGCCCAAATCATCATCAATGAGTATGAAGTCTGTATCCTGGCCTCCTAAAGGCCCCTCATCATGTATTGGCCTCTTACCCTTGTCCTGTACTTGTACTGTTGATGAACGAAGTGAGACCCCCTCCACCCCGGGTGGAGATAATACTCGCTTGGCTACTACAAACAACCCTCTAGTGACCCTCTGATAGGTGGTAAACATCGACACAATAGCGGTCTGTGTCTCATGACCTTCCTGCTGATATGAAGGTTCACCTGCCTCATGAAAAACCTTCGAAGGTATCTGAGGAGCTGTGAAGAACTCATTAGAAATGAAATCCTCCCATGAAATATCCTGCAAACCAAGCTGATGCATAACCACAATTTTGATGAGTGCAAAGTGATAGATACTGTTACACTGCTGCTCAGGAGTTTTCCTTTACACGAGGGTGGTCATCTTCTCAATATTTCGGCACATGAAGTATGGGAGGTTCATCATTCTCACCCTGGTAAAATGCATCAGCAACATGATATGATAGGCATAGAGGCGAGAAAACCGATCCTCACAACTGAAATATTTGATAATAAGTTTCATCAAAGGAGCGTATGAATCTTTCAGGAACCGAAAGGGAAAAACTCTGCTGAGTTGTCTCAAAAAACTGGGCTTGATATATGGCTCATAGTGTTCCCTGTCAAATTGATGTGTTTTGTTCCATTTCTCTCCAACATTTGGAATACCAGTTGCTAGAGAGATAGACTCAAGCGTTAAAGTGAATGTCACACCTGCAAGAGTGACTTGGTGATCCAGGTGGATATCGGTGGCCACCCACCTATTCCATTTGGACCAGCACCATCAATTCTTGTAGATTTTCACAGTCAGCACAACTTACTATTTTTAGCAGGTTTTTGGGTCCTCCACTCTCGGAACCGTTTTGGGGGCTTAATGATCCAGGTGGATATTGGTGGCCACCCACCTATTCCATTTGAACCCCCATCTTCAGTTCTTTCAATTTTCAAGTTGCAACAAAACTTACTATTTTTAGCAGTTTTTCGGGTCCTGAACTTCCGGAGCCGTTTTGAGGCCCTAAACGACATTTTTGGGGAAAACGGAGAGCAACATGGGTCAATGGACTGATGTTGCTCGTTCAAAAATTGAAGTCCTTGGATAGATCTTTCTAACGAGCTATTGAGCGCGTCAAACGGAGATCGGGTGCCAAAGTTATGCCCTCGGAAAGTTGAACCACCAATTTACCCAAACGGGCGCCCACAGTTTTGGCGCCTCATCTCCTATGGTTAGGTTTTTTGGACGTTTCAGATTCTACATTGTTTCTCAACAATAAATAGGCCCTCGAGCCTCATTGTAACACAGTTCAGAGGTCTGTAGCCATCACATCTCTTCTCAGAGATTCGCTACCAGCACCCCAGCTATTTTATTTCCATTATGCCTGTAAGCATATTTCTGTTATTTGATATTAATGAAATGAAGCATTATTTCCGCTGCATCTCTATGTTCATGGTTATTTCCTCAGACTCGCTGCGTCTCGCACATAAATCCGCATCGCTGGTATCGTAGCCAAGTCTCCGGCTTCTTTCTTTGTCTTTCTTTTGCATGTCCCCAACGCGTCAGGGTATAAGGAGTAGGCTCGATCTCGGTTGAACCCTTGCAAGATCGGCCTCGCAAACCCCGACGACCTCCCATGGCAGAAGAAAAGAAAGATGAGGGAGCAGGAGATCCTATCAAAATACTTCTCGAGGAGGGCCTCGAGAAACAAAGGAACGCGATGATGGATAACTTTGCTCAAATCCTTCAACGACTGCCCACATATGGCGCATCTGCATCCAACAGCCACTCTGGAGGCACCACTCCCTTCAAGGTACAGGTAAACTTTGACATTCCTATATTTGAAGAAAAAATAGATGCAGATGTTGTAGACAGATGGTTAAATTTGTTGGAAGGGTATTTCTCGGTCCATGACTTCTCTGACCGAGAAAAGATTATTTTTGCACTCCTCAAAGCCGCCCCCCATGTCAAAGACTGGTGGGAAACCTACCGTGAGCAAGAGGGCGAAGGGGAATCCTCTCTGTTCTCGACCACACCCACTTGGAATTCGTTCCGAGACGGCATCAAGGAACAATATTACCCCGTGGGGAGCTATGAGGACAAATACATCCAATGGACCACACTGCGGCAACAAAAGGATCAAGATGTGCACGAACTAACGAATCTGTTCCATACCCTGCGCACAAAGTTGGGTATTAAAGATTCAGAGAGACATTTGGTGCTCAAGTACCGCGGCTGTTTGCACAAACACATTCAGGAGGAAATGGAGTTCCTCGACATTACATCGCTTGGCACGGCATATCGCTATGCCGCCAAGATCGAGCAGAAATTTCAGCAGAAGAAGCGAGACTTTGGATCCGCGAATCCGAAAGGTGCCCCCGAATCACAAGGGGCAAGGCCAAAGCAATGCGACTCAGAACAACACCACAAATCCAAGGAAGGACACAGGGAAGTGGTGTGAATTTCATAACAGCCCCACTCACAGCACAAACGAGTGTCGGGCCAAACAGTCTTTGGTGGCTGAACTAAAGGCACCCGAATCAGATGCATTTTCTGATCCTGAGTTAGAACCAGACAAAGGCAATGACAAAGGGAAGCAGATCATTGATACGGATCCCAGTGCCATTGTTGCCACCACCAAGATCCAGAAGGAGGGTCCAGAGGATCCAGAGGAGGGGGAGCGCCTCTTCCAGTCGCAGATGTGGGTGAAGGGTTCTCCGCTGCAGTTTCTCGTTGATAGCGGAAGCCAAAAGAACCTCATTTCAGCAGACGTTGTGAAGCGGCTCGGCCTACCAACCATAGCACACCCGCAGCCGTATACCATCGGGTGGCTCCACCCAGGAAGAGATCTCCGCATCCGCCAGCAGTGCCGACTTCCATATAGTATCAAGCCATTCACGGATGAGGTATTGTGTGATGTTGCTCCTCTTGATGTAGCTGATGTGTTATTGGGCCAACCATACTTGTGGAGGTGACATGCTGTGTATGATTCTAGGCCTCGTGCTGTTATTATTACTTTGGGAAATAACTTGTACAGGATACCGGAGGTAGTACCGCCTCCTGCCATCTCTTTGACTACTGCAAAACAACGCAGTAAGATTGTTTCCTAGACCAGGAAATTCATTTTCCTTACGACTCACTCACAGGGAAAGAAGAATATTGTGGCCACAACCTCGAAACAGGGCTCCCTTTCACGGCTGCAGCAGATGGAAAAAGTCATGGAGGAATACGATGACAATTTCTCCTCACTCATAGAGGTTCCAGTACACTGTCAGGACAAGCACTCCATTGATCTGATTCCCAATGCACCACCACCTAATGTTGCCATACATCCTGCAACTACACATACAGAATCCAAACATGTACTGTATGAGGCTGATAAAGAAACCAAATTTACTAAACGCATCCAGCATGTCCACCCGCAGGTCCATGACATCTTCAACACATCTAATACTCAGTTCAATAGAATTTTCCTCTTCTCATGGAGGATCTCAACGCAATGGGGACCATTGCTTCCTAAGGAGGGAGGAATGATCCAGGTGGATATCGGTGGCCACCCACCTATTCCATTTGGACCAGCACCATCAATTCTTGCAGATTTTCACATTCAGCACAACTTACTATTTTTAGCAGGTTTTCGGGTCCTCCACTCTCGGAGCCGTTTTGGGGGCTTAATGATCCAGGTGGATATTGGTGGCCACCCACCTATTCCATTTGAACCCCCATCTTCAATTCTTTCAATTTTCAAGTTGCAACAAAACTTACTATTTTTAGCAGTTTTTCGGGTCCTGAACTTCCGGAGCCGTTTTGAGGCCCTAAACGACATTTTTTGGGAAAACGGAGAGCAACATGGGTCCATGGACGGATGTTTCTCGTTCAAAAATTGAATTCCTCGGATAGATCTTTCTAACGAGCTATTGAGCGTGTCAAACGGAGATCGGGTGCCAAAGTTATGCCCCCGGGAAGTTGAACCACCAATTTACCCAAACGGGTGCCCACAGTTTTGGCGCCTCATCTCCTATGGTTAGGTTTTTGGACGTTTCAGATTCTACATTGTTTCTCAACAATAAATAGGCCCTCGAGCCTCATTGTAACACAGTTCAGAGGTCTGTAGCCATCACATCTCTTCTCAGAGATTCGCTACCAGCACTCTAGCTATTTTATTTCCATTATGCCTGTAAGCATATTTCTGTTATTTGATATTAATGAAATGAAGCATTATTTCCGCTGCATCTCTCGTATTTATGATTATTTGGAAAGCAGATGATGTCCCCGCACAAATCTCGTATCAAACATTCACAAACTCTCCGATGAAGACATTCTCGATAATATTGGGATCCCTGGAAATGTTCACCGGGATAGTAGGAGAAATCACAGCCATGTTCCCTTCAGCATAAACCTGTGTTGGTGCTAAAGGGTTCAGGACTGGGCGAACAGGACCAGGAGACTGAGGACTTGGAAAAATTGTTTCAACTTCGCTCAAATCAGGTAAAAAGTAAGACCGATGATGCAAATCATCCCACGGTCTATCTATACCAGTCATAGCTTCCAGGATGGCCTCTTCAAATGGAAGAGTGGTATCAAGGCAATCCTGGGCAGAAGAAGAACTAAGTGTCCAAGCCGGAGCCACATCTCCATCCAACTCTTCTGGTGAAAGAGGAGATGGGATGGATTCTGCAGAGTCAACAATAGACTGATAAGAAATCTCAGCTGCAGACATCAGAAATTCCATTCCACCCACTTGACCTTCCGCTAATGTGGCGGTAGGGGAAGGCAAGGTCCAAGGGTCCGAAAAATAATGAGTTCTGAAGAACTCTCTTTGAAGAGGAGCCTTGGAGGATGAAATTGCATTAATATGAACCGTAGGAGGAGGAATATCGAAAGTACCCATCAAGGAAGAATACATTCCAACTCCTAAATTCTCAACAAGCGCCTTAGAATTATCCAACTTAGGAATAGATGAGTCAGTAGACGCATTCGGGTCTACAGGAGGACAATCCAGTTGATCCACTGTAACAATCCTCCCTTCGTGGGGGAAACATATAATGCGAAATAATGAGGATGCAATGGCATCCATCTCATAAATCCAGTTTCTCCCCAACAGAAGGTTGTAGTCCAAGCTTGCATCCACTACCTCAACCTCTATATTGACAATTTTTCCCCCAACACAGATGGGCAAAGCTGGGACAATACCATGGGGCCTGTGAGAATGACCGTCGAACGCAGTCAGAAGAGTGGTAGATGGAACAGCTTTGGGAGATCCAAGTGTCTTCCAGCATGCGAGAGACATCACGCATGTGGAAGCACCCTCATCAACAACCGTCCGAAAGATGTTACACTTCCGGTACGATGATTTAATATGAAAATCCATGTGATGAGGAAGTCTCTTCTTAAAATTAGACATATCAAAAGTAATCAGAAGAGAATTTTTTGGATCAATAGCCCCAATGGCAGTGAGCAAAGCACTGCGCTGAGCTGGACAAGACTGGAGTACCTCTAAAGTCGACATAGCACAAGGACTCTACGCCAGATCTTCTACAATCGAGTAGTTCTGGGCAGCCCTCGCATTTGGATTAATCGTTGATCGCTTAGAAGATGCTTTGGGCATCCGAGGCATAGACTCAACAGTAGGCTTCGTAATGTGAAGCGGCTCAGTAGCATCAGGAACTTCCTTAGCTTTCGAAGACTCTTCTCCACCATAATCATGGGATCTCGTAGCGATATCCGCGTGAGCACTCATCATGAAAATGTTCGATGGAATTTCCCCTTCCTGGGTGCCCCCAGAGGAAGCCCCAGGATTTTGGTTCACGCCAACAACTAATTGCTGCCCTTGGGGAAAAGGGTTTGTTAACACAGCCTGGGAACTAGAAGAACCCTGTTGGGCTAACAAGCGCTGCGCATCCTGAATTTTAGGGCAAAGGTGTGTGAGATGGTCTCCAGTACACAACTTGCATGGAAACTTCACTTTCTTTTTCTCCTTTGGACCCTCACCAACATGCTCGTTGGTTTTATTTGCATTACCCTTCCCGTTCTTGCCCTTCTTCTTGTTATTTCGTCCCTTCTTCTTCCCATTGGATTGTTGATTTCCTTTGGGATCAGAAGCTTGGACAGCATTTATGGACAAAGACTGGGAAGGTGATGACTCAGCAGGCACAGCCTGACCAGAAGGAGCAGATTGCAAAGACAACTACTGCAATTGAGTAAGCAGGCTGGCTGCACCACTATTGATTGATCCAATCAGTCCGTCTCCATGAGGACCGGGCTTAGTTTTAGACAGATCTAATTTGGAGCGAGGAGCATTGGGAAAATACTTGTGAAGGACCCCAGACTGAGAATATATCAACTCTAGCTGTTGGGCCCTAAAAATGGCCTGCTCCTCAGAAAATACCCCGGAGAGGGATACATATTTCGAAATATCTGACTGCAGGGATTTGAGAAACCATTCCAAAAGGAATTCACCTGGAATATGAGCTTTAATCAGCCTCTTCCTTCTCCTCCATTCCTGAATGTGATCAGAAATGTGGGTTGCATCGTCTTGCTTAAAATTAGCTAGGAGTTCAGTGCCAACATCATATCGGACAACCAACTGAAAATGGTTCAAAAATGTAACAGCCAGTTCTCCAAATGTAGCAAAACTTCCCCCAGTTAGCTCAATATACCATTTGGCAACGTTTCCAGTTAGGGTGCGTTGAAATAATCTCAACCTAATCGAATCATTGATCAGGGAGTTCGAAGAACACCATAAATGGAAAGTGGTAATGTGGTCAGACGGAACTTCTCCATTCTTACCTTCAAACTTTGGAATATCTGAAGGAAGTTTGGTGGGAACCGGAGGCCACCCCGGACTATAACGAATCGGATCATTAGTCAACTTCGACAGATCTGGCAAGTTTAACGTTGCCAGAAAAGGTAAGCGAGGTGGAGCTTGAGGATTCCATCCTTGATGGGATGGATTCCCAACATTCTGAAAAGAATACCCTGGATTTGATGAGGCACCAGGTTGCCAAAAAGGACTCGTAGAAAAAGGAGAAGAACCTCCTCCCAACGCAGAGTTACCAAAGCCCAGACCAGTTCCCCCCGCTGAAGTATGAAATGAAGAGGAGAGCCCCTGATAGGGGTTCCAGGCATTAGAAAGAGGAGAAAAGGTCTGATAAGCACTCGATGAAGGGAAAGAAGTATTCCCTTGATGACCTGCGTAAAACTGATTCCCTGCCCCCACTGTAGTGAATACAGGGTTCCATCCTGTAAAAGTGGTCGAATTCTGACCTCCAGACCAAGGATTGAAACTCTGGGTCTGAGACGTAAATGGAAAGGACCCTAAAGAAGGATTGGAACTAGGAATGTGCCCAGTTCCAAAGGGGAAACCCTGAAAAGAAGCTGATCCACTAGCCATGGAAGACATGGGTGTAGATCCAGCTGCAGCAGCGGAAAAGGAAAAAGAGGGATTCCCACTAGTGGGCATCCCTGAATAGAAGGGACCAGAATGAGAAGCATGTGCTTGGGTGAAACCAGAGCCAAACACAGCAGCACTAGAAGCAATCAAAGATAAAGCAATAGTGCCTCCTCCTTCAACAGAAGTAGGGGTCTGAATGCCTGCAGCACTCACGGCAGAAGCCGCGTTCCTAGTCGTGGCCATCGAAAGGTATGAATGATACGGAAGATCTTCCGGTCTCTCTGACTCAGGTCCGATGTATTGAACAATGAACGGATAATCAGGAGGAAGAGGAGATGGACCTGACGCAGGAGGTTCAGGTACTTCTTCAATTTGAAAATCTTCTTCCTGAGGAAATAAAACTCGCGAGGTGAGTGGAACGCTCCTCTCGGAACCGACACCAGAATCAGCTATGAAACCTTCAGATCCTTGTGGAGGATCTCTCTCCACTGCGTCAGACGTCACCGGGTGGTAACCACCTGCTAAATCACTCCTACGCCTTCTCGAAGAAGGCTCTGGACTCTCGGGAGATAACCCCCGGATTCTCCTCGATCGACGAGGCGCTTGATCAACCACTTTTATAGATTTTAAATTAGACTCAAAAAAGTGAAAAGCTAGGAAAGCTAGGAGCAAAGAGCACTCACTATAAGAAAAATCAATAAGATACAATCAAGCAAACAGACTCCAAGTATTTCCGCTCCGGGTGATGAGGACCGGACACCAAAATACAGGAAAGCGAAATATAGGACCTCCCGAAAGTAGTCTGGGATAACTACGGCCCAGAACAACTAGCGAAGGTATCAGAAACAGTTACGCCGATCTCCAAACGATAGCCTTTGCCAGCTTAAGCACCCAAGCTTCGCAAGGGCACCCCCCGAAAGTACTGCTGAAAGTGATGCGACGTCTGCCTCAGGTACCATGGGTATTCCCCCCCGCAGTCACCTATGTGGAACCTAGGAGTGGCAACTATGGGCACCAATCCATGTCAGAAGCCGAGCGAAACGGTCTTGAGGTCAGATTCATCTAATCAGAGAGGGGGTATCCCTCTTCTTAGCCTTCACTTCCCCTCACGCTTGACTCTCTGGAGGAGAGCTTTCCCGGTCCACCTAATGGAGTTGGATTTCGCTCAATTAATCAACTTCTATGTTTTGTTTGAGCGGCCTTGGAGAGTTAACTCTCCACTCACCTAATCCAAGGCCCTACAACCTAGCTAGTTGGTGTATGACACTTAGAAAACTTGCTAGTTGATTTTAAATTATATCGCTTATTTTAATGGGCTATTATGTTAAGTCACAAGGATGTGGAAATGAAACTTATGATGTTTTGACGCAGAAAGAAATTAATAAAAACCAAACTACATGCAAATGCAGTTATTTTCTTTCGATGAAAAGCAACTTCTACACGGGTTCTACGAGATTAAAAATTGTATTTTTTCTTTTCAGATAGCAAACTCACACTCACAAAAACTATGAAAATGACTAAATGTTTAAATGCACCTGATGCAAATCACTACAAGCATGCAAATCCTAAGATGCAAAATCTCCTAAAGCAGAGTGAAATTTCCCAAAATTCCTTCAGTTTTAACTCTTCTTGGTTGTCCAGAAAGCTAGTTCCCGAAATCAAGAACTCTTAATATGAAGACACCAAAACGCTTAAAAACAAGAGGAAGAAATGAATGACAACTCCCTTCCAAAATCAAGCCAAAATCCGAAGGCAAGAAACCTCAACAAAGCTTCAAAATATACAAAGAAATGAAAACAAAAATGTGAAAACAAAAGCAAACAACAAAGAAAAATGTTTTTTGAGCTTTTGAATTTTATAAAAGAGTTCGAAAAGACCAATTAAAACTATAAAATTTCAAGCCAAACAACACTGAATTTCAAGAAAATACTTCCAAAAATGCTCCAAATCTTATAAGGCTAACTAGTAGCAAGATCAATACGAGAAAAAGAAGACAATAAAACTCAGCCACTCAGCCTAGAATAATAGTGCAACCTTGCCGCAAACAAAAACTCCAAAGAACCAAGAAAGACTCTTCAAAAGTTGCAACAAGACCTAGCCAACTGAACTCAAGAAAACCAACCAAGAAATGGGCAAAAATCGTAGTGAAAAGCAAAACGCAAAGATAGGAAAGAGTAAATGAGCAGGAGCTCTCTATTCTGATGAAGCAGAATAACCAAGAATGCCCAAAAAGCGATCTTGGTACTCAAACCAGAAGTGCCAGCACAAGAAACAACACTTTGCCAAAAAGACTAGTTATCAATCAAACGAAAGAGAGAAAAGACCAAAGACCACTTTCTTCACAATCCAGAGAGTAATAAGACACTGCAGGAACAGGTCTCCACAGACAGAAAGGACTAAAAAGCCAAGGAATCCAAAATTTCAAAATCTGCCTAGGTATACGCTACTTCACAGTTTAGCAACAAGTGTGCATACACGACTGTGCTAAAGGAAACACGCGTATACGCGACTCCCTTTAGACAAACTTGCGTGTATACGCGACTATGTGCAGAAAAAAGCGCGTATACAAAGGTAAATAATGAAAAACAAAAAGGATCAAGCCTAGATAAGAAACCAGGACTTTAGTCTGACTGAGAAAGAGTAAACTGGACTGCAAATAGAAGTTAAAATTGTTGGAAACCTATCAAACAGCTGAAACCACCCAACAGGGGAATCACAAGAATGCGATCCCCAGCAGAGTCGCCAGTTCTGTTTTGGGGAAAATCACCCTAGAGGTTTGTTGGGTTTAAACCTCCACAGAGCAGGGCATGCTACTTAAGAAGGACTCACACAACCATACATGTCCATGAAAAACTAAATAGAGTAGATCGAGGAAGTTACCCGTAGGTCCTACGGTTGAAGCAGATCCCGCGGGGTCCAAACCCCCAGCAACCCTTCTTCCTTCTTAACCTAAAAGACAAGAATAAACAAGCACGAAGAACTGGTTGTACAGCATATATCTACTCTAAATGTTAGTGAAATCCATATGAAATATTAGATAAACCATAATGAATGCTTAAATAACAATTTTCTCATATATGTAAGCAGACACTAACACGTATATTTCGGGAACAAGATGGTACTTCTGTATTATAAATAGCATGTACAGAAATAACGAGTGGAGAGATCACCTGAATCCTTCCACGATCTTCGAGCAGACCGTCGTCCGGATCCATCCCACCCTTGCCTCGCCAAGATTCCTTCCGAACTGGTGCATATGAGATGACATATAAAGAGATGAGCATCTCTAGGAAACAAGGGTTTCCTGTAATGAACTGGGAAGTGCAGGAGGCACGGGAATTCAGACTTGGATAGGGAATACCAACAGAGTATAATATCAATAATTTCTCTCTCTCCCTTAGGCCATGCACATGAGGGGCTTTTATACTCCCTCAAAGTAGTTTCAACAATTGGAAACAGTTGGCCACGTGCTGGGGTGGTTGAACTACCAGAGTAACCATCAACCCAGCCCGAAAATAGGGATTTTTTATATATTTTTTAATGATTTTAATGGCATACACGGGAAAGTACATGTGGACTCGCGTATACACGCGGAAAAGTCTGGGCATAACCGCGTATGGGGATTTTAACATTGTTTTTTAGTGAATTTTGTCCAAGTCTGTAGGAATGGGTGCCCAAAGCCATAAAAGCAATCATGAATCATATGAAGGTGAGAAATGATGCTATAACGCTTAGGAGTGTGAGTGAATTATGCTGCGAAATGGATGATATGTAAGGGTGAGTGAATGAATGAGGCTTCGGAACTATCAAGAGCGTGGGTGAGGTTTAATGAAAAATGACTGTTAAAGTATGAGTTCGATTATTTCACCAATGAAATCAGGATTTGATGTTGGATAGGTCATGTAAATGATGAGGGTTAAGTGGCGAAGTGTGAGATTTGATTTCAATTTGACATGATCAGCTCTTTTAATAATGTTTTTGAGTTGGCGGTATAAAATGATCATCTAACTCATATGTCAATGTTTTCATCCTTATTATTAAATAAAATTTTGCATTTTCATACCTCAAATGTTGATGTTACTAACCTTCAATTTTTTATATTCATCTTGTCTTCAGGTATTCTTCAACGTATTCTTCAACTGATTCGGTCAAACGTTCTTGTCATATCTGAGTTGTATAAATCCATTAGAGCTCTATAATTCCATAAATCTTGTAGCTATATTTTTATTTTCTGAAAAATAAAAAGGATGCAAAGAATTGGGATTTTAGAACACGAATAAAGAAAATGTAAGGTGCCAAAAATGGATTTTTGGTTTTCAACTTATATTTTCTGTGTAAGTATGCCAATCAATGATAGGTTTTCACACTTGTACAATTTTATTATTATTATTATTATTTTATATATATTTTTTCAAAGTAATAAAAAAAATACTTCTAAGTTGGAGAAGAAGAAGAATTCTTCTTAACCAACATCATATGAGAATTATTTTGAAAAATATTAACAAATTACTCTTTTTTCAATGGCTTGTGATAGATCCTATGTCGATGTCCATTAGAGAGGAATTTTTTATTCATCTATGGTTATGATCCTGACTGCTCCATTATCAAAAATTCTCTCAATCTCATAAGGCCCAAGCCAATGATTTTGAAATTTCCCTTGAAAATCTTTGAACTTTGAATCAAAGAGAAGTGCCCAATCTCCTGATTGAATTTCCTTTCTTTGAAATATTTATCATGCCATCTGGATCTCTATTGTTGAACTA
This sequence comes from Pinus albicaulis, assembly GCA_034641835.2. Lineage (NCBI taxonomy): Eukaryota > Viridiplantae > Streptophyta > Pinopsida > Pinales > Pinaceae > Pinus > Pinus albicaulis. The sequence goes on from CM076577.1 coordinate 480,683,069, forward strand.
GGTTGGTCTTTGGAATTGCATCTTGTCTTATTTCATCAAGCTCATTGAGCTATTCCATTCTATGCCTTTGTGCTTCTGACAATTCAAGTCTGAGTTTAACTATTATCTTGAAAGTTTTTATTTGGAACTCTATTGGAAATAATACTTTCTTCCCATAAACAATTTCATAGGGATCATGACTTTTTCTGCTTCTCCATGTGGGGTGGTAGGCCCATAAAGCTTCTAGAAGATTTTATGCCCAATCGCTTCTATGAAAATGTACAATCTTTGTGAGGATTTCCTCAATCACCTTATTAGTGGACTCTACTTGTCCATTTTCCTGTCGATGATATGGAGTGGACTTTATATGCTTGATTTTGTATTCTTCTACGATCCTCTGCACCATTGTGGATATAAATTGAGTTCCTTGATCTGTCACAATTTCCCTTGGGACACAAAAACGAGTAAAAATATCCTCAAAAAGAAATGAAACTACATTATTTTCATTAGCAAAGGAAATTTCTTTAGCTTCTACCCATTTAGTGACATAATCATTACACACAGTAATATATCTCTTTTGTCTTGATGGTGGATTGATTGGCCAAAAACATCTAGAGCCTATTTTTCAAAGGGTTCAATAAGTACCCGTGGTTGTAAAGGAATTTCATCTGAAGGAACATGTTTCCCCATTCTCTGAAAACTATCGCATCTCTTAACATATTCCTTGGCATCCTTGAAAAGGGAAAGCAAATAATATCCTAAGAGAAGGAATTTATAGGTAGTTCCCTTGTCAGTGAAGTGTCCTCCACGTGGCTCATCATGACATCCTTTTAGTATCTTAGGTATTTCATCTTCTCCTACACACCTTCAAATGATAAGATCTGGAAATGTCTTGTACAATTCTTCATTTACCCATGAATAAGATGCACTCATTTGAATTATCTTCCTATTTTCTCTTGGAAACAAATATTATGGTAGCTTTCCCGTGGATAAATAATTAGCAATGTTTGCAAATCATAGAGATTTGGTAGATATTGCAAAAATATATTCATCAAGAAAATAATCTTCTATTGGTGTATCATTGACAAAAATTCAGCAACTGTGTTTTGTTTTCCAGGTCGATCTAAAATGGTGATATTGAATTCTTGCAATATTAGCAACCATCTTGTGACTATGCCATTAGTAATTGATTTATTCATTAGATATCTATATTCAAAATGATTTGTGTGAATGAAAGTTTCATAGTAAGTGATGTAATGTCTAAATTTGTTAATGGCATGGACAACACTAAAAACTCCTTTTCGGTAATAGTATAATTCAACTTTGTTGGATTCAAATTTTTACTTATATAGTAAATGGCATAAGGAGTCAAATATTTTTGTCCCAATACAGCTCCCAGAGCTATTTCTGAAGCATCAGTTGAAATATGAAAATGCAATTTCCAGTTTGGTCCTCTTAGGATGTGTGCTTCAGAAATATTTTCCTTCAAAGTTTCAAATTAATTTTAGCTCTCAGGATTCCAAATGAATTCACAATCCTTTGTAAGAAATTTTAGGAGTGGAGATGCAATATTTGTGAAGTTTTCTATGAATCTTCTGTAGTATCCTGTAAAACCAAGAAAACACCTAACATCTTTTTGAAAATTTGGGATTTTTAATTTGGAAATAACTTAAACTTTAGATGAGTCCACCTTAATTACATTTCCTGAAATATGGTGTCCTAAAAAAATTCCTTTAGTAAACATCATAAAACATTGTTCATCACTTAATGAGATATTTTCTTCCTTACATCTTATGATAAATTTTTCCAAATTTTCAAGGGCTTCTTTAACAAAATTTCTATACACTGTAAAATTATCCATATACACTTCCACACAATCATGAATTAAATTAGAGAAAATACCCAATAATTCTCTTTGGAATGTTGCAGGTGCATTGCATAATCCAAAAGGAAGTACTCGTTAAGAATAAGTTCCCCATGGATGGGTAAAAGTGGTTGTGTCCTAATCTTCTGGTGCTACCTGAATTTGATTATACCCACTAAAACCATCCAAAAATGAAAAATACTTCTTCCCTGCTAATGTATCCAAAAATTTATCTATGAAAGGTAATGGAAAATTATCCTTTAAAGTGGTCTTATTCAATTCCCTATAATCAATACATACTCTCCACTTTCCATTATTTTTAAGAAAAATTACTAAAGGTGAAACTCATTGAATTTCTAATAGTGGATAAATAAAGTTTACATTCAAAAAATTTTGTAGTCCTTCCTTTACAATCTCCCTTAAGTTTGGATTCATTATTCTGTAAGGTTGTCAGATTGGTATGGAATTATCCTCAATATATATGTGATGTATGAAAGTTTTAGGGTTTATTCCTTTCAAGTCAATGTATTCCCATGCATATGCAAAAGAATTATTTGTAATGTTTCCATTAATTTCTCCTTTTGAAATTATTCCATATTTTTGTTTATATTTAAAGTTTTACCTGTAATTTTTTTTTTCCCAAGGAAAAATCATAATTTTCATTATATGTGAAAATTACATGTTGTAGATGCATTTGCATATGCATATTTTGTGATTTTGTTCATATCATATTATTCTATCAAAAACCCCAAAGGGGTTTACATATATGGCAGACAAAATATATACAATAAATGCAATAATTTAAATTCGGTCATATAATTCATCAAAATCTGTCAAAATTGCGCTGATATCCTTGTCATATGTTTGGTTGGTCGATCAAGGGATGATGGTAATAGTTGTAGTGTTGTAGGTCCTTCTATTCTTCTATGTGCCATAGCCCCCTATGGTGGACCGCTCCCGCCTTAGATAGAATGTCAGAAATGGTGTTGCGCTCCCTGTAAATATGAGAATAGGAACTGGATAAAAAATGAGCTTTCAGATGCCAAAGATCCTCCAAAATATTCTGAAGTGTGTGCACGTGACATGTAACAGATTTTTTGAACCAACTGATGATGATTTTACAATATCCAAATATTTGTAAGTGATGAACTTCATGCTCTAATGCAAATTGAGGGAGATGATGAAGAGTGATGAGTTCTACAAAGTTATTTGTGTCCGGTCCTAATCCCATCTTAATTTTGTAAAATTTTTGTGGGGTGATATGAAGTAAAGCCCCTCCACCACATCCCAGGGGTTGAGTCGATCCATCGAAGAAGGCCCAAGGAATATTGAAATTTATGAATATGGGTGTGATGGTGTGAGGGGGTGCAGAGTGTTTTTTTTGGGGATGAAATTGTAGGAAGATAAGATGCAAGATGTAATAGAGTTCCAGTTGGGAGGGAAATCTGAAATATGGAGTTGTTCCTAGCCAGCCAAATCCCCCAGAAAATGAGGAGGGGAAGATTTCGAGCCTTTTGCGGAGAAGCTGTTTGCCACCAGTTTTTCCATGCATCTGAAATATTCTGAACATTCCATTGTGAGTTTATACTCAGGTCGAATAGTATAGAAGTCCATAAAGCCCGAGAGGTGTGACAACTAAGGAAGAGATGATCAATTGATTCAGATTCCATCCGATAGAGTGTACACCAGGAGGGGCCATGAATGGTCCTTTTGTGTAGATTTTCCATGGTGGGAGAAATGTTAGTAAGGATGCACCACATGAAGAGCCTGGTGCACGGAGGGGCCTTGAGTTTCCAAAGACACCTCCACCCCCAAGTAAGAAATTGTGGGGAGTGATCCGAGTATATGTGAAAGTAGCCATCTTTGGGAGAGTAATGCCCAGATTTGGAGGGTGCCTAGATTAATTCATTGTCCCCAGTACAGATACATATATGGCCTTCAAATAAAGCCAATGTGTAAGACTGCCATGTTTAGTGCATCGGGGTAAGGAGACCGAGTTGATTTTCAGTTTTCCAACCTTGTAGATAGAGAGTCGATGACTGATGATAAGCAATCTATGAAATTAATTAGATGCCTTGATTTGATAGGTGGTTAATGATTTCGCGTGGGAGAGTGTGAGCATTCCCACTCCCTGACCATGGGTCAATTCCAATATGCGCTAGATTGCCGGATTTGATACTCCAAGTCAGACCATTTCAAATGTGCGGCAGTGAGGCTAAGACCGCCTTCCAAATAGTTGAAATGTTTCAGTGGATCCAAGAGGGTTGTCTGATCTAGTCGATGATATTCAAGGGCCGAATGTATTTCATATATACCACTTCTGTCCAGAGATTTCTGGAGTTCATAATCATCCATCCCATTTTTTTGGCAAGTGCTTTAGAAAATGTGTCCAAATTCTTGATGGCCCATCCTCCCCATTTTTTGAGGAGGGAAATACAATCCCATTTAATCCATGCATATGTGTGTCCTTCCTGGTTCCCACTCCATAGGAATCAACAACATAATCATTGAATTTTTTCAATGATGGCTCGAGGTATCTAGGCAAGTGACATCTAGTAAACTGGGGAGGCTTCCAGGACTGATTTAATTAAGGTGAGGCGCCCAACCCGTGATAACCATTTATTGTGCCATATAAATATTCTCTTTTCCAATTTGGAAATAAGCTAAGTCCAATCAGTAATGCAGTAACCGGGGGGTTTTAGTCTATAACCAAGATACCGAAGACCATCAAGAGGATCCAGAGGAGTGAAAGGAAATATGTTCAAGGCAAATCCCCTCTCCTGTGGAGTGCATCCGAATACTGATATGGTCGATTTTTGTGCATTACAGACCATGCCAGTGTCAATGCTGAATGAGGAAAGTTCTGCTGAAAAAGATAGTATGTCACCAAAGGATCCATTGAGGAGAATGAGTACATCATCTACAAATAGTAGATGGGAGAGTGTGCATCTTGCTGTAATTTTGAGGCCCTGAAAGCGCCCTTGATTCTTTCATCCATGATTGGTTGGCTCAAATCTTCCATGATGAGAAGGAAGAGGAGTGGGGATAGGAGGAAATCCTATCTGAGTCCTCATTTCAAGTGGAATAAGGTGGATGCAAATCCATTGATGAGGACACTAAAAGATACATTAGTGATGCAACACATGATCCATTTGATGAAGTTGTAGGGGAATCCCAGATGTGTGAGTATGATGCATATGTAGAGCCAATTGGAGTGATAGAAAGATTTAGCGAGGTCAATTTTTAATATGATGCTCTTGAGCGTTTTGCATTTGATGGAGTGTAGGACTTCCTGGGCAGTGCCGATAGCTTCATGAATCTAGCAATGGTGGAGAAAGGAAAATTTTTCAGAAGAAATGTGTTCAGAGAGGATGGGATTAATGTGATTAGTAATGATTTTGGCTATGATCTTATAAATTCATTTGCAGAGGGAGATAGGTCAGTAATGAGAGAAATTTTTGGGGGCATCAGATTTGGGGATGAGGGCAATGAAGGTGGAGTTGAAGGCATCATATAATTTTCCATTCATGCGACATTCTTCAACCAGATTGAGAATGTCCTATCCCATGATCTCAAAGAAGGCTAGATAGAATTAAATAGGCCAGCCAGCCCACGACTCTTATCTTTCTGGAACCATTTAAAGGTGTCCTGGAGTTCTTCCATAGAGACAAGGCGAGTTGATTTTCTTCATCATCATGATCCATAATTCTGGGAAATAATGCAACCACTCTTATGAATTCATCCAAATTAGTGTTGGCAGAAGCCTTGTAGAGGTTACGAAAGTGTTCCACCTCGATGTGAGCCAACTGATGAAAATTTTTGGCATGATTTCCATGTTCGTCTTCTAGTGACCAAACAATATTAATAGCTTTGCGACCATTTGCAAATTGGTGGAAGAATTTTGAGTTTTCATCTCCTACTTTTAGCCAAGGAGCTCTGCTCCTAAGGTGCCAGGTTTCCTCTCGTTCCTTGAGTATCTAGGATCTATCAACAACAAGCTGAGTGAGGTGTGCCCTGGTAGCTACCATGGTCGGGCCATCCATCAAGGCATATTTGATCTCAGCAATCTCTAATTCAATATTGAAGAGTGTTTCCTCATCCTTTTACCTCCTATCCCAGGCCCAGGTCTTGGTCAGCGTCTTAACAACAAAAATCCTAGCAGTGAAGGTCACAGAGTGTGAGGATCCAAAATCCGAGGGATGGGAGATCCAATAGTTGGTGACCAAATCAGTGTAATCCAGGTGGGAGATCTAAGTGGCATTGAAATTGAATGGGCTGTAGGGTTTCCCACGAGCAGGAGAAAGCTCTAAGTAGATGGAAAAGTGGTCAGAAAGCCCCCCAGATCCCACCCATTGTTGGTAAAGCAACCCAGAGCAGGTTAAGGATTCATGTATGAGAAAGCGGTCCAGTCTACGAGCAACAGAGGCCTCTCCAACCCTATGATTTCTCCAGGTGGGGTGGATCTGAGGCATGGGGATGTCAACCATGTGATTAGTCTCAATGAGCTAAGCTATATCAACATATAGGGGATCAGGTTGAGGAAGGGGACCCTAGGATTCAACAAGACCCAAAGAGAAATTGAGGTCACCCCCGAGAATAAGATTGTGTAAAGATAGGAGGGATAGATTGAGGAGGAGTTTCCAAAAGGGAAATCGAGAGTTGTAGGGTCCATAGATGTTTATCAGATGATATTTGAGCCAAAGGTCAGAGGAGAAAAAATCCGCACCCAAGAATCCTTCACCACCCCAATAATTGAGCACCTTAATGGACAAGGGTTGGTGCCAAGTGTAATTGCTCCAGAGCGGCCTTGGGCATCCATGGCCTGAAATTTCTAGCCCGGGAAAATGGTTTGAAGGGCAGATATAACATGTTCATAGGATTCAAGGGTTTCCTGGAGAAAAATGATGTCTATCGAGTGCCAAACAATAATCTTCACAGGGCCAGATTTTTGGCAGGGTTGGCCAGCCTGCTACAGTTGAAGGAGATGATGTTCATGAGGTAAAAAGGGGTTGGGTCATCCATGCTCTAAGGACCCTTACAAAAGTATTTTTTTTTCCATCCAAAACCTCCAACCCTACCTGAATAATTGCCTTGGATATGTTTGAATGTCTCCCCCTACCAGTTTTAGCACGAATAGGGTCTGAAATCCCCAAGTCTCTAGATCCAGAAGAGGGAGGGTGTGAGAGTGATCGGAGGTGGTAGGAATGGGGACCTTGAGAATCCAATGAGGATTCAGAGGGAGGCTTAAATGGGGAGGAAAGAGGGATGGTGGGGGCAGGTCAGCAATGGTGGGCAGGGAGAGGGAGGTAGGACAAGTAATACATTGGGAGGGTCATGAAGCCGATGAGGGGAGTGTAGTGCAATGTGCAGTCGATGAAACAGATCCATATGTGATAAAATGAAAAAAAATGGATGAGTAATGAGATGTACCCAAAGCAATATTACCTGCTACTACCCGAACCCTAGTCATCTGGCAGGATGGTGGACCTGGAGGTGCAGAAGTGGGCTTGGGCCCTTGAGTATATTTCTTGCCTTTGCGTCAATTAGCCGATATGTTCAGATGAGGAGGATCGATTGGTGCCTCTTATGCCTGCAGATGATCATGTTTTCCAACATCATCTAAGACTTTGAGTAGGGGGAAATCCTTGTAGAGGTGTCCGACCACATGACATCTCCGACATAGATAAGGCACACCCTCATAATCCAGGTTCTGGATGCGCACAAATTGCCTCCATTGAAGTGTGATGGCTTCTTCCAATCCTTAGCGAGTGTCCAGGTGAACCAATATCCTGGCCATTTTCATAATTGCCGAGGTTAAGTATGATTTTTCATGATCCAGATAGGTACCCAAAGTATTGCCAATATGCCTCATGACTCTCCTCCAACCAGAAGTGGAGCGGGAGGCTCGGTAGCCTAACCCATATCGGCCCAGCCCAAAGTTTTTCTCTCTCGGGATTGAATATAGGGCTCCGCCATTGGAACAGAACCAGAGCCTGTTCTATGTGTCATAGCTTTGAAAGAACCCAAGCTACCTGTTATGGGGGAAGGAAACATAATGCAAACCATCCCCAAGGGAGGATGACCACCATTGGGAGTTCCTCCATGATAGGACCTGAGATCTCATTCAAACAAGTGCGCAATCAATTGAGGTTGTGTCTATTCCCCCATACATAGCCAACTAGGACTCGATCTGCCGTCTCCTTAACCTCCCCCAAATGGAGCCCTTCGCCAAGGTTGAGGTTGAAAATCCTATTCCCTTTATTTATGCACTTCGAGCGCCGACTTCCCCGATAAGGCGAGCTAGCTCCCGTCTGGCCCATGTGAGGATCACCCCCCTGGTCAGAGGTGGTAGGGATAGAATCATTTGCAAGAATGGAAACCGGAGGTGCAGTAAAACAAACAGAAGATGTGAGACCAGATCGCGGGAATGGTGCGTCAAAGGGGAAGGAAGGATGAAAATTAGATAATTCAGGAGGCTGAGCACCAGGTGGACCTCGAGGAGGTGAAATAGATGTAACTTGGAAGCAGGCGGTGAGGAATTGTAGGGTAGCCAGTGAAAAAATGGTCGTGTCCATCGACAACAAGCTTCTGGAGGGTATTGGAGGTAGTTCAGTAAGTGAGAATGGAGGGGAGTCGGAGAAGAGGGGAAGGTCGGCAGGAGGAGGACCAAGAGAAGGATGGGTGGATGGCAAAGGGAAGTAAGGGCCATCAGAAGCTACCGTAGGAATTTTGAGGGCCAGCGGGGCGCTAAGTGTAGAAATTATACAAGATGCATGTATATTACCAGATTCCCCTGATCTAACAAATTAAATTATGTTAAATACAGAATCCTTCCACTTAATTCTTTGCGGAAATTAAATCACCAATTGCAAAACACATATGAAGCAAAATCAATCGCACATAAACACAGTTGTTTAACGGGAAAAATTAAAGCTAATAACCCCAGCTATCATTTATTATGTATATCAGTGGATAATGTAATAATCTCATACAAATATTAGTACATCAAGCTCTTAGTACAATAAAAAATCATTACACACTGTCATGCAGAAATTTGCATATCTATGCACCAATTTATTGCCTCCTGATAGCCTGCCTCCACTATGAAATCCCTGCTTAATAATACCCCTGAATGAATTCAAATTTTCCTTGCCTTGACTGCGCAATCCTCATTGGCATATCCAATGTGTGTCAGATGCATTGAATGCATCACTATAGTCACAACAGATAGTCCATCTCACCCTTTCACCTATCTCTCCATTGGGTCTCCACTGGAACTGAAATTCAAGTAGTTAACTAATGTGTTTGTTCAGTTGCAAGTGAGTCTCTAGTTGTAAATTATTTAAATAATTAATTCACTAAACTCTAACTAGTGTATCTTCAGTTAGAACTAGATACAACTAGCACAACTGAGTTTAACTCACTTAACTGAGTTAAACTAAATAACAACTCCCATAACTACTCTTCCAACTCTATCACAACTCTGCCACTTCAGTTCTAACTGAGTCCTCCATGCATGAGTCACCAACCACCCTAGGAATTGTGTAATTCCTTCAGCCCATTGATTTGCGAATAAGTTGATATTTATTTTCGGATTATTATTAAGGGCTAATAATAATCGACATGCATCTATTTTTAGATTAGTGATATATAAATAGAATTTGCCCAATCTTCTAAAAATAGAATCTCAGCTATTTTTCCAAATTGATCAACCATCTACAAGTAGCATCTTGCAACTTATAGAATATTCTCACCATGTCTAAAAATAGACATACACCTAAAAATAACCTGCGAGCCCCACTTAGTGAAGGTGCTTAATTTTCACTAAGCTCATCATCTTGTTGAATCTCAACAACAAGGGATATGGAGGGGATCCCCAAATCTCAACCCCTTCGAGTGGGTCCAGCGAATAATCAACAATTTCCTCTTCCATAGCTGGCATAGTGTTGTCAAAACCGCCCGTGATCATTTTCGACCTGTCGACATCGGACCCGACAGAGAAATATAATGGCGGTTACAGTGTAGTGCGGGCAATCAGTAGGGAGATGTGGTTTCTTGACGATGCTTTGTTGCGTTCGCTAGAAACGTAACCCTAACCTTATCCAGAGAAAACCCTAACATGCTTCTGCTCGTAGGGATAGGAGTGCACGGAGCTCCATCCCTCCTATCGTCCTATCACCTGGAAATATTTATATTGAATAATTTCCAAATTATTCCATAGAATATAAAGACATTTTTCTGGATGATAAATATTCAATATTGCGTTGTTCCTGAAAATTTTGACTGCTCTCACATTGTGACGATAATTCATTATTTTCTATTGAATTTAGAATCTAATTTTCTTCATTGATTTGTGAGATAGTAAAAATAGGTTGTATGTGATTGTCATCATCCATCCATTCCTCATTTTCTACTTGTATCATTGTTTTCTTTAGAGGGTATAAAGTGAATTTCTTTGTTGAACTTCCATAAAAGATAAACATATCACCATATCTACAACTGATGAAGGCATCACTTGTAGCGAACCAAGGTCTTCCTAATATCAATGGATGTTGTCCTAAGTTATTCTTGGGAGTTAAGATCATAAAGTCAACTGAATATTCCCAAGATTCTAAGGATACATAAATGTCTTCTAAAACACCATCAGGTTCAATTGCGAATCTATCTGCTAGTTGTAACAATGTTGGTGTATATTGAAGATTTGGAATTTATAGTTGTTCCATAGTTTGTTTACTCATGATGTTTGTGGCTGCTCCTAAGTCAATCAATGTGTTTAGGATTTCGATACCATTGATGTGTGTCTTCACAATGGGACTTCCTGGATCCAAATATTTTTGTATTATTGTTTTTCCGATCATGATATCTACAATTTTCCCTACTATTTGTATTTTTTTTAGTTATTTTCTCTTTCTCCCAGGTTTCTTTATACTCAACTCTCTTATTGTATTTACAAGGATTGGAATTTCTTTGATAGCTTGTAGAAAAGGAATTTTTATACGAACATTCTTCAATTCATCTAACATATCATAGTCAGGAAACATGATATGTTTTTCTACCCCTTTATCAATTTGTAATATTTCAGGGAAAAGAGGTTTTGATATAGATATTGAATGTTGTTCTATGATAGGGGATGAGTTTATTGGAGAATCATGTGTTTGGTTTCATAGAATCTCATTCTGAAGAAGATATTTCTCTTCTTCAGAATGATTATTTTTCTTTTGAAGGTTTTTGTTTTCATGAATAGATGTCTCTTCATCAAAATGATCATATTTTGCTCTTTCATGGATAACAACATAAGGTAATTTCTTTTCTAATATTCTACCAGATCTAAGTTGAACGTTATTAATAGTTAGTGGAGTTATCATATAAGTCTGAAAAATTTGTCTCTCCATGTTATAAACAGGTTGTGCATTTTTATTGTTTGGTTTTAGAAGTGATTGAGCAGGTGGTTGTTTTGGCCTCTGTGGAAATGGTAATGAAAGTTGTGGATTTTTATTTTAAAATTAAGGTTGAGTTTGTTGACTGGTTTGAAGAAAATGTTGTGGTGGAAATTTTGGATAAGGTTGTTGATAATGGTGATATTGAGAATATCTACCATAAGGATTTTTCCATCCTTATGTCCAAGGTTTGGATTGAGACCAGGGTTGCTTCCATGGAATTGGTGCATTCCAGTTATTTTGTGGGGGCTAGATATACATTTGAGTGTTTAAACCTTGAGTTTGCGGTCCTTACCATGGTATTATAGCAATGAAGCAAAGAGAATATACCTAGTTGGAACTATTTCCTCTTGGTAGACATCTTGAAGACATGGAATGTAAGGACACTTCTTTGTTTCATGATTTTCTGTACATATGACACATGTTTCTATGAATTTTAAATCAAGAGGGGATTCTCTTAAGGCATGTTTCTTTTTGCACTTAGGGAAAAATATAGATAATACGTCACTTTCATCTCTTTGCTTGTTTTTCAATTTCAAGGTGTCTATTTTTTCACTAAGATTCCCTAAAATATCTGTTTTAAATTCATCAAGAAAATTTCCTATTTCAGCCCTACTTACCATTCCATATGCAGATTTATTGATTCTAGAGAGAACAAGATCTCTTGAACTCTTTCCAATTCTTGCCTTACCTCTTGAAAGATGTATGCATAGTTCAGAAATTTTAGGTAATGATAGTTGAGAAATATATCCTTTTCTCATCATGTTAGGGATATATATCCATTCATCTCTAATGGATTTCAACAGGAGAACCTTTAAAGTATCTTCATCCAAATTTTCCATCTTAGCACTTTTGAGATTATAAATGAATCTTTCAATCAAATCCTCCAAGTTTTCATCTTCTCTTTGCATCATCTTAAAAACTTAATTTTTGTTATTATGAGGTGTGCAGTAATCCTTGTATTTTTTTAATAATGCATTATTCATATCTTCCCATGTCCTAATAGAATTGTTATTAAGCCCATAAACCATTTCAATGCTACATCCTGAAGAGTTGCTGGAAACAATTTCAATTTTTGAGAATCGAGTAAGTAGTAATATGATCTACATAGAACTTCAAATTCAAAAATAAATGTTTCAAAATATTCACTTATTAATCCACAGAAATTAGGAAGGATAGAGGGTGATATATTCTTCATTGTGGTAGTAGTATCTTCATCAAGTATAGGAAATCCAACAGGATCTGGATATATTATGTTCCTGCCTTCTCCCCTACCTCCTCTACCTTCACCTCTTCCTCTTCCTCCATCTCTTCCTCTACCTCTACCTCCACCTCCAATCCTAGGTCCACCTCATCCTAGTCTTAAATTTTCATCATTCACATTGTGTACTTCTCCTTCCCCTTCTCCATCCATTTTAGATTCTTTAGAACTGATATAGGATTCTAATTTTGGAATTGTTTGTTCCTCTTCTGGTCCTTCCGGTTCCTCTATCACTATTATATTAAAGAATATTTCGTCTTCTTCTTCCTGAATAGGGATTACTAGTTCTTAGGCTAAAAGTTGTTTTCCATTATAGGTTAGAAAGATTAATCCTTTTGTCGGGGATATGGGATCTTGTTCTTCTACAACTGCTTCAATTGATGAATTTGGTGAATCCCTAGGTTGAATTTCTAATCTTAATACCTCAGGAATTCTATGTCTACTTGCTAATAATTTTATGCAGGTTTAGGTGGGTGGTGTGGCACTACGAGGTCTTCATGGGGTGAGTGGTGTTGTTGGAATCAAACTTCTACCTCTAGCTACAAATCTACCTCTAGAATATTTTTCTCTATGCATGTAATTTTTTATGTTGTTTATATATATATATATATATGGATTAAGATATGAGGCTCATATTTACACTTCCTCGGCAATGACGCCAAAATGTTTAGTGATCTGAATGTGATCAATTAAAGTGCTGAGGTAGTTTGATTAGTTTGTCCTTAAGATTGATTGTTAACTGAAGAAAGCTTTAAGTGAAAGACGACATAAACCATCAGCAAATAAATGATTAAAACACATCATAAAATAGAGAGAAGAAGCAAATATTTGATTATGGAGTTCGTCCCTGGTGGACTACATGTCCGGGTCCGCTTTCAAGTGGGCGTACACTTTATTAGGATTGATCGTGAGGAATTTATTTACACAAAAATGAATTAGAATGACTTTGCTCACGAGCACTTCTAGAGTCTGTAAATAGAAATTACACCCTCTCACCTTTCCGACGCCTATCTCTGCGCTCAATTCCGACTCTCGATGGTCGAACTATGCTGAAAACAAATTTGCCTTTGTCATTTTGAAACTGAAGTTCAAAAACATTCCATGTCTTCCATGTCCCTTTGATTGAATTTTTCATGGTTTAAATAAAGTGAATTTGAGCTTCTTTATGCCAATTTTAGGCTTATGGTTGAACAAATCATGCAAAATGGTCTCAGATCCTATCTTTTACACAAACCTAGGAGATAAGTTGATTGACCTTAGCGCTTAATTTAATTCAAAAACCCATAAATGGGCCATCTAATAAAATTTAGCCTGACAGTTAGGATAACCGAGCAAAGGAAATCCCTTGGCATGTGATCAACGCTGATTATGGCGATTATGGTCCGACAGTCACAGTCTTATCCACAACGTTCACATGAGTTGGTGGTTACAACTGGTGACTTGTCGTGTGTTAACAATTGTAAACTATTCAACCATGTTACATGACTTCCGACATGGTCTTTTAACAACTGAACTTCGGTCTAACACTTGCCATATTCATAACAAACTCTGATGCAGTTTGACTTGATGGTTAGCACTAGCATTGTGGTAGGTTTTAATATAATGTTTTATATTAATGTTTCATCACTGAACCTTTTAATAGCCCGAACATTATAACAAGGATATGGTTTTTTAACATGTTTTAAAACATACCATGACCCGAACCTTATAATAAGGTTTATAACATAGTTTTGGGCCCAAAAGTAGGTTTTAGCTTAGGTTTTCATTGCGCTAGGATTTTTTTTCTTAGGGTTTAGGACTAGATTTTACATAGGATTTAGATGCATAGTGCTAGGATTAGACCTTATTTTTTTGGATTAGGTCTTAGCACTAGGTTTACAACTTGTACCACCTTTAAATCCCAAATTCGAATGCTGTAATATAACACATCCAATACATGTATGATTTGACATTGAACCATACATGATCAACTTCTCATGTACTTCTTCGGATGTTAGGTCCCTATATTACTAGTATAGTCCCTTGTTGTTGTTAGTGTAACCCCCTTATTGTTATTATTGTACCCTTGTAACCCCCATTTTGTTATTATTGTGCCCTTAAATTATTATTGTTAGGTCGGCTAGGATTACATTGTGGCCCACTAGGATTACATTATGGCCCCATGGACTCCTATATAGAAAGGAGGTTTTGTAAATTGTATCATCCAAGAATTGTTCATTTATGTAATGTATTGGAGGTTGCCCCCTCGAAGTGGCTTATTTCTAAGGCATTGATATCTTTTTCTTCTATTTTTGGAGCTGGTTACACAACATTTGGTATCAGAGCTTGGGATTCTAGGGTTTCGCTGCTCCAAACAGGTCATCGTGGAATTTTAGCTATAAATTTTTTTCTACGAAGTTTCAGAAGCTGAAATTTACAAACTACGAAGTCGGGAAATCTAGAGGAACATCGTCGCACAATTTCGGAGCTTCGTTCGTAATATTTTTACGAGATATGATCTATGGAAGGTAGGGCTTTGGGCTCCTAGAATTTCACTTAAACAAGTCATCGTGACATTTTTGCTATAACTATTTTTATACGAAGGTTCGAAGCGGAAATTTTAGAGCGCGAAGCGAGATCTTGAGAACATCTTCACATAATTTCGAGCTTGGTTCACAATATTTTCGGAGATATGATCTGTGGAAGTTAGGTCTTTTTTAGGCTCCCTAATTTCATCTCAAAGAGGTGATCATGGGAAAATATTCATAACTCTCTCTCTTTGAGCATCGGATTGGAATTTTGTAAAAAGTGACTGGAAGTACACGGACTATAGTTTCCTGTCTATAAATTTCAGAGCCAAAGGAGAAAACAGTGACACGTGGCAAGTCATACAATTTCACTCTACTGAAACAGTCCATAATTAGGTCATTGTGGGACATTGGACATAACTTTGCCTTGAAGAATCCAAATCAAGTCAGACTTGTGGCATTTGAAAGAACCTTCAGAGGAATAATACAGGGCCAAATTTTAGATATTGAGGATCTTCAATTATAGAGATAATTCAATTTCAATATAGAGCTCTGCAAAAGCAAGTAAAAGGTGTGTATTTTTGTTTCCGAATTGCATAAGTCTTGTTTGAAGAATCAAGTTGAATTGATTCCAAGGGCATATTTACATGAAACAGTTATCAATATTTAATTTCTAAATAGCCTTCTAAGAAAATTAACACCATTAAGTTTTAAAACCACACTGATTGAAGACAAAGGAATACACATGACATATCAATTAGGTAAGTACAATAATTCATCAGCAGGAACGACATAAGATGACATGGAAGTTTTGAAGAAAGGTGTGGAAACTAAGATGGATGGTTTGAAGAAAGGCGTGGAATCTAAGATAGATGACATGGAAGCTGGCATGGAATCTAAGATGGATGACATGGAAGCTAAGATCGATGAAAAAATGGAAAACATGAAGAATGATCTAAAAGAAAACATGGAAGTTTTGACAAAGTTGATACAAGAAATGTTTCCTAATGGTGAAAAGATAGTAGAGGAAACTCATGATGAGAACAAAATAAATGTTAATCGTGATTTCATAAAATCTAATGTTGGCGGGAAGAACCACCATATTCCAAAAATGGATACGAGGAAGTTTGATGGAAAGGATCCTGTAACATGGATACTACAGATGGAGCAATATTTTGATCTCCATAATGTGAAAAACACACAAAAGGTACGCATTGCAACTTTACATTTAGAACAAAATAAATTTGTATGGTATTGATGGCTTTGCTCCCGTAAAAAAATTGTCACTTGGTCAATTTTTACGGAGGAAATGATAGCACATTATGAGGATACAAAGAGCAACACCTTCTTTAGCCAATTGATAAATCTCAAACAAAAAGGGTTTAGTGGGAAGCCGGGAATAAGCTCTAATGTCATGACAAAGCTTTTGAAGAAACAAAAATGAGGTGTAATTGCACAATTATGCTCACTGAAAGTTCCAACATCAAAATCATCTATTTCTGCAGATCTCCAAAAAGTATTTGACAATCATTCCAAGGTGTTTGAAACTCCCAAAGGACTCCCACCTATTCGTGATCATGATCATGCTATTCATTTGATTCCAGGAAGTGTTCCTCCAAACACCAGGCCTTATAGATATCCTTACTTCCAAAAGAGCGAAATTGAATGTATGATTGCAGAAATGTTAGAGGCGGGTATAATTCAACCTAGTCAAAGTTCTTTCTCTGCTCCTGTAGTATTGGTACACAAGAAGGATGGATCATGGCGCATGTCTCTGGATTATAGGGAGCTCAATAAGCTCACCATTAAAGATAAATTTCCCATTCCTGTGATTGATGAATTATTGGATGAATTACATGGAGAAATTTATTTTACCAAGTTGGATCTTCGTTCGGGATATCATCAAATTAGAATGAAGACTGAAGATATTCCAAAAACAACATTTTGAACTCATGAGGGTCATTATGAATTTTTGGTCATGCCTTTTGGCCTTACCAATACACCTTCTACATTTCAAGGGTTGATGAATTCCATTTTCAAACCCTTCCTTAGAAAATTTGTGCTAGTATTTTTTGATGATATACTAATCTACAACAGGTCTTGGAAGGATCATATTCAACATGTTGACAGGGTGCTCAAACTATTGGAGGAGAAACAATTATATTCAAAAACATCCAAATGTTTCTTTGGAGTACAAGAGGTGGAATGTCGGGTCATATTGTATCTCACAAGGGTGTTAAGGTAGACCCTAACAAAATTAAAGCTGTGTAAAAAATTTTTTGGTGAAAATCACATAAAAAGAAATTTACATGTCGCGTGTTTCGAACCACAACACATGGGATTCGAAATGCGTCATTTTATGCTTTTGTGTGATTTTCCGCAGAAATTTTTACGCACAAAAATTAAAGCCGTTAAGGAATGGAAAGTCCCCACAACCATAAAGCAGTTGCGAGGATTTCTCGGGTTAATAGGGTATTATCGCAAGTTTGTTAAGAATTATGGGAGAATAGCAGCACCTCTAACAACACTATTGAAGAAAGATGCATTTTCATGGACTCCTGAAGCAACTAAGGCCTTTGAACATCTTAAAGAGGCAATGTGCCTAGCACCGGTCTTAGCTACGCCAGACTTCACAAAAACCTTTATTGTGGAATGTGATGCCTCAGGAAATGGAATTGGTGTTGCTTTAATGCAGGAAGGAAGACCCATTGCTTTTGAAAGTCGTCCAATCAAAGGAAAGTATTTACAGAAACCTATTTATGAGAAGGAAATGTTAGCAATACTGCATGCACTAAAGAAATGGCGAACTTACCTAATGGGAAGACACTTCACGGTAAAAACTGATCATGATAGTCTTAAACACTTTTTGGAACAAAGACTATCTTCAGAAGAGCAGCAAAAATGGGTCACAAAGATGTTGGGATATGACTTTGAAATAATCTACAAAAAAGGAAAGCTTAATGTTGTTGCAGATGCACTCTCAAGAAAGAATGAAGAGGTGGAAGCATTGCTTTGTGCCATTTCTATTATCCAGCCAGATTGGATAACTGAAGCAAGAGATGAATGGAAGAAGGACAAATATGTATGGACACTCATTCAAAAGTTGCAGCAAGATCCTAGTACATCTTATACATTTAGTTGGAAAAATGATTCCTTATGGTACAAAGATCGCTTATATCTTTGTAAGAATTCCCAACTAAAACAAAATATTCTTCTGGAATTGCACACTTCTCCTTTAGGAGGACACTCGGGATTTTTAAAAACTTACCACAGGGTGAAAAAAGAATTTTTTTGGGATGGCCTTAAATCTGATATTCAAAAGTTTGTGGCGGAATGTTTGGTTTGCCAGCAGAATAAAGTGGAAACAATTAAGACCCCGGGACTTCTACAACCTTTATCCATTCCAAGTCAACGTTGAGAGGAGATTTCAATGGATTTTATCACAGGTTTACCTAAGTCCAAAGGAAAGAATGTCATCATGGTGGTAGTTGATAGACTTACCAAGTATGCACACTTTTGTGCATTATCTCATCCATTTAAAGCAAGTACAATTTCTACTACATTTATGGACAAAATTCAAAAGCTACATGGAAGCCCAAGGGTTATTGTGAGCGACAGAGATCCCATTTTTACTGGAAATTTTTGGACGGAGTTATTTTCTTGTTTGGGTACTCAATTAGCTCATAGCTCATCTTATCTTCCTCAATCTGATGGTCAAACTGAGATAGTAAATAAATGTTTGGAAGGATATCTTCGTTGTTTTGTATCTGATAAACAAACACAATGGGTCAAGTGGTTACCTCTCGCAGAATGGTGGTATAACACTTCCTTCCATACTGCAGCAAAAATGACCCCATTTATGGCACTTTATGGATATCATCCACCATCCATCACCTCATCTTTAAGGGAAAATTCGAAGGTTCAAGCAGTGGAAGATCACATCGAGCATCAGCAAGAAGTTCTCCAACTCTTAAAGGATAACCTGAATTTGGCACAAAATCGAATGAAACAACGGGCAGATCAACATCGCAGCGAGAGAAGTTTTGATGTAGGAGATTGGGTATTTTTACGGCTACAACCATATAAACAAATGTCCCTCAAGCAAGCTAAGAAGGATAATAAATTATCGCCAAAGTACTATGGTCCTTACAAGGTGTTGCAAAATATTAGTACTATGGCATACAAATTGGAGCTTCCTGCTTCTTCACGAGTGCATCCAATTTTCCATGTTTCATGCTTAAAGAAGGTTATAGGTGAAAATATTCCAATTCAAACAATATTTCCAGAACTTGATGAGGAAGGAAAAATCATGTTGGAACCTGAAGCGGTCACAGAAACAAGAACTCGACAGCTACGGAATCGATCAATTTCAGAGTATCTCATCAAGTGGAAGAACTTACCCACTGAAGATTCTACATGGGAGGATGAGAATTTTATACAGAAGCACCCAGAGCTACTCGAGTGTTGAGGACAACACTTTTTTGAAGGAGAGGGGCATGTTAGGTCCCTATATTACTAGTATAGTCCCTTATTGTTGTTAGTGTAACCCCCTTATTGTTATTATTGTACCCATGTAACCCCCATATTGTTATTGTTGTGCCCTTAAATTATTATTGTTAGGTCGGCTAGGATTACATTTTGGCCCCATGGACTCCTATATATATAAAGGAGGTTTTCTAATTTGAATCATACAAGAATTGTTCATTTATGTAATGTATTGGAGGTTTCCCCCTCGAAGTGGCTTATTTCTAAGGCGTTGATATCTCTTTCTTCTATTTTTGGAGTTGGTTTCACAACATCGGACGATACTAACAGAACTGGAGGATTGGAGACTGAACTAGACGTCTGACGAACTGGAACTCTGTCAATCTGTACTAAACAAGATCTTCCTAGATCAATCCTCTCCACTTGAAAGCTTTTGGACCACAAAATCTTTATTTTAAGTAGACAATAAGTGAGGATATAACTCCCTCACTTTTCTGATCTCTATCCTCTTCACCTTACTCAAATTTATGCCCTTGAGTCCCACTCAAATATATTCCACATCTTTTCGGCTGGAAGTATGAACTCTTCTGTCCAAGATGGTGTCTTCCTGCAACTCTGTCATGTACTCAGGTGATAAATCATCAATAGAAGGGATATGTATATCATCCTCAGAATCAATAATCATCAGAGGTTCATACAACTTCATAATTTCATCATTCACAACTGAGTAAATATGCATATAAGGCGGTAAATCTAATAAGAATGCATTATTTCCAATCTTCTCAACAATTTTTAAGGGGTCATACCTGATTAATTTCAGTTTCTTACCTTCCCCTTTTAACCTGTATTTGTTGATATACAACCATACATGTTTGCCGACCTGAAAATGATGATCGACTTGATGCTTGTCGTGGCACAATTTTAACTTGGCCTGACTCTCTTTCAACTGATTCCATACTTCCCTATGTATCTGTTGAGAAGAATGACCTTTCTGAATAACTTGCACTTTTCCTTTCTGCAGTATACACAACTTACCCAAAGAATATAACAACTTTTCATAAATATGATAATTTTTTTCATTTATCTGAGTATCATGAGTGAGTGATTCATAAATATCTTCTAAATCATCATCAGTACTATACTGTTCTACATAGCTTTCATGTTTCAATGAACTATTATGCAGTACTACTGAATTATTCAAACACGCTTTAGATAGCATATCAAATACTTCATTTGTTACACCTCTCTTGTCCTTAATTACTAAGTGAATTTGTTAAATAAATCTCATCCAACTGTAGTGGTGAGATTGTTGCAAATTAGTATGTGACTGAATGTATTGAGGTTGCTGATGATCTATGTGAATCCCTGTTTCCATTGCATAACCATTGGCATCTGTTTTAACTTCAAATGGTTGTTGATGATATACGAATGCTGTGAAATTTTTCTGCTTAAATGAATCACAAACTTTAAAATCAACACACATTCCCCATGCCCTATTTTGCTTATGACCTAAAATTATGGGTGAACCACATGGAAATGAATTTAGTCGCATGGAGTCTTTTCCAACCATCCCTGGAATTTGTTGCTTTATTTCTTTACACTCTATAACTGACTTGTGACAAATTCCATTATCAGGGGCATCAGACATCAACTGCATCTCATGTGATATTTCCTTTTCATGAAGTAGATGTTTTGGTTCTTTAACTAGATCTTGAAATGAATCTACCTTTTTAACCAAATTACCTTCATACTGAAATTCACAACCTGAAAAAGTATCATTAAGATCCTTATGTTTCTCTTTTATCGACATGAGTATGTATCTCTTACTTGAACTAATTAAGCGCTTCATCCGATTAGCATTGATTAAATTCAAGTGATTTTGAGTTTTATGTGCCCGAACGATGTACTTAATCCCGTCTTTCTTGAGATGATACATATGCTCCTTCCTATAAAATACCGCATCACGGTCATAGAGATAAGGGCTTCCTAAGACAATTCCACATATGTCTAACAGTATCACATATAGATCCACTTTGTCGATATAGTTAGCTGTAATTACAAATTTTAATCGACATTGTTTGGTAACATGAATTTGAGATTGTTCCTTTAACCATCCTAAAGGATATGGTTTTGGATGATTATGTGTTTTCAAACCCAATTGTTTAACCAATGACTCATAAATCAAATTTTCCTGTGATCTCGTCTCAAACAATGTATCTATCTTTGTATGTTTTGAAGTTACCCTTATATGAAATAACTCGATTCTTTTATCTTCATCAAGTTGTTTGATGTTTGAAGAAGCATAAGTACTAGTATCAAAATTTTTACCTGTTGTAACCATAGCAGTGATTTTTCCTTCATCACCTGAATCAAATCCCAAGTCCAAGCCTTGTTGGATTGTTGTTTCAACCTTCTTTTCACCCTTGTTCGTTTGGAACTTCTTTGGCTTCAGTTTCGGATGAAGTTTCCAATGCCTAGCTTCATCATGACTGATCCTCTGGCAGTGAGTACAGGTAGGTCTTTCATCTTCCTTCTGAGCTGTGGCAATCTTCTTTCCCTTTGACTTGCCCTTCTTTTTGCTGTCTTCAGTTTTAATCTGCTTAGATGTCTTTGGTGTAAACTTGAATGGTCTACCACCTGATTTGACATGAATAAATTGAACACAAACTTCATCATAGTCATTAGGATTGAAAATTAATAGTGTATGCTGCAAATATGAATGAAAATTGGCAATATACTTCAACAAAGTTTTCTCATTAGGGGAATTTTGAGGTCTAAAATGGGCCTCCTAAGGAAATTATAAAATAATAGTGGAAAAAATCTAATAAGATTTGATGACATCATCAAATTTAGAGGGAAAAATGAAAAAACTACTTTTTCAATTCATATTTTCAACTTATCTCCCAAAGTTTTTACTCAAATTTCGAGCGGGAGTACTCGTTGGATGCGGAATTTAATTCCTCATCCAAGGATTACCCATGTTGCATACTTTTGATGGGTCCTACTACACGAAAAATGAGAAATACATAAAAAAACGTGATTACAATCACGTTTTTTTATGTATTTCTCATTTTTCGTGTAGAAGAGTTCATCGAAAGTATGCAACATGGGTACTCCTTGGATGAGGAATTAAATTCCGCATCCAACGAGTACTCCCGCTCTAAATTTGAGTAAAAATTTTGGGAGATAAGTTTAAAATACGAGTTGAAAAAGTAGTTTTATTATTTTATTATTTTTTAATATTTTTACTTTTTTACTCCAAAAATGGTGAATCATCCATTATGGATGACATCATCATCTTGAATCCTATTGGTTGTTATAAAGTTTATTTTTGTTGTACACTTTTCTTATGAGGCCCATTTTAGACCTCAAAATTCCCCTAATGTTTTGTGTCCAAATAAATACTAAGTGCTAACGATTTCTTTTTGAATTCCTATGTGAACTCTTGAACATTCTGTCCCTTACCTTGTCGCAAGTGCTGCCAATCAATAACAGCCTGTTGCGTGTGACCCAACGGATAGAATTGTTTCTTTAGAGCTTTTATAAACTTAGTCCATGAGATGATAACTTTTCCTTTACGCTTTAAATATATATGTGTCTTACTTTCCCACCAAATCAAAGCAGTACCCCCCATTCCAAGAGTAGCTAATTGGATCTTTGTCTTATCATCAGTATTATTTTGAATACGACAATAGACTTCTAACTGTTTTACCCAATTATCTATTTTCTCAGGGTTTATTTCACCATCTTTCATAGGTAATTCGAACTTAACATCAAGTTTCAAAAGTGGACTCTTAGGTTTCTTTTCTTTTTCTGATTCAGAACTAGAAGTAGAAGAGGAAGAAGAAGATGATGGAGATCATGGAGGATAAGGAGATTTATCTGCCTTTCCTTTACCCTTGTCCTCCTTTGATTACTTCAACGATGAGGCTGCATCTCTCTTCTTCTTGCCTTCATATAATTCTGCCAACATATGCTGCATGTTTAAAAACATCCGATGGATTTGATTATCATCCATGGGTTTCGATTCAGTAGCTTCAGGAGTTTCAATGTTCTCAGTCCCTGTCATCGTTGATTGATGAACGACTTTCTGATTTTCGATCTCTGGATCGAATTCCTCAAGCTCGAATTTCATCGTTGCAATCCCAACCTGGTTAAAATCCACTGACAAACAAAATACAAAGCGCAACCTGCTCTGATACCAAATATGATCTGAATGTGATCGATTAAAGTGCTGAGGTAGTTTTATTTGTTTGTCCTTGAGATTGATTGTTAGCTGAAGAAAGATTTTAAGTGAAAGACAACATAAATCAGTAGAAAATAAATGATTAAAACATAGCATAAAATAGAGAGAAGAAGAAGCAAACAGTTGATTATGGAGTTCGTCCCTCGTGGAATACATCTCCGGGTCCGCTTTCAACTGGGCGTCCTCTTTATTAGGATTGATCGTGAGGAATTTATTTACACAGAAATGAATTAGAATGACTGTGCTCATAGGCACTTCTAGACTCTGTAAACAGAGAGTACACCCTCTCACCTTTCCGACGCTTGTCTCTGCACTCAATTCCGACTCCCTACAGTCGAACTATGCTGAAAACAAATTCACCTCTATCCTACTGAAACTGAAGTTCAAAAACATTCCATGTCTTCCATGTCCCTTTGATTGAATTTGTCATGGTTTAAATAAAGTGAATTCGAACTTCTTTATGCAAATTTTAGGCTTATGGTTGAACAAATCATGCAAAAGGGTCTCAGATCCTATCTTTTACATAAACCTAGGAGATAAGTTGATTGACCTTAGTGCTTAATTTAATTCAAAAACCCATAAATGGACCATATAATAAAATTTAACCTTACGGTTAGGCTAAACAGGTGGAGGAAATCCCTCGACATGTGATCAGCGCTGATTATGGCAGTTATGGTCTGGTGGTCACGGTGGCTCCGACGGTCATGGTCTTATCTACAACGTTCACATGAGCTAGCAGTTACAGCTGGTGACTTGCCGCGCGTTAACAATTGTCAACTATTCAACCCTATTACATGAATTCTGACACAGTCTTTAAGACGCAGTATTTTAACAACTGAACTTGGATCTAACACTTGTCATATTTATAACAAACTCCGACGCAGTTTGACTTGGTGGTTAGCACTAGCACTGTGGTAGGTTTTAGTATAAATTTTTATATTAATGTTTCATCACCGAACCTTTTAATAGCCCAAACATTATAATAAGGATATGGTTTTTTAACATTTTTTAAACCATACCATGACCCGAACCTTATAATAAGGTTTATAACATAGTTTTGGGCCCGAAAGTAGGTTTTAGCTCAGGTTTTCATTGCATTAGGATTTTTTTTCTTAGGGTTTAGGACTAGATTTTACATAGGATTTAGATGCATAGTGCTAGGATTAGACCTTCTTTTTTTGGATTAGGTCTTAGCACTAGGTTTACAACTTGTACTACCTTTACATCCCAAATTTGAATCACATAACAACCATAACACATCAATACATGCCATGAACCTAACACTGAACCATGATCAACTTGATGATCGTCAAACCAGGAGGTAACTCCGCAAATCAGAATGTATATTAGATGAAGAATGTGCATGTATTTATACATGGAGGTGAGGCTATTGGGATTCATCTCCCAATGACTCTTGGCCTTCCTTATTTCCTAATATTATTTAATATACAATATTGAATATTCTCACCCAACCCTTAGGATTAGGTGTCAACATTCCCCCCTTTAATCCGAAGGGATGTTGGTGAGCCCAAGCATCAATCTGAACTTTTTCAAACTTTTCTCTTCCAAGTGCTTTGGTGAAGATATCAGCAGTTTGCTCATTTGTGGAACAATGATGTAGATGGATGGTTTTGGCCTGAACATGATGTCGAATTAGATGGTATTTTTTATTGATGTGCTTTGTTCGATCATGGAACTTTGGGTTCTTGGCCAACTTTATTGCAGAAGTGTTGTTGATCATGAGTGGTGTGGAATACATTTGTTTCCTGCAAATCTTCCAGGAATTTTCGGAGCCACACAATTTCCTTTGTTGCTTCAGCTGCTGCCACATATTCTGCCTCGGTCGTGGAATCTTCTGGAACTGGCTGTTTGCGTGATCTCCATGAGACAGCACCTGATCCAAGACTCATGGTTTAACCTGTAGTAGACACCCCTGTTTCTTTGTTGCCATCAAAGTCTGAATTAGAGTATCCGATCAAGCTGAAGTCGCCTACCTGTGTGTATTTGAGTCCAAAGTCTTGAGTCCCCTTCAAGTACCTTAACACTCTTTTTGCAGCAGACCAATGTCCTTCACAAGGTTTTTGCATAAACCTTGAGAGGATTCCAACAGCAAATGAAATGTCAGGTCTAGTGGTGGTCAGGTAGATAAGACTTCCTATAAGTTGTCTATACTTAGTTGCATCCTCAAATTCCTTCCCTTCAATAGATGTGAGCTTCAAGTTTTGTTCCATTGGAGTGGTTAAGGGATTACATTCATCCATGCTAAACTTGTTCAAGAGATCTCCAATGTACTTCTTTTGAGAAAGAAATATAAATTTAGGATGTTGAATTACTTCAATACCCAGATAGTAATGAACATGACCCAAATCAGTCATTTCAAAACCTTTCTTCAATTTTTTCTTCATGGATGCAATATAGCTCTCATTGTTCCCTGTTATCAAAAGATCATCTACATATACCAAAAGATATACAATTGTTTTTCCAACTTTCTTAACAAACAAAGTTGCATCATCAAGATCAAAATGTTTGAAGTCAAGTTTCAGAAGATGCTCGGTTAATTTCTCATACCAGGCTCGTGGTGCTTGCTTGAGGCCATACAAGGATTTTATAAGCTTGCAAACTTTGTGTTCTTGACCCCTTACAACAAATCCTTCTGGCTGGGACATATAAACTTTCTCTTTTAGATCTCCATTCAAAAAGGCAGTTTTTACATCCATCTAATGGACTTTCCATCCATTCTGAGCTGCTAGGGCAAAGAGAGTCCGGATGGTGGTCCATTTTGCTGTGGGAGCAAAAGTTTCTTCATAATCGATTCCTTCTTTTTGTGCAAAACCTTTTGCCACAAGCCTGGCCTTGTGCTTGTCAAGTGAGCCATCTGCTTTGTACTTGTTCTTGTAGACCCACTTACAGCCAATTGGTTTTGTTCCAAAGGCGGATCAACCAGCTTCCAAGTGCCATTCTTTATCAAGGCATCATACTCCTTCTGCATCGCTTCTTTCCATTCATCATGAGAAGCGGCTTCTTTGAAGGAAGTTGGTTCATGATCTGTAGACAAACTCAATTCACAGTTATAAGCAATATCCATATCAACAGGAGAATCAGAATTATCTACATCACCTTCGATTTGTTTAGTGGAACTTCTTGTTCCTGTTTTTCCAACCTCATCAGGATGAACATTCTCCAGTGTCTTTGTCAGCCATTTGGGAGGACCTTTCTGAGATGGCCCAGGCTGGTCATTTGACTGAGTTGGGATTGATTCAAGATTCAATCTCCTAATTCTGTCAATCACATCATCCAATGTGTCATCCATGGTTGTTTCTTCATGTGGGGGAGAGAGTGCTTCAGGACATGATTCCACAGTTTGATTCAATATCGGAATCCCCCCTTCAAGATGTGGAATCTCATTATCAAATTCTTGGAAAGATTTTGCATGTGTGAATCTATCCAGGCGATCAAGTTGCCGCTCAACAACCTTGTCACTCTTGGAAGATTCAAGAAATATGACATCTCTTGCTATCACAAACTTCTTATTTGCTTCATCATAGAGACGATATCCTTTGGAGGTATTGGAGTACCCCAAGAAGATACATTTTCTGCTTCTAGCACCAAGTTTATTCCTTTGACCCTTGGGTATCAAGGCATAACAGGTGGACCCAAAGACCCTGAAATGCTTTACCGAAGGAATGTGGCCATGCCACATTTCAAAAGGAGTTTTTTTTCTAATTGAACTTGAAGGACACCTATTCTTTATGTAAACAGCACATAGAACTGCATTAGCCCAAAACATCAATTTTACATTCTTGAAAAATAACATGGAGCAGACCATATTTAAAATAGTTCTGTTCATTCTTTCAGCTACACCGTTCTGTTGTGGATTATATGGCACAGTTGTTTGATGTTTGATTCCATGTTGACGAAGATAATTTTAAAATTCGTTTGAAGTGTATTCTTTTCCATTATCAGTACGTAGAGAGCCAATATGTGTTTGTGCATCATTTTCAATCCATGTATGAAAATTCTTGAGAGTTTGAAAAGCATCAGACTTATTCTTCAATAAGTAAATCCAACACATTCTGGTGTAGTCATCAATAAATTTCATCATGTATTTATTTCCATTTGCAAAAGCAATAGGCATAGGGCCACATAAATCTGAATGAACAAGCTCAAGTTTTCTATGTGCTCTGGAGTGTGAATCATGAAATGGCTATTTGCTATGCTTTCCTAGAATACAAGCATCACATTCCTTAGGTTTTCTAGGAATTGTAGGCAGTCCATTAACACCATTTTTCTTCAACAAACAAAGGCTTTCATAGTTTAAGTGTCCAAATCTAGCATGCCATAAAAGACTTGATGGAAATGTACCTTCATCATGATGTGAACTGAATGCAAAGTTTTGAGCATGAGCGGATGAACCTTTCAGCTTCAAGAGTCTCCCTTCTTCTATTCCCTCCATGACAAGTGAGTGATCTGATGCTTTTCTGACCTCTGCCTTGCCATCAAACAAGTGAATGGAGTGTCCTTGTTGGCGGATTTGGACCAGGGACAACAAGTTTCTCCTCAACTCAGGGAGGTATAGAACCTCATGTAGGATATGATCTGGAAGACCAGGCAACTTAAGCCTGACTGTGCCAAGCCCTGATGGTTTGAGTTTGGATTTATCTGCGAAATATACTGCTCCATCAACTTTGTCAGTAAATTCTTCAAAAAAATATTTTCTAAATGTCATGTGACATGTTGCTCCTAAATCTAGCAACCAATCATCTCTCCATGAAGTAAATGAAACATCAAACAAGTCTTCAGTTACTCCATTGTTACAATGTGCTAGAACATAATGAGCAGATTCAGGTGCTTTACCTTTGTCTTTCTCATTAGTTTTACCTTTGTCTTGATTTCTTTGCTGCTCAATTTTATCCCAAGGTGTCCTGCATTTGGATGCATCATGTCCATATTTATTGCAACGTGTGCAATGAAGATCGGATTTGTCAGATTGTCTGCCCCCCCTTTCTCTGAAGTTTCTTCTTCCTCTTCCTCTTCTGCCACCTCTTCCTCTGGAAGAATCAGGAGCATGACTCTTTTCTCTATGTGTCAAGTATTCAGCCTCTTCAGAAGACAAAGGGACTGTCATCTTCCCGAAAGCTTTCTCTCTTTCTGCAAACTTTTTCTCAAGGGTATCAAAGGTGATATGCTCAAGCTTTCCACTTGCTTGCAATGACTCAAGATAATGTGAGTAAGTCGGATATAATGCCTTAACATATGCTATGAGAGGTATGTCAATTTTTACACCAGTGTTGTCAATATCATGCATGATAGATCTAACTTCTGAAGCTAAAGCAAGGGGATCATCATTCTTCATTTCAAGACTGAACAGCTTAATCATCAATTGAACAATTTCTAGTTCTGAATGTGAGTCATAGAGTTCTTTTAGCTTGCTCAACGCTTCATAGGCATTTGAGAATGATGAAATATGGCGACTCACCTCTTCATTTACGGAAGCTGCAATCAAGGCATAGGCCTTACAATTCTTGTTTTCCCAAATGGAGAACTCCTTGTCTGAAGTGGGCTTTGCTGGTGGATTTCCTTCTTGTCCTTCATAGATTCCTTTCCACAACTCATTAAAAATGAGAGTGTGCTTGATTTTTCGAGACCATTCAAGATAGTTCTCTTTGCCGGAGAGAACCACCCCTACAATAGATATGAGAGAATGCATTCTTCTGAAGGGAAAAAATAATTACTTTGCTGGAAAAAAATATTTTGAGGGAGAGAAAACTAAAAAATATTTGGTGAAAAATATGCTCAATTGAAGGGGACAAAAACACTTTGCTAAAAATACTGAATTCTACACCAAAAAAAAAATATATATATATATATTTTTGTGTTTGAAGAAAGAAAATTTATATGAATAATTGTATTGAAAGTGTGGAGGGGGGGAGGTATTATGAATGGTGGGAGGTCGATATAACATATGACAGAGGAGGGGCGATATATAATAGTGGTATTATAATGGAGCAGTATAAAATGTTGTAGAGAGGGCGTAATGGCTATGAATGACAACGCTGGAAGAGGGAGAAAAATGCGTTACAGTTGGGCGTAATGGCTATGAATGACAACGCTGGAAGAGTGACAACGTATAAGCAGAGAAGTCGGGCCACAAGGAGGGCTGATAGGCTGGAGGGGCGGTATTAATTGATATAAATTATGGAATAATGGATAGAGGGTGGTATTGAATAATCGATCGAGCGTATGACAAAGCGTTGTGATATGAATGGAGTATACAAGCGCTGTGAGGTGGGAGTATACAAGCGTTGTTTGAATAATTGATGGACCGATGGGTGGTGTATGCAGGTGGTGTAGGCAGTATCGACGCGTGGGAGGTAGGGGATAGCGTAGCCGGGTGGGGAGTTGGAGTGGTGGGAGGAAGGGGTTTGTCATGAGAGCAGAGGGAGAGGGGTTTGTCATGTGCGCAGGCGTGGAGAAATGGAGATAGCGCGGGTGCTGTAGGGATAGGTAAGATGGGTCTGCGGGTAGGTAAGAGGGTAGGCGGTGTGGGGAGTGAGTTGCAGGTTGAGAGTCTGTTAAAATTTTTTGGAATTGCAGGATTTTATTAACTACAGAATTTGCAGGTGTTTGCAGGAGCTGCAAATTGGTGTATTCCTCAGACCGGTAATCAGGCAGCATCTCCGTAAGTCAGTAAAAAAGCAGAATTAGGAAAAAATTGTGATAAAAAAATGTAGAATAACAGTATATAGCATCAATTTAATGGAGCAGCAAAACTATACAGAAAAATTGACTGAGTAAAGGAATGAGGGAGTTACACCACAGGCAGAAATGCCAATAGTGGGACTGGCTCTGATACCATGTCAAACTAGAAGGTAACTACTCAAATCAGAATGTGTATTAGCTGAAGAATGCATATGTATTTATACATGGAGGTGAGGCTATTGGAATTCATCTCCCAATGACTCTTGGCCTCCCTTATTTCCTAATATTACTTATTATACAAATAACACTCACCCAACCCTTAGTGCTGTGTCAACAATGACATCTTCTTCGACGTACACTGCGTAATCGCGTATTGGAGATTAAATCGACGTTTGATGAACTAGAACCTTGCTGATATGGGTATTGAACAAGATCCTCCTAGATCATTTAGTTAAACATCTTCTTCGGACAATACTGGCGGAACTGGCGGATTGGAGACTAAACTAGACGTCGGACGAACTGGAACTCCGTTGATATGTACTGAACAAGATCCTCCTGGATCATTTAGTCAATTTAATTGTCTTAAATTTCTATCATAAATTATCGATCGGAGTTGGTAATATTGTGAAGTGCAGGTGCACTATATATGCTAGAAGCCTTTCTTACTTAGTTTATTTTGTGATTTTATGTGTAAAGGTTATTTTTGAATTTTTATTTTTATTTATTTTGGATGCCCTTGAATGAATTTAAGAAACTAAATAATGAAAATTAAAATAAATCCAAATTTAACTCAGTCCTAATAATTGAGATGACAAATCTTGTTAGTAGCAAAATATTAATTTTGAGAAGAACTAAAATTCTAAAATCAATAAGTAATTCTATTTTTTTTTTAATATTTTGAGATTTTAATGTGGATGAAGCTTAAATTAAAGAATCACTAAATCTATTTATTTTTTATGCTCAGAAAATAAATCACTATTATGAAGTAAAACTATTTGAGCTCACGAGACATAATTGATTCAAAACTAGAAACAAAATCTTCTATTACTACCTCAAATATGTCTCACAAGAACTAATCTATGATAGAACTAATCTAATCATTGTCAAACTAATCGATTAATAACTAATCTATAGCAAGCTCTTATGATAAATTATCTATGTGTTTTTAACCATATAGGAAATAAATCTATTAAAATGATAGAAGCATAGCATCTACTCTAACATAATGAGATTCCAGAAATGATGATAACAAGTAATGAAATAACGTGATAAACTGAAAATATACACTATAGAAATCTAGAAATTATTGCAATGAAAATAGAAATAAAAGCAGAGCATGTATCTACACTACGAAACACAACAAACACATAAAAACTAAGCTAGGAAAGAACATCTAAATGCAAGAACGTAAGTGAAATAGAACCACGTGATAAACTGAAAATATACACTATAGAAATCTAGAAATTATTGCAATGAAAATAGAAATAAAAGCAGAGCATGTATCTACACTACGAAACACAACAAACACATAAAAACTAAGCTAGGAAAGAACATCTAAATGCAAGAACGTAAGTGAAATAGAACCTCTTATGTTGTAGGGTGTTGGAAATGTTGTCATTGATGGAAAAGGAGCACAAAGGAGTAGCACCTAAACCAGCAAAAAGGCAAAGTAGAAGATAGGGAACAGAGGCAACAGAGAGGTAGCAAAGGCAACAAAAAGAGAAGGAGCAGCATCAATCAAGGAGCAGAGGAAGCAAAGGCAGTGAATTGTGATAGGGTTTTGGATGGTACTCTGGTTAAATGGAATAGTCGATGTCAAGGATCATGATTTTAGACTGAATGCATGAAAGGGTTTGTAATTGAGCTCGTATATATAAATGAGGAATTTGTTCTGAAGTCTGTGTGAAGGTGCTTTAATTCTATGGGAATTTATATGAGGGACTTTGTAACAGATCTCTGAGTTTTGTACTCAGAATGAGTAAGATCCAGTATATCTTGGAAAGTTTCAATGTCAATGTCGAATTCGTAAACTCTGTATGAATGGACTTGAATTCAATGAGAGTTGTATGAACAATTTGCGACAAAACTCTGTCTTAAGGGTTAAGGCCTATGTTTTGATTCATAAGAAATTCGACTATGATGAGGATTTATGCTGTAATGATTGATTCTGGAATGAATAAGAAACTCAGATCAATGCTATTGAATTGAATTTCGTGAACCTTTTAGATCAAGGAATAGAATTGTTTGACCGAATAAATATGGAATAAGGCATTTTGAGAGAACTTACAATTTCTGTTATGTAATTATGGAACTGGGAAGTTCTGGGGGTTTTGACTTGACATTTGGTTATACTATATAAGCAGTTAAATGAGTGCTGGTTTGAGATCAAGTAATGTGTGACTGTATGGCCATGGAATCGAATGGAATTTGATGATGCTGGAAGTGGTTAAGCGAACCCATGGGTGAGAATTTAAAACCAAGAGACTTCTTGGCGCAGTTGAAAGAATCGCTTTAACCTGTGGTTGCGGTGTCGAATTGAATGCATAACAATGATGAAAACAAAGGGTTGTTAAACCTTTGTGGGGATTGTATTAAAGATGCGAAGTCAAAGGAGTTAAGGCGGAATTTTAATAAACGAAAGACGCGGAACTACGAGCGATGGTGGAACCTTGAATCAACAGTGAAGGCGGGTTTGGAATGAAAAATCGGTTGTATCGCGTGGATAAGTAAATGGTAAGCTATTTTTGAAATAAAAACGCGATATCATTCGTTGGAGAGCACATGTAAATTAGTGGTATTTTAAAACCACTTTCATCGCGTTTTATTTGGGAGTTAACGCCCGGACATTGAAAAAACGCAATATGCATTTGTATTCGTTCGATCAAGGCTTGGAGCGCGATAGACTGTGGATCATTAGATCCGTCTGACAATTAATCGAAGTGTTATGCAGTGTGGGCCCAATTGTTAATTTTCGTAGGCATTGGTATTTTACCGTGAAGGTTCCATATAATGTGTATTGATGTCAGAATGCATAAATTAAATATACATTGAGCTTTTATTAAAATATGGTTGATATATATGTAAAGACTGTGGGCCTGAACTTCATTTATATTTTTTATGGGTTTGATCTTTAATCAAAGTCGATACCTTTACGTAAAGGGATACGTCTGGGTCAGAGATTTATTTAACGAAACGCCTTACCATAGCACCAATACAAAGGTATGTTTGATTGGTTGGCCAAACAAGTAAAAGATTGTTTGATTCATGAACGCGAATGCCGTGGTGTGAGCCAAACATTCATATCAAATTATGTTGGTGATTGGCTATTAGAAAAAAATTGAAATTTGGAATGAATGTATGTTAATACATGTAGGGAGAACCGAAGTTCATAATTCCAGTTTAAAATGCTAAGGGTTGAGTGTTGGTTCAATACCCGTAAGCGTGTTGACTGAGGTTCATAAATCGGACCTTGTTCCAATTGTGAAAGGTTAAATTCTCATAAATAGAATTGTGATTGGGTTTCTTTTAAATGAAAAAGAAATGTTGATTATGGTTTTAACCATAAGTTCTGAGCAAAAACCTTCTGACATATGAAGATTGAAATGGGTTTTATTTATAAAGTTTAAATCAACGATTTAAAATATTGCGCATCCAATTCAAAGTTATATGAAAGGGTTTAAACCACAGAGTTAATATTTATGAGGCGATTGGATTAACCATTGGGGTTATAGCTTATAAGGGCGAACATTAAAGAAATAAGGTCAAGATTAATTTGTTCGAAATAAATGAAGGAGAGAACAATTGGTTGAAGTTTCGCATAGAAAAGCATGTTATAGGCGTGAGTGTTATTGCTATGGTTTTATAACCATTTATTATCAGTGAAGAAGTCTTCATGGCGGGGATTTGTAAGAGAAGCTTCCATGTAATTAAATTTCCAATTCAGTAAACAGAGTATATAAATTGCCCATATAAGGAAATTGTATTGGATAGAAAATAGGAGGTGCATTTTTATATGCACAAAGAGAAAAAATCAGGGACTGTGGGTTTTACCCTGTATCATAAAGAAGGTACATATGCAGCAGATACACAATTGCAATGAACAGGTGAATATGCATAGGAATGAAAATGTGGGTTTGATAGGTCTACATGCACAGAAAGCAACAGAGTGTGCAAAAACTGAAAAAGGTAGTGAACAGCAAAGGTATGCAGAATAGTTACATGACAACAGCAGAAAAGATAAAACCAGCTAGCCAAGGGCCAGAAAAAGGGCTGAGTGAAATTTACATATGTAACTGAAAATGTGAATGTAAATTTTTTAATTGATTTTATATTGTTTGTGATGCATTGGCAAGTCTCCGGAGGAAAAAAAAAATCCCACTATAATATTGAAATTAGTACATATTGTTATATTTTTCTGAATGAGCTGGTAAAATAAATGAGAAGGTAGAAGGAAAAGAGGCATGGCTGTCCATTTCAAATTCCCTGAGGAATTCTAACAGTCATAAGGAAATTTCTATAAATAATATCTCATAGATATGCATCGAGAGGTTAGAGAATGCAGAAATGAAGCAGTGAGGCAGAGAAGGAGGAGCTGATAGAGAATCTGAGAAGATGCAGAGATGATACAGAGAAGATATGAGGACTGATGGACAAAAAAAAGAAGGAAAAGAACAGAGCTGATATCCAAGGTAAATCAGTAAGTGTTTTCTTTTGAAAGAGTAAGGAAGTTGGAGCTTCCCTATCAAGTTGTAGCTTGATAGATGTCAGTTGCAGCTGACTGAGGTAGGAGCCTCCTGTAGGTTGTAGCTTACATAAAATAGATGGGAATTGGTGCTTCCACATCAAGTTGTAGCTTGATAAATGTCAGTTGTAGCTTACTGAGGTTGGACCCTCCTGTAGGTTGGTGCCTGCAGAAAATTGATGGGAGTTGGAGCTTCCTTGAAAGTTGTAGCTTGCAGAATTGAGGTAGGAGCCTCCTGTGGGTTGGAGCCTACAGAAAATCAATGGTGAGAGGGAGTTGGAGCTTGCCTTTGGATCACAACAATAATAATATGTGGTTTTCTCCCTTTATGGGTTTCCACTTATATCTAGTGTCTCTGTGCATGATGTTTATGTGTTGATATGGTTTATATCATCTGCTTAATACTTGATACTCTCATATTAAGTCTGCTATTACATTATATTAATACTTGCTGCTCACATTCTAAGATTACTCACATATTAAGTTGAACATGAAATGAAGGAGTAAATAAGTTTAATGGAAAAGTTTAAAAATTCCATGAATGTGTTAAACTAATTCATCCCCCCCCCCCCCTCTCAGTTTAACTAAGGGTTCAACACATGGTTCTCTCACAGTGTGGCCCTCCAAAATAGATGGCTTTGAATCTACTCTTTACTAGATTTGCATTGAAACTCCATAACGCTTCTTCATTCGATTAGGGAATAAAAATAGATTGTTAAAGATATCACAGTCTCACAATAATTTGTATTGTTTACACAATTACTTAGCCCTATATTTATAAAAGTTTGTCGTTAAATATTTTGAGGCTTTTACACCTTCTAAGACTAAGACAATTCTATATGAAATTATAAATAGAAATGAGAATTTCATTTCTTCATGATTTGCTACATGGAAGAGAAAATCGTGAAGCCTCAGACTTCCTCGCTCGTTTTTCTAGCTCCTGGTTGGCCGTCCCTTTGACTTCATTTATGGGCAATTTCTTAATTTGTTCTGGACAAATGGATAGGATAGGATCCATGACCAGATTCATTTTTCAATTTCCCATATGTTTCACTACTCCATTAATTCCTCAAAACCTTTTGAACCATGGTGGTGTCTACATATACAGAGTTTGGCTGCAGAATTTCATTAATTCTGTAGCTAAATACAAAATTAATTCTAATAATAAGGAACAATTGAAAATATGAAAAATAGATCATTAGGATACCACCAAGTCAAAATGTGAAATTTAACACTTATTTGAGCTTATGGTGTTGTAAAAAATAAGGAAATATAGTGAAAAGGAGTGTCAAAATTGAGGCAACCTTGAGGCTCCACATCACATCTCTTGATGGATATATTGTGTAATATATGTTTCTAGTTCTCAGAGGTTTCATCTGATTCTGATGTAGAGGAGATAACACTTCACCAACTAATCACTCCATCATCATTTCGATTCACATTCCCTACAGTTGTTATATTGTAAATATTGTGAATTTCTATTGTGTTGAATCCATCCCTGACTGGTTCCACGTACTAATCTTCCTCTATTGTATCTAATGGCACGATCACCCTTAGGTCCCCAGACTCAAATTTCATTTGTTTTATTTTAAGGTTGATTATAAATTATTTTTCAAAGGCCAAATTGATTCCAAATAATACTAGATAAGGATTATTTTTGTCCATAAGTTAGCAATGATCTTAACCCCACAAATTTTAACTTCCACTCCTACCAACCTACCAATAGGAAATATTCTTGATTTATTAGCCATTCTTAGCTGAATAGGTGACCATATCAACTTTGGTCTACCCATCATATCCCATGTTTGCTTCGGAAGAATGTTCATATATGATCCCAAGTCCAAGATAATGTGATCCATATTGTATACTCCAATATGTGCATTGAGTTTGAACTCCACGTTTGTGCCATAGTTCCTTCCTACCCTTGTGCACATTGGTCGATCATTATGTGTATCTTTTCTAGGGACAAGCTATATTTTATTAATTCTAAATAAATACCCAACACAATTTTGATCGGGCTTACCTCTCCTCCACTCCTTTTGGTGTAGACCTATCATAGATCGATGGCAAGTCGTATATTGGTTGTGCTTGATGTGTAGTCAAACTTGGCTAACCCCATTCCATTCTCAACTCCTTGTATGTTTCATTTTCCCTTGCTGGATTAAAATTGGGAGGTGGCTCTACTGCCTTCCTTACCCATTGGAATTGTTGATTCCCTGACTCATTGGCATCTACTCCCATCATTGCTCCTCCATGTGTAATTCCTCTAACTTGTGGTTGATATGTGTGCTCTTATACAACTATCATCTACAATTTTTTTCCCATTTTATCTTTCCACGTTGCAATGAGATGAGGAAAATACTTGGTAGCATGGTATATTTTCTTACAATAAGTACATGTCATGCATGAGTTAGGGAAATCTTGTGCTAAATGTCCTAGATGTTCATAGTTATAATAGATTATTAGTCCTTGGACTTGCTAAAATCCTCCTTTTCCTGTACCATTAAATCCATGGAATCTACCCTATATCTCTCGGCCTCTTCCCAGATTATATCCTCTAGTTGTGTTACAAATCAGCATAGCAACTTTAGATCCTTTTTTTTCCTATACCTTGTATGTATCAGTAGTTCACTCTCTCAACAAGTCTAATGAACGACAATTTTTTTCACTAAACTTTGATATTTCTACTTCAATGGACATGAAGAGTTTATATGTACCTAGACCGTGAAAATATCACACCATAATCCCCTACCTTGTGTCAATGGATTCACAACTATCGTATCCATGTATGTTGTGACGTTTGTACATTCATTTCTATGGTGTCCTTCCTTTCTGCATATGGTGCCTTTCACCAAGTCCTGCAACTATATTTACAAAGCTTCCAATTTTGATTGGACTTGTACCATTCTCATGTCACTTTCAATACCTCTAGATGATGCTTCTATCTTCATGGCAAGCTAAAGTCCTTCAAATTGCATGGAAAATTTTTATTGAGTTAAAGGAATATGTATATGAGGAAATATGCCTATAATGAACCATTCTCTATGTTATTCATTAGGAATCATAAATGATAACTAGTCTAGCAAGACTGTGAACATTTTATCATAATATCATCCTAACTCGCTAATGTACTCCTTAGTCTCCTTAATTTATCTAATACATTGGGACTCTGATTTTAGTTTATGGAACTATTTCAAAAAGGTTTTCTTGATCTCTCCCAATGCCCTACCTTTCCCTCCTGAAAAG
Source organism: Pinus albicaulis (assembly GCA_034641835.2). Lineage (NCBI taxonomy): Eukaryota > Viridiplantae > Streptophyta > Pinopsida > Pinales > Pinaceae > Pinus > Pinus albicaulis. The sequence goes on from CM076577.1 coordinate 480,721,534, forward strand.
GTGTTCTTGAATTTCATGTACTATATTAATGCATGGTACCTGGAAGTGATCTCCAACTATGTTACTTTTTTCTATTTATCTTGTATCAACTTGAAATTCCAAACTTCCTCGCATACAAAAATATATTGCACAATATCCTCCAATTCAACCTTGTTAAATATTGGAATTCGCATAGAAGGCCTGACATCCATCATTTTTCTATGCACAATTATGTTTTAAAATTTTGGTTGATTTTATAATTTCCTAGATCCTGTCTGGCTACATCCACTATTCTGACTATTTTTACAATTACTTTTACTTCGTGAATTTAACTGTAATAAATTATTGTGAGATATTACTTCTTCAATTAGCAACGCATGTGGGGTCGTGGGTGTGACGCAAGGTATGGATTGAGTAGTTTCACTGGGATACATTTTTTCTTCTCATTCCAAGCTAATAGAATGGTCTCCTTCCCTGTCATTTCCTTTCTCCTTGTATAATATCTCGTTATCCTCTATGTTTGGCACTCATCGAACAAGTGATCAACATGTATCTCTTCCCAACTTCCACTATGACGTTTCCCTTTTTTTCCTTCACTACCCCTTCTTGTTTCCATTCTCTATGTCACATGTTATGATGAAAATATATCTCTCACTCTACTACCACACTGAAATCATGTCCAATTGCACAACACTCAACTAGCTTCTTTTGTCTTGTTCTCTTCCTTCATCGAGGTTCATGCTTTAACATGCCTAGTATCATTTGCGCTTTTATATAGTTGATTCCTTGGCATCCTTGAACCACATCATTCTCTTGATTATATCCCTTGTCTTTCTACCCTCAATCCATTCACTAGTCAACCCTCAGTATGCCCATTGTGTGTGGAGAGATTCAGTTTCTCATGTTATTCATATTCCATCGCCATCACCTCTTTGTCGCATAGTTACATCTTTGGCTAGGTGAATAGGGATTTCACAAATCTTCCTTGCATTCCTTTGATTAAATTCCTCTTGGCTTCACTATATGAATGAGTAGTGTCTATCAAAAATTCAATGATGTATCCCTCCAATATACTATTAACCATAAATCAACTACATGCGAAACAATGTTGTTCACTGAGTTCACCCTTTGGATCAATTTGGATTCCAATTATATGGTACTACAATGTGCCAATTTATAACGCTCTCTAATAGTCTTGGTACCACTCAAATAGAATTATAAGAAACTCGACAAATAAAATCTCATGTAAGTATGTAAAACCATACTTTTGCAGACATTCCGTAGGATTGATCATTTGGTTCCTAATTTTTTCTTCTGCAAATTCACGTGCCTTTGTTTGTATCCAGTGTTGTATATCCCCCTTAGATGGCCTCAAAATTTCCTTTAATCAAATATTCTATTCCCAATAAAGGAAATATTTGTTGGAATGGAGAGGGTACACACTGGTTTGAAGTGAAATATCCAACAAAACCCCTCAAACACCGACCCTTCTAGTATCACTTGCATGAAAATGAACTCTTGCCCAAGGAATTTTATGAGGGACTACAAGAACCAGGAAAGTTTTGCAGTGATGAAGGGAAACAGGGCTTATGCTATTGTTCTCAACATAGCAATTTTTTTTAATTATACCCTTAACCCATGCAACAAGTAAATCATTATCAAAACACATCTTAACACATCATAATAGATAAACCATATCAATCAAACCTTACTACACACAATTGAAAATTAATCAACCATCCCTATTAATTCAGAATATTATTCATTACATCACAATGTCATGGCTCACTAGCCTAAACCATCAAATCATAGTACAAAATAGCACGGAGTACTTTTTCTAACATAGCATAACAAGGCACATCTATAACATAACATTTTCACCTTATTTATAAGTTTATATTGGGCACGCGGTCGACCAAAAATGTAATTTTATCATGGGAAATTCCTAATAATATGGGTAAAAACCCCAAAAAATAGCCTAAAGTATATTTCACGTTTTTCACAATGCAACTTAGCTGATCTTACCATGTGTTGTCCATCTATGCGGTGCTCCTCTGCACAAAATCCTCAAAATTCAGCCTCAAAACTATTGCTCCAATAATGTCTTCCTCTTGCTAGAGATCATGACCACGCTATTCACTTGCAACCTATAAGTGTACCTCCTAAAATAATTCTTTACACACACACATGCAAAAAAGAGTGAGATTGAGCGTATGGTAAATAAATGTTAGAGGCTAGGATCATTCAACCTAGTCAAAGTTATTTCTCTTCAATAGTGGTGATGGTCATAAAAAAGGAGGGTTCATGGCATATGTTTCAAGATTATAGATAGCTCAATAAAATTTAAATCAAAGATAAATTTCTAATTTCTATTATTAATGAATTATTAGATGAATTCCATGGACCAATTTTCATTACTGAGTTGGATCTCCATTAAGGATATCATCAAATATCAATGAGTAAAGGATACATTCCAAAGACATCCATTAGGACACATGATGGTCATTATGAGTTTTTTGTTATGACAATTGGACTTAAAAACACACCTTAAAAATTTCAAATCTTGATGAATTTTATTTTCAAACCCTTAAAAAAATTGTGTTAGTATTTTTTTATGACATACTAATATACAAAAAATATTGGGAAGAGCATGTACAACATGTTGAAAAATCCTTAACACTATTAAGAATATATATATGTTTAATATCTTAATTTCTCTCTATATATATGGTTTGATCCTGATATTCTCGTATCTTCAAATTTTAAAACTAATTGTAGGATTTTAGAGAATCTTGCAATGATTGAATTGTACAATTTATTGGGAGCTTTTGCTATCCAGTGTCCACTGCACTAGAAATATAATTTTCAGAACTAGACTTCTTTTATTTTTCTTTATCATATATTATTATTTATATTTTTTAATTTTTTCTTTGAAATGTAAATTAGAGTTGTAAAATGGGTATGAGAATCACTCCTTTGATCCAAAAATTGCATCTAATCTCACTTAATTAAGATATAAATAAATTCCTCCTAGGACATTGGCTTCTTGTAAAAATTTAATCCATGGCCACTTACCAAAAATGAAGATCCCTCATCGTCTATTTTATTATCCTTATATAGCCATTGTAAAAAATTACTTCAACTTCATAAGGTCAAAGCAATGAGTGGTAAAATTATCCTTGAAATATTTAAGTTTTGAGCCAAAGACTAATACCATGTAACCAACTTTAAATCCATTTGATAAACTCCTCATTCCATTTACTCATGGTGGTATTGAAGTAGTTTTCTACAATAATTCTTGGTGGATTTCATCTAATTCATTCAATTTTAGAATTCATTGTTGTTGTGTGAGTAAGACAAATCCTATTGGAAATACTAAGAGATGGGTGAATCAATATTCCTCATCAATTAGTATATTTTTAAATTCAAAAAACAATAATTTTTATTAGCATCAGACAAACATAAACAATCATCAACACCATTCAACAATGCACAACAATAAAGACAATAGACACATAAATTTTCAAGTGGAAACCCCCCTAGACAAAAAACATTGAACACTTCTTAATATTTGTCTTCAATAAAATGTACATCAATAGGAAGCTCCAACTTCCAAAATTTTCAACTACAAATAAGGGAGGCTTCAACCCCACGGTTTACAGGCTACAACCTAACGGATTCTCTAACACCTTGTTTACTAGATGCTACTGGAAGGACAATCCAATGCCCAGGTTTATAAGCTCCGACCTGAAGGAAGCTTCGACTCCCTGATTCACCAGTTATGACTGGAAAGATGATACAATGTCCAACACAAGCTCTAACTTGCCCTAGCACCTCCCTGCCACCCTAAAGTGTTCTCTAGCTCTAACCTGAAGGAGACTCCACTTTCTTGCCTCGCACCACCCTTCCACCTTGCTCAACAAGCTACCACTTGCCCTGAAGGCTCCAACCTTCAACTTATCACAACAAATCATGTTTCAGAATTTTCAGACTAGATCCACCTGTGCTCAAAGTCAATTCAAATAAAAATTTAATATTGTCTTTGCTCAATCTAATTCTACTCAATATATATGGAATACCCTAGATGTTGAACAATTCATATCATTCAATATCAGTACCAAATCTGACCACTACAGAACATTGCCTCACTCTCACTTTCAATGTTGTTGTTGTCAATGTGACTGTCATAATCAAAGGTCACTTTCCATATAAGGTTATTTTCAAGTTCAGTGTCATTTCACAAGTTATTGTTATATACGACATTGTGACATATCCAAAGCATTGTCATGAAAATCATTGTCACATCAAATGAGAGCCAATACATGCATCATACATCACAAACATTGTGTTGACGGGAAAATATGTCCTACCAACACCGGCCAACAGTAGGGGATCTCCCCGGTAGAAAGTCCCAATTAGAATTTGAACCGTTTGGAGTAGGGATCCCGTCCGGGGTGTGGGTCCGGCTACCGCTTAAATGACTTTCTCTTCGGTCTCGAGCAACCTGATTGAATCTGCAAACATACACTTATTCACATGATACAGAATACATGACTGATGTATCAAACCAATATATGACACTGTGCGTAGCAAGGTAATAGACAAAATGCATACACTCAGGAAGTGTCGTTAGCAACACATCTATGGGGTATGCATGCAGGATAATCTGACCACCAAAGAAACAGTTCCTTATGGCAAGAATATCCCTTAACTTTCCGAAAGATATAACGAAATGCTAATAAAACAGTTCATTAACATTCATCATAAGAGTAAATAATAAACTTGAGCATCATCAACACAATCACAGATAGCTATGGTGCATGAATGATACTATTAATAACATAGATTCATTAATCAAAAGATATTCTGAAACTGTACGCAGAATACACACAGTGTTGTCACAGCTAAACACATCATCCAATCAAAGGGGTTTTAACATGTATTGTATTACATATGCCAAGAGTATGATTCTTCAATTACAATGCAATATTTCCCTTCAGTCCAAAAAAGAGGAGCCACAACTATGTGCCCCACAGGGGTATTTATAGATTCAAGAAACGCCCTTTAGGCCTTCCGACGCTTCAACTTCCCGACGGTTCAGCTTCCCTGCGACCCTTTGCCGAACATGCGACCTGCGACCAGAAGATTGCGACCTGCGACTTAGGCGCCGGTGCGACTTGCGACCTGGGGGACAAAATGCGACCTGCGACCCAGCAGTTAAGCTATGGAGGTGGTCGCGTAATTGAGAGGTCTGGAGTGTCTATCTTCTTCTCCTTGAGGAAGTCTTGCCAGGCCTGGTAATCCGCCGCTATAGGGGAGACTAGAGAGATTTCTTCTTTTAACCGATGCGTACATTCCAAAGCATTCGGTATCAGAGTCTCCTTCTTCTGGGAAATCTAGATGGAGAGGGAGGCAAGCTTGGTATAAATTTGTACTGGAGTGACAAGCAGCCGGTTTAGGTTCTCTTGTGATGCCTCAAATTCTGGTGCGGCAGCAGCTTGTCTCAAGGGTTGCAGAAAAGACTGAATTTCCTGATCTACTTGCTCCCAGTCTTTATTTTCGTCCAGTGCCCCCAACGACGGAATGTGATGAAGAGCGTTCATGGAGTCTATACCACTGATCAGGTGATTATATGCAGACACCACCTTGTCCAAGTCTTTGACCAGCTTGTCTTTGGATTGCATCTTCATTCGGATTTGTACTTTGGCGTCTTGTGTGTGACCCCAATCCTTCTTAGGCACATTTTCGGGAGCTTGCTGGTACTGCGCTGTCCAGTTTATCATTTTGTCTAAAGCTGCCGAGGCCTCCTTGAGCTGCTCATGCTTCACTTTGGCTTCCGCTCGTGCCTCTGCTAATGGGGCCACTGTTTGTTTTAGGGTGAGCATTTCTCTGTATACTTGCTGCATGGTCGTTTCCAATACGTCACATTCTTTCATGACTGCCAGTGGGACTTCATTGGCTTGGGAAGGCTTACTTTGGAGCTGTCACACTTCACTCTCCAGTACTGCTTTCTCCTGTTCCGTTGCTTTTAGCCTGTTTTGTAGGGAAATAATATCCCTGCTCATTCTAGTGACATTTTCCTCCGTAGCTGCGGCAAAAGCGGTACCTGCTGATGCTATCATTACAGGGTTAGTCCTTGTATCCAGGACTATGTCCTTTTCAGTGGCGACCATAGAAATGGCGGGATGGCTTTGCGCCAAGGATTTTCTTCTCTCTTGCCGTATCTTGAAAGAGAATTGGTCAAATGTCAATCTAGTCAGGTCGAAGACCTCTTCCTCTTGTTCCCCGGGAAAATCGTCATCAGGGAGGATACTTTTCTTGCCACTCGGAGGAATGTCCAGGGGAGAGATGTCGATATCATCTATCAGTTCATCCTCTCATCCCCGTGTTTGTCCCTTTCCTTTCTCCTTGGCAGAGAAAATAAGCCGCCTCTTGTCACATGACACCTTCTTCCCCGTTCCGATCGCTTCTCGTTTTTCTCTCTCCGCTTTCTTTTGCTTTGCCGCGACTGGGCCACTTCGCTCTTTTGACGATCGACTTTGTCAAGTTCTTCCTTAAGTGCTTGTTCTGCCGCCGCCTGTGCTTCCTTTTCCTGTCTTTCCTTTTCCTCAGCCTGTTTCTTTTTCCGCTATGTCCTGGCATCTTTCTTACGTTTCTCTTCATCCTCCTTCATTTTCTTTTCCTCTTCCTTCTTGGCTTGGGCTTCTGCTGCCCTTTGCTGATCCGAGGTGTCAGGCCCTGTACTGGTCCGTATTATCTTATCTTTGGAGGAAGAAGAGCCTCCTAGTTTATGGCTCCTATCTTCTAAATTCTGGTGATCCTCTTCTTCTCGGTCAGAGTCGATCCCCGGAGCTAGCTGCCTGTCTGCGTTGTACCAGTTTCTTTTTTCGTCCTCTGCTGGGCGCTCGACATGCTGATAACTCCATTTAAAATTGGCCCTTTTACAATGCTCAGGAACTATCCTGACTGGGTCATAAGTTCGGACATCCAGATTTCTAAAGTGGTAACCTTTTATCTCTTCCCCTTCACACCCTACTTCTCTGAAGTCTTTGACTGTATAAGCACCAGTGGTGATGGGTAGAGCGGGCCAAGGTTTCTTCTTCCCTTTGGAAAGGACATTGGAGAAGCCCGAGGTCATCTGGAAACATACCTCCTGCATGAGCACCTTATCGGTAATAAACTTAGGCAGAGCATGTGGTGCTTTGAATGTGCCAAATACTCGGATGATTGTAAATTCAGCGAATGGAAACCAGTGTGCCACCTGACCTAGTGTCTCCATTGCTCACCAAGACATGCAGGGGGTGTCTTGACCAAATAGTTTCCCATAAAGGGCGGGAATGAATATCTGAGAGATTTTCTCAATATCTGACTTGTACCTGGACTCCCAGAATACCTTGGTCTGCAGATGGATTGCCTGGGTCTGTTCGGAGTCCCAATTATGTGGCCATCCCTCAACATGCAGTTGGGCACAGACAACATCTAATAAATACGAAGCCATATAAAATTCTGACGACGTTCCCTCATCTGGAGCTAAAGCCAAAGCCAAATTTGTTTGCATTGAGCCCACTAATATGCCAGCCCAATTGAATCGAGTGCCGTGCGCCGTTACGTGTTCCATAATGGTTGCCCATGCTCCGTTGAAAGTGGTGGCATCCGAACGTCCGTATATTCTGCACAGCATGGCGGCCACTAACTTATACACTTTCCTCAGATTGGCCACCGGGTACTCCTGGTCTTTCTTGACTTTAAATTTATCTGGTTCCGCCCACCATTTTCTGATTGTATCAACCATCGGTACTTCATTTGCGGAAAACCATCTCGGGGTAAAATTTACCTCTAGTTGGGGTAGCGAGTAGTAGACCTGTGCTTTTGAGCTCTCCAACGTTGCAAAAGCTTTACCTCCACTATCTCGGATTGCGAAATTCTTAGGATTCGTCTTCTGTATGATCCAGTCTAACATTTCTGGGCATGGAAAGATGGCGGGATGTGACCGTGCTAGGTGCAATTTGGATCTCTTGACCTTCAAGTATACTTCCCGGTCCGGGAGATCTTTTGGAAACTCGTCTTCTGGTATGGCGAACTCGCAGTATACTTCATACCACCTAAGGATGTCCCCCTTTGCGAAGGTGCAAAGAGTGTCTCTGTATATTGGTGGAGGGGATGTTTGTATGTTTGTGTCTGACTCTTCTTCCACCACCTGCCTACTCTTCTTTCGGGACACCCGGGGTGCCTGTTGCTAGAGTTGGAGAGGACCGGTATCGTGTTTGCTCCAAATTCACCTGTTTCATTCAGGAAGGAATCCCAGGATGAGAAAGACATGATGATAACGGCTAAATAAAGTTTACGCATGCAGAGTTTAATTTACTGTTCTCTTGGGGTCGCAGGGTCGCTGATCTACAAAATACCTCACATGCGACCTCGCGACCTGGCAACTAGGTCGCAGGGTCGCAGAGTCGCTAACAGAGGGTCGCGCGACCTTGCGACCGGGTCGCTGGGTCGCAGGTCGCACTTGGGCCTGCTGGGGGGTTTCGAGCGCGCGCGGTTTTGCGGATAATTTCTCCCTAACGGGAAACATGCGCGGCTGGAAAGGGTTTAAACTTGAAATAAGGCATAGCCATGAGGAATTGGGCAAGACACAGGTGACCCTGGGGTTTATGAGAAACAAAACAAAAATAAAACTCAACAGAAACCCTACATCTTCACCAGAAAGCAATTAAGGCCGTGGGGAGGCTCAATAATGGCAAGAAATGATGGGGAAGGAAACACAGGGAGGAAAAGGCAACTTACCCGGAAGAAAAATGCGCCAGTCGACCTGTCAGAGCAATTCCACGATTTTCGCCGCGAGTCACAAATGCGACCTAGCGACCTGCCCTTATAAAAAGGAGTCGCACGTGCGAGCAATAAATGAGGTCGCAAGTTGATAGTTTGCGACCTTGCGACCTCGCGACCTTAAGGTCGCTGGGTCGCAAGGTCGCTAAGTCGCCAATTCCTCTAATTACTTAATTTTGCGACCTTGCGACCTCGCGACCTTAAGGTCGCTGGGTCGCAAGGTCGCAAATTTCCTGACTTCCGACTCTTGCGACCTGGCGACCTGGCGACCTTAGGGTCGCAGAGTCGCATAGGTCGCATGGGTCGCAAATCATGGATTCGCGACTTAGCGACTTGCTCTTAAAAACTTTACTTAGCTTCTTCTTCTGGTTTCAAAGGGGCTCCAAAAAATTTAGAAGTGTGTGTTATTATCTTTTTTGTATTTTTTTTGGAGGGTGTTGTAGGGGCTACAACAAATGGCGATTCACTAGATGAATTCAGAGTCTCTGTCGATGAAGGGTCGATGAGGGAGGAGGGAGGGGTCTAATACTAGCTTGTTCTTTTACCTCAGAGTTTACACCTTCCTTCCTTTGCCACCCCGCATAGTTGCCTGGCCTTTTGGCTTATTGGGTGTAGATCAACCGAAATTTTAATTCCTCGCGCTCCAGGGCCGAGAGCGTCGGGGAAACCTTGGACAGCTGCAGGGTCCGGTACAATTATTTCGTCCTCATGGTGTTGCTCCGCTGCCAGCGAACCTCTCGGCTCCGGCGGAGTCACTGCCTAAGGAGTCATGAACGTTGCTCCGCTGCCAGCGAGCCTGGTCAGTACCCCGGCGGAGTCGTTACAACACCTCTCTGCGCAGGAAGCCTTTCTCAATCCTTTACCCTTTATTTGTGTGCGATTGCACTTATTTGAGAATGTGCCTGTAGCACTTATTTGAGAATGTGCCTGTAGCACTTATTTAGATGGGCATATTTTGCCTGGGCGGATGAGGGATCCCGACTTATTTTGCTTGCAGAGAGGTTGCTCCTGGTCTCATATGAGGACTCGGGTTTTTCCTGGATGACCTGCAATTCTCTTTGAGTTAGCCCTGTTCCCTCACGATCCGGTTGCTGCTATGCAAGACCTTCTCTGCCTGCACCCATCGAAGCCGCTAGGTGGTTCCTTATGCTTGAAGACTCCAGTAAGGCCGTGTACTATCCTTTGGTGCCCATTACAAGCGAGTTTTGACTGCCCCGTGTTTTGCGGGAAGGGCCTTTCATCAGCATAGAACCTCTTCAAGGAGTGAGCCAGTTGCGGGCAGCTTAGACAAGGTTTTCTTTGTAGAGTTAGAGACAGAGTTTTCTTTTTCTTTTTTTTCTTTTTTCTTTTTTTTCTTTTTTTCTTTTAAAAAAAAAAAACGGTTGTTATGATACAGGGGGGAAAACAGCCCTTTGAGGGCTATTCAAGTAAAATAGTGTTTGAGGTCATGCCCGCTTACCGGGAGGACCTCGACTTTTCCTTCCAGAGTTTGCAATCGGAAAGTATGGGGACCCACCTTTTCTTTAACCTGAAAGGGACCTATCCATAGTGCTTGAAATTTGGCATGTTTTCCTTTTTCTTCGTGAGCTTTATCCCACTTTAGGACAAGATCTCCTATTTCAAATTTCTTATCTCCCGCAGACTTTTTATCGAACCATTTCTTGATCCGACTCTGGTGGATGGCGAATTTCTCCCGGTTTTTCTGCCTTTCCTCTTCTAATTTCAGCAGGGTGTCAATGCGGGTTTGCAATGCGGGGCAAGGGGTACCATGACACTCTTGAGACAACTGTAGAGCAGGAAGAGACAAATTGGGTGGGAGGACAGCTTCTTTCCCATACACGAGAAAATATGGTGAGGTGCCTATTGAGGACTTAGGGGTGACGCGATCAGCCCAAAGTGCATTTTGGAGAGCATTATGCCAGTTGCGTTGGTGAGACAGAAGGGTATTTTTAATGATGCGAATCAGATTTTTATTTGTTGATTCTGCTAGACCATTTCCTTGGGGATAGTACTTTGCAAAGTGTTTAAGAACAATGCCATTTTCCAACGCAAAATCATATAATTTAAAAGATGAAAAATACGTCGCATTATCAAACACCAAGGAAGTTAGAACGCCAAACCTGGTAATGATGGAATGAGTGACAAATTGCATTACCTCCTGATCGTTGATTTGGCGTAATGGCACTGCTTCAACCCACCTGGTGAAATAATCAGTGGCCGTCAGAATGTACCTGTGTTGCTTAGAAGAGTGGGGTAAGATCTCACCAATGACGTCCAGACCCCATTGTTGAAAAGGTTCTTCTACTGCTACTGACAACAAAGGGGCAGTGGGACGCGCTTCTCGGCTTGCGAATTTCTAGCATTGAATGCATTTCCGGACATATGCGTGGGCATCTCTGAAAAGGGTTGGCCAATAATAACCCGCACGCATAATTTTATGGGCAGTGGTATCTCCGACGAAATGACCTCCTGCTGGTCCATCGTGCAGCTCGGTTAAGATTTTCTGAGCTTCATCATATTCCAAACAGCGTAACATGACCCCATCGGAATGTTTCCTGAAAAGCTTCCCTTGGATTAACTGGTAAGACGCAACTTTGAGTCTGATTGCACGTTTCTGCCGGGCATTTAGAGCGGGGTCCAATGTACCGTGTGCTAAATATCCTGAAATATCCGAGTACCAAGAAGGGTTCCTTACCTGAGGCAAGACGTCAGTTTGGTACATATCAATTTCTTGTTCCCAATTATCTTCTTCACTCTGTTGGGAACTTGCGGCCTCTGCAGCCATTTGGCATAGACCTTGCCCTTTAACCGTGTGTGCTGGCTTAAACTCTAAGTCATATTCTTGCATACACGCAACCCAGTTCCCTCGTCCCTCGCCCAGCTCTTGCTGCATGAACAGTGAGTGGACAGCTGGGTGAGGAACGTAAACTGTGACATGGTTTTTTAGGATGTATGGTCTGAAATGTTTGACTGCTTTATATACCGCATAGGCCTGTTTTTCGATTTCAGGATAATTCAATTCAGCCCCTTGCAGACCAGTGCTCATGAATGAAATGGGGCGTTCGTCATTATTCCTGTCCTTTTGCGTGAGTACAGCTGCTAAGGACGAATCCGAAGCGAAAGTATACAAGCTAAAATCTCTGCCGAAATCTGGGCTCTGGAGGGAAGGTGCTTCGGCTATAGCTTTCTTGATCTGGTCGAAAGCTTCCTTTTCAGGCTGATTCCATTTGAAGGTAGCATTTTTCTTTATCATTCCCTGTAGTGGTTTAACTATCTGGGCGAAATCTGATATAAACTTACGTACAAAATTGATCTTTCCCAAAAAGGACTGCATTGCTTTCTTACTGCTGGGGGGAGGAATCTGAGCAATGGCTTTCGCACGTTCTGGATCAACAACAATGCCTTGCTTAGTTATGATATGACCCAGCAGATTTCCTTCCGCTACGGCGAAGACGCTCTTCTTTGGGTTGAGCGAGATACCGTATTTTCTGCACCTTTCGAAGATCTGTCTGAGGTGACGCAAATGATCCCCCCGATGTTTAGAAAACACAGTAACGTCATCCAAGTAGACCACCACACTCTGGCCTATCAGACCCCTGAATGCTATATCCATAGCTCTTTGGAAAGTTGCCCCTGCGTTGATTAATCCAAAGGGCATACGCCTGAATGCGAAGGTTTCCCACTTAGTCCGAAAGGTAGTCTTTAACCTATCTGGTTCAGCCACCAGTACCTGATTGTAACCAGAGAATCCGTCCAACAGAGAGAACATTTCTGACCCGGACACTGCTTGTAATATTTTCTCCATAGGGGGTACCGGGTAATTATCTTTATTCGAGGCCCGGTTTAAGTTTCGGAAATCCACGCATAAGCGAATTTCACCTGACTTCTTCCGTACCAGAACCAAATTGGACACCCATGTGGAATGGCGAACTTTAAAGATAATGCGTGCATCTAAAAGTTTTTTGAGTTCCTTCAGAATCAATGGTTCCATCGTAGGATGTACTTTCCTAAGCTTTTGTTGGAAAGGTTTTACATTTTCTTTGATGGGTATCACATGTTGTATGATTCGAGTATCGTATGTGCGTAATTCCTCATATGTCCAAGCGAACACGTCACGATATTTGCGAAATAGCTGAGTGAAATCCTGAGCCTCTTGGGGGGTGCAGTCCTTCCCAAGGTTGATGAATTTAGGATTATCCTCTGATCCCAAGTTTACTTGTCGATGGGCTAGGATAGAGCTCTGTACTTTGGCATTCGGGGGCCCACGGAAACGATTTTGCAGATCGAAAAGCTTCTCAAGTGATACCACCCCTTTAGGCATGGGGTTTCCTTTGACTTGCTCGTACTCCTTTTGCATAGCTTGGTCGTGCTCATCTTCATCTATAGCAGTGTCTTTGAATATCTCTGAGTTACACATAAATTCCAGCACCTGTTGATCATCATCGAAAACACGCAAGTTAGTGATATTGTCTGGTACGGAGGGTTTATACATAACTTCAATAGAAAAACCGTCCCTCAAAGGGGTAAATCTGGCGGCAGCATTAGCTAGAGTATCCGCCGCTGCATTATGCATTCTTAGAACAGATTTAATTCCAAAAGCGTCAAAAGCAGAAATGAGCCGCCATACCTCTTGCTGATACGCCTTTAAATGTGGAGACAAACAATGAATAGTATTGCGTACCTGCCGAGTGATAATTTCGGAGTCTCCAATGACCCGTAAGCATTTTACCTTCAAATCCAGCGCCTTTTTAAGCCCAAGGATCAAAGCTTCATACTCAGCAGTGTTGTTAGTGCATTGGAACTCCAGCCGACAAGAGACTAAGAATTTTTTCTTATGCGGATCAAGCAAAACGCAGCCAGCGCCAGAACCATCGAGATTTTTGGAACCGTCGTAATACAATGTCCATATGTCATTTTCCGGGTCCTTGGGGGCAGTGGATTGCGGAGGAATTTCGGCTTGGTGTGAGACAGTTTGGGCTTGTTCCTCTGCGACGAGTGTCATTTCAGAAAGGACCTCGGGGCCTACTGAAGACTGGGGAGGTCGGTAACATCCAAAAATGGAATCTAGAAAACACATACCAAGTTCCTCCTGGGAAAAGATGATGGGTTCATTTGTGGCATCCAAATCAGTTACAGTGTGTTTCATGTATGGTTCACTTTCGACTCTGATTTGGTTGTTTCTCCCCTTGTAAGGTAGCCATAAGTGGGACCAATCCGTGGCAAAGTATCCTTGCAACTTGCTAGACCAATCCCTGCTAAGCAGTACACCGTAGGCTTCAGGGATGTCAACAACCACAATATCAATACATTGATGGACCCTAGAGTCGGATGAGAGGCGGATGATGACATTGTTTAGTTCTCCAACGGCTGGTACTTGTGATCTGTCAAGTTGAATGATTTTTGCGTCAGTTTTCTCTGGGAGAATGTTGAGTTTCTTGCACACAGATAGAGGCATGACATTTGTGGATGCACCTGAGTCAACGAGACAATTGTGAACGTTGAAGTTAAACATCTCAAAAGACAAAAGGAAGGGAGGGGTGGATCCTCTCGAATTCGTGTTGACAGTGTTCACTATAGACTGGATATCTGGACTGGTTTGTGCAGACGTGTTGCTGACATTCTTCGTATTTTGGTTGTTGGCGAAAGCTTTTAAATAAGTTCCTTTTGATTCGTGATGCGGGCCAACTCGTAGAGTGAGATATTAGCTCTGGTCTTTTTCATGTCCTCCACTATGTTGTAGCTAGTATCGGTTTGGGGACTAGGTTCGGTAGTGGTTTTCGAGGGTTCCACCGGGAGCTTGGTCTTTTGACTTGCTTTGCCATTACTATTTATGGGCTTTTCTGGCGTAGCTTGTCCTTCGTTTCCAGGAGGAAGAATTTTCCTCAGGAAAGCCCTTTTCTTGTCCTCATATGATTGTTCGGGGACAGTTCCTTTGCTTCTAAGACTATAATTTCGAGTGGGCTGAACCTTGGGACTGCCTGCCATGTTGATATCAATGGGAGCAAGACTCTCCCCCCCGCGGATTATATCAAAAGTGAGGATAGAGGCTCCTGGTTCCCCATCTAAGAGCGAACCTTCATCTCGATCAGAAACCTCATCCTCTGTCAGGTTTCCTGGAGTTTGGTCATCCAAAAGTTGGTTAACCACCGCGGTCATGCTGCCAATCCATTGCGGGCATGTTTTTTCAGAATGGGCAGCTTGGTGAAAAGAGCAAAAATTGTCTTTCCCTATCTCCTCCACGTTGAGAGCGGCACTAGAGTTTGACGGAGGTCTGCTGGTGTTGGGGTTACTTTTCTTGAAAAAGGGTTTTGGGGGTTTAGTAGTAGTTGAGGTTTCAATGCCCTTCCTCTTTAAGTCAGAGACCTCATTCGTTAGTAGTTTGAGGGTCTTGGCCATACTCTCGAAATCAAAAGTTTCTTTCTCTCTGTTAGGGGTGGAGGAGTGACCTTTTTTATTGATTGGTTTGTGATCATCCTTTCCCTCATGGTCCATGACTCCTATCGACAACATGTCCTTCTCTACCGCGAGAGAAGCTGCGTAATTTGCTGTAAGAGTAGCGCGGGCCTCACGTTTGACGAAAACGGCAATATCCCTAGGGAGAGCTTTAGTATAGTAGTCGATGGTGATAGAATCGTCCAATGCTAAGTTTGGAGGAAATTTTTGCAATATTGTGGCGAAGCGTTGGTTAAAGTATTTAACTTTCTCTTTTCTATGACACTTGATGGTGCTTAGTTCTGTGAGGAGCATAGAGGGTGTTTTATCTTCTGCAAACTTTTGCAGGAACACACGACGGAACTGGTCCCATGAAGTAATAGAAGCACTGGGTAGGGAACGGTACCAGGTGGCTGCAAGGTTTACAAGAGTGTGTGGAAACAATCGACATGCGACATCATCGGACTGGACTCTCATGATTTGTAGGGACAGATAGAAACTACTAATATGATCTTCCGCGGAGGTACCTTTCTCAGGATCAAATTTAGGAATATGCTTCTCCGGGTGTCTAGGCATATCATGGAGAGGACCTAAAAGAGCCAATGGGGATTGAGCCATCCAGGCTAGGGGTTGCACCCTCCTAGGGTGCTGACGATATCGAGATTCTGCCTCGGACTCACTTCCCGTCCCTGACACTGATGCTCCATCACGATGGCGAGAGTGTTCGTCTTGGTGTCTTTCACGGTTATTGATGTTTCTAAGATGCTCCCAGTTGTGGGGAAGGGGCCTATTTTGGTTTTGGTGGTGACGATCGTTGACGTGGTGTCTTTGGCCGCGAACTATATCTTCTCTGCCTCCACGTCTGTGACCTCTGTTGACTCCACCCTCGTTTCTTCGAGGCCTGATTACTTCCCCTACATTTCTTTGGGCTGTGTTACCTTCTCTTTCATTTCTTCGACCCCCTCCTCTTTCTTCTAGCGGGGAATACACTTGGTTGTTGTTCCACTGATGTAAGTCAGGTTGAGGTTCGAGGAAAGGTTCAGTATCAAGGAAACCTTCACTATCTTGGAGAATGGGGTCATTTTCCTGGACAGCCCGCCCGAGGTCTTCAATCATGGAGTTCACAAGTTCAGGTATGGTGCGGAAAAGCACACCATTACGGGTGATGTTCTCAGTAGGAGTCCTAGTGTGAGCTAGAAACTCCATGAAAGGGGCATACCGTAAATCCCTGATGAGATTACGGGCAACTGGGCGTAAGGATCTTAACTGTTCGTTAGTGATTTCAAAGTATCGAGCCTCCTCCCTTGGAATATCCTCTAAGGGGGGAAGAGGAGGTTCGTTATTTATGACCTCCCGGTGGGGAGTTTGTGATGGAATATCGGTCGTATGCTAGGAGGATGCCATGGCCCTCCTTCTAGCGCCAAATCTGTTGACGGGAAAATATGTCCGGCCAACAGTAGGGGATCTCCCCGGTAGAAAGTCCCAATTAGACTTTGAATCGTTTGGAGTAGGGATCCCGTCCGGGGTGTGGGTCCGGCTACCACTTAAATGACTTTCTCTTTGGTCTCGAGCAACCTGATTGAAACTGCAAACATACACTTATTCACATGATACAGAATACATGACTGATGTATCAAACCAATATATGACACTGTGCGTAGCAAGGTAATAGACAAAATGCATACACCCAGGAGGTGTCGTTAGCAACACATCTATGGGGTATGCATGCAGGATAATCTGACCACCAAAGAAACAGTTCTTTATGGCAAGAATATCCCTTAACTTTCCGAAAGATATAACGAAACGCTAATAAAACAGTTCATTAACATTCATCATAAGAGTAAACAATAAACTTGAGCATCATCAACACAATCACAGATAGCTATGGTGCATGAATGATACTATTAATAACACAGATTCATTAATCAAAAGATATTCTGAAATTGTACGCAGAATACACACAGTGTTGTCACAGCTAAACACATCATCCAATCAAAGGGGTTTTAACATGTATTGTATTACATATGCCAAGAGTATGATTCTTCAATTACAATGCAATATTGCCCTTCAGTCCAAAAAAGAGCCGCCCATGCTATGTGCCCCACAGGGGTATTTATAGATTCAAGAAATGCCCTTTAGGCCTTCCGACGCTTCAACTTCCCGACGGTTCAGCTTCCCTGCGACCTTTGCCGAACATGCGACCTGCGACCAGAAGATTGCGACCTGAAGATTTGCGACCTGCGACTTAGGCGCTGGTGCGACTTGCGACCTGGGGGAAAAAATGCGACCTGCGACCCAGCAGTTAAGCTATGGAGGTGGTCGCGTAATTGAGAGGTCTAGAGTGTCTATCTTCTTCTCCTTGAGGAAGTCTTGCCAGGCCTGGTAATCCGCTGCTATAGGGGAGACTAGAGAGGTTTCTTCTTTTAACCGATGCGTACATTCCAAAGCATTCGGTATCAGAGTCTACTTCTTCTGGGAAATCTGGATGGATAGGGAGGCAAGCTTGGTATAAATTCGTACTGGAGTGACAAGAAGCCGGTTTAGGTTCTCTTGTGATGCCTCAAATTCTGGTGCGGCAGCAGCTTGCCTCAAGGGTTGCAGAAAGGACTGAATTTCCTGATCTACTTGCTCCCAGTCTTTAGTTTCGTCCAGTGCCCCCAATGACGGAATGTGATGAAGGGCGTTCATGGAGTCTATACAACTGATCAGGTGATTATATGCAGACACCACCTTGTCCAAGTCTTTGACCAGCTTGTCTTTGGATTGCATCTTCATTCGGATTTGTACTTTGGCGTCTTGTGTGTGACCCCAACCCTTCTTAGGCACATTTTCGGGAGCTTGCTGGTACTGCGCTGTCTAGCTTATCATTTTGTCTAAAGCTGCCAAGGCCTCCTTGAGCTGCTCATGCTTCACTTTGGTTTCCGCTCGTGCCTCTGCTAATGGGGCCACTGTTTGTTTTAGGGTGAGCATTTCTCTGTATACTTGCTGCATGGTTGTTTCCAATACGTCACATTCTTTCATGACTGCTAGTGGGACTTCATTGACTTGGGAAGGCTTACTTTGGAGCTGTCGCACTTCACTCTCCAGTACTGCTTTCTCCTGTTCCGTTGCTTTTAGCCTGTTTTGTAGTGAGATAATCTCCCTGCTCATTCTAGTGACATTTTCCTCCGTAGCTGCAGCAAAAGCGGTACCTGCTGATGCTATCATTACAGGGTTAGTCCTTGTATCTGGGACTATGTCCTTTCTAGTGGCGACCGTAGATATGGCGGAATGGCTTTGCGCCAAGGCTTTGACTTTGCTCGCCGCATTTCTTGAAAGAGGATCACGCATGTCAATCTAGTCGATCAAGACCTCTTCCTCTTGTTCCCCTAGAAACTCGTCATCGTGGAGGATACTTTTCTCATACACGAGAGGAAATTCAGGGAGATATGTCGATATCATCTATCAATTCATCCTCTTATCCCGTGTTTGTCCTTTTTTCTTTTCCTTTCTCCTTTGCCTAAGCGCTTCTGTCGCCTTGTCATGTTCTTCTTCCCGCGTTCGACTGGGCCTGCTTCTTTCTCTCGCTTTTCTTTTCACTCGCCGGCGGCTTGTTCTCGCGCTTCTTTTGACGATCGACTTTGTCAAGTTCTTCCTTAAGTGCTTGTTCCGTCGCCGCCCCGTTTCCTTTTCTTCCCCGTCTATCCTTTTCTTCACCGTTTCTTTTTCCGTCCGTCTCGATACATCTTTCTTACGTTTCTCTTCATCCTCCTTCATTTTCTTTTCATCTTCCTTCTTGGCTTGGGCTTCTGCTGCCCTTTGCTGATCCGAGGTGTCAGGCCCTGTACTGGTCCGTGTTCTCTTATATTTGGAGGAAGAAGAGCCTCCTAGCTTATGGCTCCTATCTTCTAAATTCTGGTGATCCTCTTCTCCTCGGTCAGAGTCGATCCCCGGAGCTAGATGCCTGTCTGCATTGTACCAGTTTCTTTTTTCGTCCTCTGCCAGGCGCTCGACATGCCGATAACTCCATTTAAAATTGGCCCTTTTACAATGCTCAGGAACTATCCTGACTGGGTCATAAGTTCGGCAATCCAGATTTCTAAAGTGGTAACCTTTTATCTCTTCCCCTTCACACCCTACTTCTCTGAAGTCCTTGACTGTATAAGCACCAATGGTGAGGGGTAAAGCGGGCCAAGGTTTCTTCTTCCCTTTGGAAAGGACATTGGAGAAGCCCGAGGTCATCTGGAAACATACCTCCTGCATGAGCACCTTATCGGTGACAAACTTAGGCAGAGCATGTAGTGCTTTGAATGTGCCAAATACTCAGATGATTGTAAATTCAGCGAATGGAAACCAGTGTGCCACCTGACCTAGTGTCTCCATTGCTCGCCAAGACATGCAGGGGGTGTCTTGACCAAATAGTTTCCCGTAAAGGGCGGGAATGAATATCTGAGAGATTTGCTCAATATCTGACTTGTACCTGGACTCCCAGAACACCTTGGTTTGCAGATGGATTGCCTGGGTCTGTTCGGAGTCCCAATTATGTGGCCATCCCTCAACATGCAGTTGGGCACAGACATCATCTAATAAATACGAAGCCATATAAAATTCTGACGATGTTCCCTCATCTGGAGCTAAAGCCGAAGCCAAATTTGTTTGCATTGAGCCCACTAATATGCCAGCCCAATTGAATCGAGTGCCGTGCGCCGTTACGTGTTCCATAATGGTTTCCCATGCTCCGTTGAAAGTGGTGGCGTCCGATCGTCCGTATACTCTGCACAGCATGGCGGCCACTAACTTATACACTTTCCTCAGATTGGCCACCGGGTACTCCTGGTCTTTCTTGACTTTAAATTTATCTGGTTCCGCCCACCATTTTCTGATTGTATCAACCATCAGTACTTCATTCGCGGAAAACCATCTCGGGGTAAAATTTACCTATGGTTGGGGTAGCGAGTAGTATACATGTGCTTTTGAGCTTTCCAACGTTGCAAAAACTTTACCTCTACTATCTCGGATTGCGAAATTCTTAGGATCCGTCTTTTGTATGATCCAGTCTAACATTTCTGGGCACGGAAAGATGGCGGGATGTGACCCTGCTAGGTGCAATTTGGATTTCTTGACCTTCAGGTATACTTCCCGGTCCGGGAGATCTTCAGGAAACTCATCTTCTGGTATGGCGAACTCGCGGTATACTTCATACCACCTAAGGCTGTCCCCCTTTGCGAAGGTGCAAAGAGTGTCTCTGTATATTGGTGGAGGGGATGTTTGTATTTCTGTGTCTGACTCTTCTTCCACCACCTGCCTACTCTTCGGACACCCAAAGCACATTAGAGCCTGAGAGGACCGCATCGAGTCCGTTTCCAAATTCACCTCGTTTCCATTCAGAAGGAATCCTGTGATGAGAAAGACACATGATGAGATAACGCTAAATAAGGCTTTATTTACGTGCAGTTTAATTTGCGCGTTCTCTGGGGTCGCAGTGGTCGCCGATCTACAAAATATTTCACATGCGACCACACCTTCGCTACTAGGGCTTGTGGTCGCAGAGTCGCTAACAGAGGGTCACAACGACCTTGCGACCTCAAGGATCGGAACAAGCCGGGTCGTGTGTCGCACTGGGCTCCATTGGGGCTTCCCGGGAGCGCGCGCGGTTTTGCGGATAATTTCTCCCTAACGGGAAACATGCGCGGCTGGAAAGGGTTTAAACTTGAAATAAGGCATAGCCATGAGGAATTGGGCAAGACACAGGTGACCCTGGGGTTTATGAGAAACAAAACAAAAATAAAACTCAACAGAAACCCTACATCTTCACCAGAAAGCAATTAAGGCCGTGGGGAGGCTCAATAATGGCAAGAAATGATGGGGAAGGAAACACAGGGAGGATGTAGAGTTAGAGAAAGAGTTTTTTTTTTTTTTTTTTTTTTTAAAAGAACAAAATGCGACTTTTATGATATAGGGGGGAAAACAGCCCTTTGAGGGCTACTCAAGTAAAATAGTGTTTGAGGTCATGCCCGTTTACCGGGAGGACCTCGACTTTTCCTTCCAGAGTTTGCAATCGGAAAGTATGGGGACCCACCTTTTCTTTAACCTGAAAGGGACCTATCCATAGTGCTTGAAATTTGGCATGTTTTCCTTTCTCTTCATGAGCTTTATCCCACTTTAGGACAAGATATCCTACTTCAAATTTTTTATCTCCTGCAGACTTTTTATCGAACCATTTCTTGATCCGACTCTGGTGGATGGCGAATTTCTTCCGGGTTTTCTACCTTTCCTCTTCTAGTTTCAGCAGGGTGTCAATGCGGGTTTGCAAGGCGGGGCAAGGGGTACCATGACACTCTTGAGACAACTGCAGAGCAGGAAGAGACAAATTGGGCTGGAGGACAGCTTCTTTCCCATACACGAGAAAATATGGTGAGGTGCCTATTGAGGACTTGGGGGTGACGCGATCAGCCCAGAGTGCATTTTGGAGAGCATTGTGCCAGTTGCGTTGGTGAGACAGAAGGGTTTTTTTAATGATGCGAATCAGATTTTTATTTGTTGATTCTGCTAGACCATTTCCTTGGGGATAGTACTTTGCAGAATGTTTAAGAACAATGCCATTTTCCAAAGAAAACTCATATAATTTAAAAGATGAAAAATATGTTGCATTATCAAAAACCAAGGAGGTTGGAACGCCAAACCTGGTAATGATGGAATGAGTGACAAATTGCATTACCTCCTGATCGTTGATTTGGCGTAATGGTACTACTTCAACCCACCTGGTGAAATAATCAGTAGCCGTTAGAATGTACCGGTGTTGCTTAGAAGAGTGGGGTAAGATCTCACCAATGACGTCCAGACCCCATTCTTGAAAAGGTTCTTCTACTGCTACTGACAACAAAGGGGCAGCGGGACGCGCTTCTCGGCTTGCGAATTTCTGGCATTGAATGCACTTCCGAACATATGCGTGGGCATCTCTGAAAAGAGTTGGCCAATAATAACCTGCTCACATTATTTTATGGGCCGTAGCATCCCTGGAAAAATGACCTCCTGCTGGTCCATCATGCAGCTCGATTAAGATTTTCTGAGCTTCATCATATTCCAAGCCGCGTAACATGACCCCGTCGGAATGTTTCCTGAAGAGCTTCCCTTGGATTAACTGGTAAGACGCAGCTTTGAGTCTGATTTCACGTTTCTGCCGGGCATTTAGAGCGGGGTCCAATGTACCGTGTGCTAAATATCCTGAAATATCTGAGTACCAAGAAGGGTTCCTTATCTGAGGTACGATGTCAGTTTGGTACATATCAATTTCTTGCTCCCAATTATCTTCTTCAACCTGGTGGGAACTTGCGGCCTCTGCAGCCATTTGGCATAGACCTTGCCCTTTGACTGTGTGTGCTGGCTTAAACTCTAAGTCATACTCTTGCATATACGCAACCCAGTTCCCTCGTCTCTCACCCAGCTCTTGCTGCATGAACAGTGAGCGAACAGCTGGGTGGGGAACATAAACCATGACATGGTTTTTTAAGATGTATGGTCTGAAATGTTTGACCGCTTTATATACCGCATAGGCCTGTTTTTCGATTTCGGGATAATTTAATTCAGCTCCCTGCAAACCAGTTCTCATGAATGAAATGGGGCGCTCGTCATTATTCCTGTCCTTTTGCGTGAGTACAGCTGCTACGGACGAATCCGAAGCGAAAGTATACAAGCTAAAATCTCTGCCGAAATCTGGGCTCTGGAGGGAGGGTGCTTCGGCTATAGCTTTCTTGATCTGTTCGAAAGCTTCCTTTTCGGGCTGATTCCATTTGAAAGTAGCATTTTTCTTTATCATTCCCTGTAGTGGTTTAACTATCTGGGTGAAATCTGATATAAACTTACATACAAAATTGATCTTACCCAAAAAGGACTGCATTGCTTTCTTACTGCTAGGGGGAGGAATCTGAGCAATATCTTTCGCACGATCTGGATCAACGACAATGCCTTGTTTAGTTATGATATGACCCAACAGATTTCCTTCTGCTACGGCGAAAATGCTCTTCTTTGGGTTGAGCGAGATACCGTATTTTCTGCACCTTTCAAAGATCTGTCTGAGGTGACGCAAATGATCCCCTCGACGTTTAGAAAACACGGTAACATCATCCAAGTAGACCACCACACTTTGGCCTATCAGACCCCTGAATGCTATATCCATAGCTCTTTGGAAAGTTGTTCCGGCGTTGATTAATCCAAAGGGCATACGCCTGAAAGCGAAGGTTCCCCACTTGGTCCGAAAGGTAGTCTTTAACCTATCTGGTTCAGCCACCAGTACTTGATTGTAGCCAGAGAATCCGTCCAACAAAGAGAACATTTCTGACCCAGATACTGCTTGTAATATTTGCTCCATAGGGGGCACCGGATAATTATCTTTATTCGAGGCCCGGTTTAAGTTCCGGAAATCCACACACAAGCGAATTTCACCTGACTTTTTCCGCACTGGAACCAAATTGGACACCCATGTGGAATGGAAAACTTTAAAGATAATGCGTGCATCTAAAAGTTTCTTGAGTTCCTTCAGAATCAATGGTTCCATCGTAGGATGTACTTTCCTGAGCTTTTGTTGGAAAGGTTTTACATTTTCTTTGATGGGTATCACATGTTGTATGATTCGAGTATCGTATGTGCGTAAGTCCTCATATGTCCAAGCGAACACGTCACGATACTTGCAAAATAGCTGAGTGAAATCCTGAGCCTCTTGGGGGGAGCAGTCCTTCCCAAGGTTGACGAATTTAGGATTATCCTCTGATCCTAAGTTCACTTGTCGATGGGCTAAGATAGAGCTCTGTACTTTGGCATTTGGGGGCCCACGGAAACGATTTTGCAGATCGAAAAGCTTCTCAAGTGATACCACCCCTTTAGGCATGGGGTTTCCTTTGACTTGTTGTACTCCTTTTGCATAGCTTGGTCATGCTCATCTTCATCTATAGCAGCGTCTTTGAATATCTCTGAGTTACACATAAAATCCAGCACCTGTTGATCATCATCGAAAACACGCAAGTTAGTGATATTGTCTGGCATGGAGGGTTTATACATAACTTCAATAGAAAAACCATCCCTCAAAGGGGTAAATCTGGCAGCGGCATTAGCCAGAGTATCTGCCGCTGCATTATGCATTCTTAGAACAGATTTAATTCCAAAAGCGTCAAAAGCAGAAATTAATCGCCATACCTCTTGCTGATACGCCTTTAAATGAGGAGACAAACAATGAATAGTATTGCGTACCTGCCGAGTGATAATCTCGGAGTCTCCAATGACCCGTAAGAATTTTACCTTCAAATACAGCGCCTTTTTAAGCCCAAGGATCAAAGCTTCATACTCGGCAGTGTTGTTGGTGCATTGGAACTCCAGCCGACATGAGATTAAGAATTTATTCTTATGAGGATCAAGCAAAACGCAGCCAGCGCCAGAACCATCGAGATTTTTGGAACCGTCGTAATACAAGGTCCATATGTCGCTTTCCGGGTCCTTGGGGGTAATGGATTGCGGAGGAATTTCGGCTTGGTGTGAGACAGTTTGGGCTTGTTCCTCTGCGACGAGCGTCATTTCAGAAAGGACCTCGGGGCCTACTGAAGACTGAGGAGGTCGATAGCATCCAAAAATGGACTCCAGGAAACACATACCAAGTTCCTCCTGGGCAAAGCTGATGGGTTCATTTGTGGCATCCAAATCAGTTACAGTGTGTTTCATGTATGGTTCGCTTTCAACTCTGATTTGGTTATTTCTCCCTTTGTAAGGTAGCCATAAGTGGGACCAATCTGTGGCAAAGTATCCTTGCAACTTGCTAGACCAGTCCCTGCTAAGCAGTACACCATAGGCTTCAGGGATGTCAACAACCACAATATCAATACATTGATGGACCCTAGAGTCGGATGAGAGGCGAATGATGACATTGTTTAATTCTCCAACGGCTGGTACTTGTGATCTGTCCAGTTGAATGATTTTTGCGTCAGTTTTCTCTGGGAGGATGTTGAGTTTCTTGCACACAGATAGAGGCATGACATTCGTGGATGCACCGGAGTCAACGAGACAATTGTGAACGTTGAAGTTAAACATCTCAAAAGACAAGAGGAAGGGAGGGGTGGATCCTCTCGAATTCGTGTTGACAGCGTTCACTATAGACTGGATATCTGGACTGGTTTGTGCAGATGTGTTGCTGACATTTTTCGTATTTTGTTTGTTGGCGAAAGATTTTAGAATAAGTTCCTTTTGATTCGTGATGCGGGCCAGCTCGTATAGTGAGATATTAGCTCTGGTCTTTTTCATGTCCTCCACTATGTTGTAGCTAGTATCGGTTTGGGGACTAGGTTCGGTAGTGGTTTTCGAGGGTTCCACCGGGAGCTTGGTCTTTTGACTTGCTTTGCCATTACTATTTGTGGGCTTTTCTGGCATAGCTTGTCCTTCGTTTCCAGGAGGAAGGATTTTCCTCAGGAAAGCCCTTTTCTTGTCCTCATATGATTGTTCGGGGACAGTTCCTTTGCTTCTAAGACTATAATTTCAAGTGGGCTGAGCCTTGGGACTGCCTGCCATGTTGATATCAATGGGAGCAAGACTCTCCCCCCCGCGGATTATATCAAAAGTGAGGACAGAGGCTCCTGGTTCCCCATCTAAGAGCGAACCTTCATCTCGATCAGAAACATCATCCTCTGTCAGGTTTCCTGGAGTTTGGTCATCCAAAAGTTGGTTAACCACCGCGGTTATGCTGCCAATCCATTGCGGGCACGTTTTTTCAGAATGGGCAGCTTGGTGAAAAGAGCAAAAATTGTCTTTCCCTATCTCTTCCACGTTGAGAGCGGCACTGGAGTTTGACGGAGGTCTGCTGGTGTTGGGGTTACTTTTCTTGAAAAAGGGTTTTGGGGGTTTAGTAGTAGTTGAGGTTTCAATGCCCTTTCTCTTTAAGTCAGAGACCTCATTCGTTAGTAGTTTGAGGGTCTTGGCCATACTCTCGAAATCAAAAGTTTCTTTCTCTCTATTAGGGGTGGAGGAGTGACCTTTTTATTGATTGGTTTGTGATCATCCTTTCCCTCGTGGTCCATGACTCCTATCGACAACATGTCCTTCTCTACCGCGAGAGCAGCAGCGTAATTTTCCGTAAGAGTAGCGCGGGCCTCACGTTTGACGAAAACGGCAATATCCCTAGGGAGAGCTTTAGTATAGTAGTCGATGGTGATAGAATCGTCCAATGCTAAGTTTGGAGGAATTTTTTGCAATATTGTGGCGAAGCGTTGGTTAAAGTCTTTAACTTTCTCTTTTCTATGACACTTGATGGTGCTTAGTTCTGTGAGGAGCATAGAGGGTGTTTTATCTTCTACAAACTTTTGCAGGAACACACGACGGAACTGGTCCCATGAAGTAATAGAAGCACTGGGTAGGGAACGGTACCAAGTGGCTGCAAGGTTTATAAGAGTGTGTGGGAACAGTCGACATGCGACATCATCGGACTGAACTCTCATGATTTGTAGGGACAGATAGAAACTACTAATATGATCTTCCGCGGAGGTACCTTTCTCAGGATCAAACTTAGGAAGATGCTTCTCCGGGTGTCTAGGCATATCATGGAGAGGACCTAAAAGAGCCAATGGGGATTGAGCCATCTAGGCTAGGGGCTGCACCCTCCTGGGGTGCTGATGATATCGGGTTTCTGCCTCGGACTCACTTCCTATCCCTGACACTGATGCTCCGTCATGATGGCGAGAGTGTTCATCTTGGTGTCTCTCACGGTTATTCATGTTTCTAAGATACTCCCAGTTGTGGGGAAAGGGCCTATTTTGGTTTTGATGGTGATGATGGTTGACGTGGTGTCTTTGACCGCGAACTATATCTCCTCTGCCTCCACGTCTGTGACCCCTGTTGACTCCACCCTCATTTCTTCGAGGCCTGTTTCCTTCCCCTACATTTCTTTGGGCTGTGTTACCTTCTCTTTCATTTCTTAGACCCCCTCCCCTTTCTTCTAGCGGGGAATACACTTGGTTGTTGTTCCACTGATGTAAGTCAGGCTGAGGTTCGGGGAAAGGTTCTGTATCAGGGAAACCTTCACTATCTTGGAGAATGGGGTCATTTTCCTGGACAGCCCGCCCGAGGTCTTCAATCATGGAGTTCACAAGTTCAGGTATGGTGCTGACAAGCACACCATTACGGGTGATGTTCTCAGTAGGAGTCCTAGTGTGAGCTAGAAACTCCATGATGGGGGCATATCGTAAATCCCTGACGAGATTACGGGCAAATGGGCGTAAGGATCTCAACTGTTCGTTAGTGATTTCAAAGTATCGAGCCTCCTCCCTTGGAATATCCTCTAAGGGGGGAAGAGGAGGTTCGTTATTTATGACCTCCCAGTGGGGAGTTTGTGATGGAATATCGGTCGTATGCTGGGAGGATGCCATGCCCTCCTTCTAGCGCCAAATCTGTTGACGGGAAAATACGTCCGGCCAACAATAGGGGATCTCCCCGGTAGAAAGTCCCAATTAGACGTTGAACCGTTTGGAGTAGGGATCCCGTCCGGGGTGTGGGTCCGGATACCGCTTAAATGACTTTCTCTTTGGTCTCGAACAACCTGATTGAATCTGCAAACATACACTTATTCACATGATACAAAATACATGACTGATGTATCAAACCAATATATGGCACTGTGCGTAGCAAGGTAATAAACAAAATGCATACGCTTGACTTGGAAGTGTCGTTAACACACCTAGGAGTAATGCATACAAATGCATCCGTACCAAAAGCAGTTCTTTATGGCGAAATATCCCTTAACTCTCGAAAGATATAACGAAAATGCTAATAAAGCAGGTTCATTAACATTCATCATAAGAGTAAATAGTAAACTTGAGAGCATCATCAACACAATCCTGAATGGCTATGGAGCATGAATGATACTATTAATCACCATGATTCATTAATTGATATTCTACAGCTGTCTGTGAGAATACTACATTGTTGTCTGTTAAACACATCATCCAATCAAAGGGATTTTAGCAAGTATTTGTATTACATTAATTACATATGTGAAGTGTGATTCTTGATTACAATGCAATATTGCTCTTCAATCCACAAAAGAAAGCCCTTAACTATACTATTTTATGGCTGTTTATAGATTCAGAAAACGCCCTTTAGGCTTTCAGCCTTCACTTCCAGCAGTTCAACTTTCACTGCGACCTTTGCCGAACTTCGACCTGCGACTTCGTCCCAAATTAAACACCACGACACAGGTGCCGGTGCGACTCGACTTTGGGTGCGAGTGCGACTTGCGACACAGGAGACTGATCCGCGACTAGCTGAAAAGAAGCAGCTGGAGGTGGTTGTGTGATTGGGGATTTAAGGCACGTCAACTTTCTTGCCCTTGAAAATCTCGCCAAGTACGGTAATCATTTGCTATAGGGGCGACAAGAGGGGTTTCCTCTTTTATTCGATACATACATTAGGGGCATTTGGTATCGGAAGTCTCCTTCTTCGAGAGATGCGGATTGAGAGGGAAGACAAGCTTAGTATGATTTTATCTTTGGAGTGACAAAGATGATGCAGTTCTCTTGTGATGCCTCAAATTTTGGTCTTGACGACGGCTGTCCTCACGGGTTGCGAGAAAGTGATTTTGCTCACATCGGTCTTTAGTTTCATCCGGTACTTCATAATGAGTGTGATCATTCTATAGAGTCAATACCACTGATCAGGTGATTATATGCAGACATCACTTTGTCCAAATCTTTGGCCAGCTTGTCTTTGGACTGCATATTCATTCGAATTTGTACTTTGGCATCTTGTGTGTGACTCCAATCCTTCCTAGGCACATGTTCGGGAGCTTGCTGGTACTGCGCTGTCCAGTTTATCATTTTTTCCAAAGCTACCGAGGCTTCCCTGAGCTGCTCATGCTTCTGTTTGGTTTCCTCTCGTGCCTCTGCCAACGGGGCCACTGTTTGTTTTAGGGTGAGCATTTCCTTATATACTTGCCTCATGGTCATTTCCAACACATCACACTCTTTCCTGACCGCCAGTGGGACCTCATTCACTTGGGCGGGCTTACTTTGGAGCTGTAGCATCTCACTCTCTAGTCTTGATTTCTCCTGCTCTGCTGCTTTTAGCCTGTTCTGTAGGGAAATAATTTCCCTGCTCATTCTAGTGACATTTTCCTCCGTGGCCGCGGCAAAACCGGTGCCTGCTGACGCTATCATTACAGGGTTAGTCCTTGTATCTGGGACTATGTCCTTTCCAGTGGCGACCGTAGATATGGCGGGATGGCTTTGCGCCAAGGATTTCCTTTTCTCTTGCCGTATTTTGAAGGAGAATTGGTCAAATGTCAATCTGGTCAGGTCGAAGACTTCTTCTTCTTGTTCCCCGGGAAAATCATCAACATTGAGGGTACTTTTCGCGCCACCTGGAGGAATCTCCAGGGGAGATATGTCAATGTCGTCTATTAGCTCGTCCTCCTCATCCTGCCTTTGACCCTTTTCTTTCTCCTTTTGCCGGTGCTCGGCTTCCGCCTTGTCGTGTTCCTCCTTCTTCGTGCGTTCTGTCTCTGCCTCTGCTTCCTTTTCAGCTTTTCTTTTTCGTTCTGCCGCGGCGGCTTAGTCTGCCTTTTTTTTACGATCGACTTTGTCAAGTTCTTCCTTAAGTGCTTGTTCTGCCGCTGCCTGTGCTTCCTTTTCCTGTCTTTCCTTTTCCTCAACCTGATTCCTTTTCCGCTCTGTCCTGGCATCTTTCTTACGTTTCTCTTCATCCTCCTTCATTTTCTTTTCCTCTTCCTTCTTGGCTTGGGCTTCTGCTGCCCGTTGCTGATCCGAGGTGTCAGGCCCTGTACTGGTCCGTGTTCTCTTATCTTTGGAGGAAGAAGCGCCTCCTAGTTTATGGCTCCTATCTTCTAAATTCTGGTGATCCTCTTCTTCTCGGTCAGAGTCGATCCCCGGAGCTAGATGCCTGTCTGCGTTGTACCAGTTTCTTTTTTCGTCTTCTGCCGGGCGCTCGACATGCTGGTAACTCCATTTAAAATTGGCCCTTTTACAATGCTCAGGAACTATCCTGACTGGGTCATAAGTTCGACAATCCAGATTTCTAAAGTGGTAACTTTTTATCTCTTCCCCTTCACGCACTACTTCTCTGAAGTCCTTGACTGTATAAGCACCAATGGTGAGGGGTAGAGCGGGCCAAGGTTTCTTCTTCCCTTTGGAAAGGACATTGGAGAAGCAGGGTCATACGAAGCTTACCTCACACGCAGGCACCTTCCTTTTTCTGATCGCTAAACTTGATTGAACGCTTCATGGGTGCTTTGTATGTACTTAAATACTCGGATGATTGTAAATTCGAGCGAGAATGGAAACGATGTGCCACGACTAGTGTCTCCATTGCTCGCCAAGACATGCGGGGGGGTGTCTTGACCAAATAGTTTCCCGTAAGGGGCGGGAGAATGCACTGAGAGATTTGCTCAATATCGACTTGTACCTGGATTCCCGGAATACCTTGGTCTGAAATGATGGATTTCCAGATGCAGTTGAGGTAGGTTAATGTAGCCATCCCTCAACATGCGGCTGGGCACAGGACGGCCATCAATAAATACGAAGCCATATAAAATTCTGACGGCGTTCCCTCATGTGGGGCTAAGTGAAGCCAAATTTGTTGCAGCAGGCCCATTAATACTGACCCAATTGAATCGAGTCACAGGTGCAGAGTCACGTGTTCCATAATGGTTGCCCATGCTTTCCGTTGAAAATTGCGGCATTGGTGTCCAGAACGCGTCCGTACACCTTGCCCACTGACATGGCAACCCTGCTTATACACTTTTTCTCGTTGTACACAGGTACTCCACCTGGTCTTTCTTGACTTTAAATTTATCTGGTTCCGCCCACCATTTTCTGATTGTATCAACCATCGGTACTTCATTTGCAGAAAACCATCTCGGGGTAAAATTTACCTCTGGTTGGGGTAGCGAGTAGTAGACCTGTGCTTTTGAGCTCTCCAACGTTGCAAAAGCTTTACCTCCACTATCTCGGATTGCGAAATTCTTGGGTTGGGATCCATCTTATTGTGGGACGGAGTCTAACGTATTCCTGAGCCTGTGAGAAGATGGCCAGGATGTGCCTTTGCTAGGTGCAATTTGGATCTCTTGACCTTTAGGTATACTTCTAGGTCAGGAGATCTTACAGGAAACTCATGCCTTGTTATGGCGAACTGCGTGGTATACTTCACTGCTAAAGACATCCCCCTTTGCGAAGGTACAAAGAGGTGTCTCTATCTTGCGTTGGAGGAGATGTTTGTATGTACGTGTCTGACTCTTCCTCCACCCACCCTTTCCCTCTTCGGACTGGGGTGCCATGTTGCTGAAGTGGAGGGACCGATGTCATGTATAAAATTTTTATTCGCATTCGGGAAAGAATCCCGGGATGAAAGACATGATGATAACGGCTAAATACGGTCTGCGCGTGCGGGCGCTGATGCTTGTTCTCTTGAGGTCGCGGGGTCGATCTGCCCCCCTCACATGCGACCTGTGACCGCTAGACAGATGCAGTGCTCGTCCTTCACGAGAGAAAGTCTGCCCGGTATTGTTGGCGTAGACAGGAGTCGGCCCCGGGTGCCAGTCACTGGGCTTCTTGGGGTTTCGCGCGCGCGCGGTTTTGCGGATAATCTCTCCCTAACGGGAAACATGCGCGGCTGGAAAGGGTCTAAACTGGAGATAGGACACAGCCATGAGGATCTGGGCAAGACAAAGGTGACCTTGGGGTTTATGAGAATCAAAACAAAAATAAAACTCAACCGAAAACCCTACCTCCTCACCAGCAAGCAATTAAGACCATGGGGTGGCTAGATTTTAGTAAGAAATGCTGGGGAAGGAAACACAGGGAGGGAGTGAGCCAGTTGCGGGCAGCTTAGACAAGGTCTTCCTTATAGATTTAGAGAAAGATTTTTTTTTTATTTTTTTTATTTTTTTATTTTATTTTTTTTTAACAAAAACACGACTTTTATAATACACGGGCAGAAACAGCCCTTTGAGGGCTACTCACGTAAAATAGTGTTTGAGGTCATGCCCGTTTACCGGGAGGACCTCGACTTTTCCTTCCAGAGTTTTCAATCGCAATGTATGGGGACCCACCTTTTCTTTAACCTGAAAGGGACCTATCCATAGTGCCTAAAATTTGGCATGTTTCCCCTTTTCTTCGTGAGCTTTATCCCACTTTAGGACAAGGTCTCCTACTTCAAATTTTTTATCTCCTGCAGACTTTTTATCGAACCATTTCTTGATTCGGCTCTGGTGGAGGGCGAATTTCTCCCGGGTTTTCTGCCTTTCCTCTTCTAATTTCAGCAGGGTGTCAATGCGGGTTTGCAAAGCGGGGCAAGGGGTACCATGACACTCTTGAGATAACTGCAGAGCGGGAAGAGATAAATTGGGTGGGAGAACAGCTTCTTTCCCATACATGAGAAAATATGGTGAGGTGCCTATTGAGGACTTAGGGGTGACGCGATCAGCCCAGAGTGCATTTTGGAGGGCATTGTGCCAGTTGCGTTGGTGAGACAGAAGGGTCTTTTTAATGATGCGAATCAGATTTTTATTTGTTGATTCTGCTAGACCATTTCCTTGGGGATAGTACTTTGCAGAGTGTTTAAGAACAATGCTGTTTTCCAAAGAAAAATCATATAATTTAAAATATTAAAAATACGTTGCATTATCAAAGACCAAGGAAGTTGGAACGCCAAACCTGGTAATGATGGAATGAGTGACAAATTTCATTACCTCCTGATTGTTGATTTGGCGTAACGGTACTGCTTCAACCCACCTGGTGAAATAATTAGTAGCCGTGAGGATGTACCGGCGTTGCTTTGAAGAGTGGGGTAAGATCTCACCAATGACGTCTAGACCCCATTGTTGAAAAGGTTCTTCCACTGCTACTGACAACAAAGGGGTGGCGGGACGCGCTTCTCGATTTGCGAATTTCTGGCATTGAATGCATTTCTGAACATAAGCGTGGGCATCTCTGAAAAGGGTTGGCCAATAATAACCTTCTCGCATTATTTTATGGGCAGTGGTATCCCCGGAAAAATGACCTCCTGCTGGTTCATCGTGTAGCTCGGTTAAGATTTTCTGAGCTTCATCATGTTCCAGGCAGCGTAACATGACCCCATCGGAGTGTTTCTTGAAAAGCTTCCCTTGGATTATCTGGTAAGACGCAGCTTTGAGTCTGATTGCGCATTTCTGCCGAGCATTTAGAGCTGGGTCCAAAACATCGTGTGCTAAATATCCTGAAATATCCGAGTACCAAGAAGGGTTCCTTATCTGAGGTATGACGTCAGTTTGGTACATATCAATTTCTTGCTCCCAATCATCTTCTTCAATCTGGTGGGAACTTGCAGCCTCTGCAGCCATTTGGCATAGACCTTGCCCTTTAACCGTGCGTGCTGGCTTAAACTCTAAGTCATACTCTTGCATACACGCAACCCAGTTCCCTCGTCTCTCGCCCAGCTCCTACTGCATGAAGAGTGAGCGAGCAGCTGGGTGGGGAACGTAAACCGTGACATGGTTTTTCAAGATGTACGGTCTGAAATGTTTGACCGCTTTATATACCGCATAGGCCTGTTTCTCGATTTCAGGATAATTTAATTCAGCTCCCTGCAAACCAGTGCTCATGAATGAAATGGGATGCTCGTCATTATTTCTGTCCTTTTGTGTGAGTACGGCTGCCAGGGACGAATCCGAAGCGAAAGTATACAAGCTAAAATCTCTGCCGAAATCTGGGCTCTGGAGGGAAGGTGCTTCGACTATAGCTTTCTTGATCTGGTCGAAAGCTTCCTTTTCGGGTTGATTCCATTTGAAGGTAGCATTTTTCTTTATCATTCCCTGCAGTGGCTTCACTATCTGGGCGAAATCTGATATGAACTTACGTACAAAATTGATCTTTCCCAAAAAGCACTGCATTGCTTTCTTACTGCTGGGGGGAGAAATCTGAGCAATGGCTTTCGCACGTTCTGGATCAACGACAATGCCTTGTTTAGTTATGATGTGACCCAGTAGATTTCCCTCTGCTACGGCAAAAACGCTCTTCTTTGGGTTGAGCGAGATACCGTATTTTCTGCACCTTTCGAAGATCTGTCTGAGGTGACGCAAATGATCCCCCTGGCGTTTAGAGAACACCGTAACATCATCCAAGTAGACCACCACACTTTGGCCTATCAGACCCCTGAATGCTATATCCATAGCTCTTTGGAACGTTGCTCCTGCGTTGATTAATCCAAAAGGCATGCGCCTGTAAGCGAAAGTTCCCCACTTAGTCCGAAAGGTAGTCTTTAACCTATTTGGTTCAGCCACCAGTACCTGATTGTAACCAGAGAATCCGTCCAACAGAGAGAACATCTCTGACCCGGACACTGCTTGTAATATTTGCT
Source organism: Pinus albicaulis (assembly GCA_034641835.2). Classification (NCBI taxonomy): domain Eukaryota; kingdom Viridiplantae; phylum Streptophyta; class Pinopsida; order Pinales; family Pinaceae; genus Pinus; species Pinus albicaulis. The sequence goes on from CM076577.1 coordinate 480,756,130, forward strand.
CCATAGGGGGTACCGGGTAATTATCTTTATTCGAGGCCCGGTTTAAGTTTCGGAAATCCACGCATAAGCGGATCTCACCTGACTTCTTCCGTACCGGAACCAAATTGGACACCCATGTGGAATGGCGAACTTTAAAGATAATGCGTGCATCTAAAAGTTTTTTGAGTTCCTTCAGAATCAATGGTTCCATCGTAGGATGTACTTTCCTGAGCTTTTGTTGGAAAGGTTTTATATTTTCTTTGATGGGTATCACATGTTGTATGATTCAAGTATCGTATGTGCGTAAGTCCTCATATGTCCAAGCGAACACGTCACGATATTTGCGAAATAGCTGAGTGAAATCCTGAGCCTCTTGGGGGGTGTAGTCCTTCCCAAGGTTGACGAATTTAGGATTATCCTCTGATCCCAAGTTCACTTGTCGATGGGCTAAGATAGAGCTCTGTACTTTGGCATTTGGGGGCCCACGGAAACGATTTTGCAAATCGAAAAGCTTCTCAAGTGATACCACCCCTTTAGGCATGGGGTTTCCTTTGACTTGCTCGTACTCCTTTTGCATAGCTTGGTCGTGCTCATCTTCATCTATAGCAGTGTCTTTGAATATCTCTGAGTTACACATAAATTCCAGCACCTGTTGATCATCATCGAAAACACGCAAGTTAGTGATATTATCTGGCACGGAGGGTTTATACATAACTTCAATAGAAAAACCGTCCCTCAAAGGGGTAAATCTGGCGGCAGCATTAGCCAGAGTATCTGCCGCTGCATTATGCATTCTTAGAACAGATTTAATTCCAAAAGCGTCAAAAGCAGAAATTAGCCGCCATACCTCTTGTTGATACGCCTTTAAATGTGGAGACAAACAATGAATAGTATTACGTACCTGCCGAGTGATAATCTCGGAGTCTCCAATGACCTGTAAGCATTTTACCTTCAAATCCAGCGCTTTTTTAAGCCCAAGGATCAAAGCTTCATATTCAGCAGTGTTGTTAGTGCATTGGAACTCCAGCCGACAAGAGACTAAGAATTTTTTCTTACGGGGATCAAGCAAAACGCAGCCAGTGCCAGAACCATCAAGATTTTTGGAACCGTCGTAATACAAGGTCCATATGTCATTTTCCGGGCCCGTGGGAATAGTAGGTTTCGGAGGAATTTCGGCTTGGTGTGAGATAGTTTGGGCTTGTTCCTCTGCGATGAGTGTCATTTCAGATTGGACCTCAGAACCTACTGAAGACTGAGGAGGTCGGTAACATCCAAAAATGGACTCCAGGAAACACATACCGAGTTCCTCCTGGGCAAAGCTGATGGGTTCGTTTGTGGCATCCAAATCAGTTACAGTGTGTTTCATGTATGGTTCGCTTTCGACTCTGATTTGGTTATTTCTCCCTTTGTAAGGTAGCCATAAGTGGGACCAATCTGTGGCAAAGTATCCTTGCAACTTGCTAGACCAGTCTCTGCTAAGCAGTACACCATAAGCTTCAGGGATGTCAACAACCACAATATCGATACATTGATGGACCCTAGAGTCGGATGAGAGGCGGATGATGACATTGTTCAATTCCCCAACGGCTGGTACTTGTGATCTGTCAAGTTGAATGATTTTTGCGTCAGTTTTCTCTGGGAGGATGTTGAGTTTCTTGCACACAGATAGAGGCATGACATTTGTGGATGCACCGAAGTCAACGAGACAATTGTGAACGTTGAAGTTAAACATCTCAAAAGACAAGAGAAAGGGAGGGGTGGATCCTCTCGAATTCGTGTTGATAGCGTTCACTATAGACTGGATATCTGGACTGGTTTGTGCAGATGTGTTGCTGACAGTTTTCGTATTTTGGTTGTTGGCGAAAACTTTTAGAATAAGTTCCTTTTGATTCGTGATGCGGGCCAACTCGTAGAGTGAGATATTAGCTCTGGTCTTTTTCATGTCCTCCACTATGTTGTAGCTAGTATCGGTTTGGGGACTAGGTTCAGTGGTGGTTTTCGAGGGTTCCACCGTGAGCTTGGTCTTTTGACTTGCTTTGCTATTACTATTTATGGGCTTTTCTGGCGTAGCTTGTCCTTCATTTCCAGGAGGAAGAATTTTCCTCAGGAAAGCCCTTTTCTTGTCCTCATATGATTGTTCGGGGACAGTTCCTTTGCTTCTAAGACTATAATTTAGAGTGGGCTGAACCTTGGGACTGCCTGCGATGTTGATATCAATGGGAGCAAGACTCTCTCCCCCGCGGATTACATCAAAAGTTAAGACAGAGGCTCCTGATTCCCCATCTAGGAGCGAACCCTCATCTCGATCAGAAACCTCATCCTTTGTCAGGTTTCCTGGAGTTTGGTCATCCAAAAGTTGGTTAACCACCGCGGTCATGCTGCCAATCCATTGCGGGCACATTTTTTCAGAATGGGCAGCTTGATGAAAAGAGCAAAAATTGTCTTTCCCTATCTCCTCCACGTTGAGAGCGGCACTAGTGTTTGACGGAGGTCTGCTGGTGTTGGGATTACTTTTCTTGAAAAAGGGTTTTGGAGGTTTATTTGTAGTTGAGGTTTCAACGCCCTTTCTCTTTAAGTCAGAGACCTCATTCGTTAGTAGTTTAAGGGTCTTCGCCATACTCTCGAAATCAAAAGTTTCTCTCTCTCTATTAGGGGTGGAAGACTGACGTTTTTTAGTGGTTGGTTTGTGATCATCCTTTCCTTCATGGTCCATGACTCCTATCGACAACATGTCCTTCTCTACCGCGAGAGCAGCAGCGTAATTTGCTGTAAGAGTAGTGCGGGCCTCACGTTTGACGAAAACGGCAATATCCCTAGGGAGAGCTTTAGTATAGTAGTCGATGGTGATAGAATCGTCCAATGCTAAGTTTGGAGGAAATTTTTGCAATATTGTGGCTAAGCGTTGGTTAAAGTCTTTAACTTTCTCTTTTCTATGACACTTGATGGTGCTTAGTTCTGTGAGGAGCATAGAGGGTGTTTTATCTTCTGCAAAATTTTACTTGAGGGAACCTGCAACAGGCCCAGGTCCCATGAAGTAATGAAGCCTTTGGGTAAGAGAGCGGTACCAGGCATTGCAAAGGTTTACAAGAGTGTGTAGAGCCAGTGTTGTCTGACATCATCAGTTAGACTCTACATGATTTGTAGAGACAGAGATAAAGAAACTACTAATATGATCTTCTAGGAGGTACCTTTCTCAGGGATCAAACTTAGGAAGATGCTTCTCAGGGTGTCTAGGCATATCATGGAGAGGACCTAAAAGAGCCAATGGGGATTGAGCCATCCAGGGCCAGAACTTTCCCTCCTAAGTCTTGTGTCTCAGTTCCTCTCCGGACTCACTTCACGTCCATTGCGATTAAAATCATGATGGCGAGAGTGTTCATCTCGGTGTCTTTCACGGTTATTCATGTTTCTAAAATACTCCCAGTTGTGGGGAGGGGGCCTGTTTTGGTTTTGGTGGTGATGATGGTTGGGTTGGTGTCTCCGACCACGGACTATATCTCCTCTACCTCCACGTCCGTGGCCCCTGTTGACCCCGCGCTCATTTCTTCGAGGCCTATTTCCTTCCCCTACATTTCTTTGGGCTGTGTTACCTTCTCTTTCAATTCTTCGACCCCCTCCTCTTTCTTCCAGCGGGGAATACACTTGGTTATTGTTCCACTGATGTAAGTCAGGCTGAGGTTCGGGGAAGGGTTCAGTATCAGGGAAACCTTCACTATCTTGGAGAATGGGGTCATTTTCCTGGACAGCCCGCCCGAGGTCTTCAATCATGGAGTTCACAAGTTCAGGTATGGTCGCTTGGCTTCACCATTATGGGTGATGTTCTCTGATTTTGAGGTCTAGTGTGACTAGAAACTCCATGATGAAACACGTGGAAATCACGACGAAGGTCAAACAGCGGGCGTAAGGATCTATAAAATGTTCATTGATGATTTCAAAATATCAAGACCTCCTCCTTGGAATATTCTCCAAGGGGGGAAGAGAAGAGGAGGATGGGTGTGCTAACCTCCCGGTGGGGAGTTTGTGATGGAATGTCTGTTGTATGCTGGGAGGATGCCATGCCCTCCTTCTAGCGCCAAATCTGTTGATGGGAAAATATGTCCGGCCAACAGTAGGGGATCTCCCCGGTAGAAAGTCCCAATTAGACTTTGAACCTTTTGGAGTAGGGATCCCGTCCGAGGTGTGGGTCCGGCTACCACTTAAATGACTATCTCTTCGGTTTCGAGCAACCTGATTGAAACTGCAAACATACACTCATTCACACGATACAGAATACATGACTGATGTATAAAACCAATATATAGCCTTTGGCCAGCTTACAAGATGCATCGGCTTATCCTCTGTGGTGTTAAGTCAATTGATTTGGCGATTAGCGTATGTGATGTAACATCAGACCAAGCTTTGGAGCCCAAGGACCTAGCCTTCCTGGACTCAGAGAGGGCTCTCTCTATAAGTGTAAAAGATGTCGGTGTGTTTACTTGCGATGTTCTGATATTAGGCTAGTTATGAAGTATGTTTTTGGTTTTTTGGTTTTTTAAGTTTGTGAGGGATGAAACTGATCAAATACATAAATTGGATAACAAGATGTAGATAAATTGGGCTATGGGGTCAAACAGGTCAAGGAAGCTATGAGGTGATGATGTAAAGCTGCTGTAGGGCCGATTTGATTCACGGTAGAAGGGATCTTCGGGCAAAATGGATTAAATGGACAATAAGTTGGTGAAAGACAAGGGATTTCAAGTGTAACTAGTTTATAGCAGACATAAACATGTTATAGCAAGCCATTAATCATGCTAAATGCAACTATGAGCTAATTAATACATAGAAATCAAACATTCCAGCCATACATAGAGGTATAAGACCCTCTAACTTCGGGAAATGGCTATCAGACTTTGGGGAAAACACATGAGACAAACTAACAACTCATAAACTACGTCGGAACGCCTAAACATAGTCTCTAAGTCATTAGGCACTTTGACAAACAAGATTTCATAGTTTTAGGCAAAGGGCTAGATCGGGACTAGGCCTCCTTGGTTCAACAAGATGATCAACAAATCAGTCAAAGAGAAAGTTTTATGGACAGAACTATGGGCAGCTTATAGGTAGGTAGGGCAAACCATACATCCTACTCAACATACATAGAACTTATGAATAAAACTTAGCAACAATACCTTAAGTTACTAAAGAGAAGCTAAGAATTCTTTAGCATAACTAAGGGAGAAGAAAACATCAAGCTATGAAGATTCAGGGATTTTGAGGTGCCTCCATGGGCATATCTCAAAATCAATCTTTACTGATCTATAGCAGCAAGAAATATGTAGTATGAATGAAAACTAGAAGACAAAACACATTAAGAAGCACTATACCATTCTACCATGTCGAGGAATCCATCAACAATCCTTCATCATTCCTCAAAAGCATCCAAGAGGCAGTCCAAAAATCATAACTCAAGTGTATTCTTCAAAGCTCATATGACCAATGTATTAATTCTTCTCTCAAGTTCAAACCATTCTACCATGTCAAAGAATCCATCAACAATCCTTCATCATTCCTCAAAAGCATCCAAGAGGCAGTCCAAAAATCATAACTCAAGTGTATTCTTCAAAGCTCATATGACCAATGTATTAATTCTTCTCTCAAGTTCAGCCTCCGATTTACAATGAGAACCATGGAATAAATAGGCTTGAGGGAGGAAAACCTCATGGAGCAACTAGCTATCCCATTGGCCAAGTCAAAATATCTAAACTTGTCCTTGAGGCTTTGCAAAGCCCAAGGCACAAAATATCCCATAAAATATCTAAAAAACTGCTAAAACGGAAATTATATTGACTTTACATGATTTTCCCATGATAAAAATAGCCTAACGCACATTTGGGAAAAGCAGATTTTTGGAGTTCAAAAATTGCAAAAATACTTCATATTTATGCCTGAAAAAGGTCTCCGGACTTGCTGGATGCAAATGGAAGCCTTCCCGATGTCGAAATGGGGCTCATGATGGCTCGTTGGAAAGCTCTCTGTGTCTTCTTTCCAATGCAAGTGGAATCATCTCAATCTGATCTCTGAAAGTCCCTCAAAACTGTACCTATGTGCAAAAACCCAGAAAATAGCAGGCTGCTGATATGGCGGGCAGAATGTGCAAAATGAGGCTGTTTTTCGCCAATTTGAGGGGGCGAATGATCTTCAAATGCCCTGAAAATCGCTGGAGACCTGATCATGGAATTATGGCATCCATTGGTATCATCCTCCTCCCTTGACAACTCATCAAACTGAAATGGCGAATTTATGAGTTTTTGGCAAAAAACCCAAAAATGCCAAAAAACAAAAAGTTTCCGAAACAGGCCCAAAATTGGCATGCATGACCCTCAAGGGTCCATAGAAACATGCTCCGAAGCTGAAGCCAAAATATCAAGGGCTGATATGCTTTTTTCTTCCTTCCGTGCTAGGCGCCTCTCCTTCAACTTCTTCAATTTCTCTTGTGCTACCTTTAATTTTCGCCTGGCAAACTGATTTAGCTTCTGAAAGTGAAGAGTCCTCTTTCTCTGTAGCTGAAGATCCCTGTTCGCCTTCTCAAGCTTGGTTTCCAAATGCTGGTTAGCTCTCTCAAGCCATGCTTCTTTGTTTTCTTCAATTTCTTGTTCAAAGAGGGCAGTGAGAGGAAAGGCTTCGAAATGAGCTTTTTCTTCTGCTCTCTGTTTCTCCAAGGCTCTTCTAAGCCCTATGGTCCTAGGCCTCTTTCGCCTAGGCTGGTCTTTCTCCTCTTCATCATCAAACTCGCCAATGAGCTCTTCAATTCTTACTTGCGCCTTTTCTGCCTCTTTCTTATACTTGATCGCCCTTGCCTCATGGATAGCTGCATGAAACTTCATTTGTTTGTTTTCAACCTCCAAGAAATGGTTGAAATTCCTCGACCTTTGAAGGTCTTCTTGTAACACCTCAATTTTCCCTTCTTTGTGAATGAGGAGGTTTTCAAGGAGGCGGGCCTCATTTTCACTATCATCGCTTTGGATAGGGATAATAGCTAATTCACCCCTATGCTTTGTACTTTCTCCAATTTTACTTTTGCCTTTGAATGCCAATCTAGCGCTTTTTCTCCTTGGCAAGCTAGAAGTTGTCTTTTTGGGCAATTTCCTCTTTCTAGGAACAGTTTTGGTCACTGTCAAGGAGGCAGCTTCAACTTGTTGTCCTTCCTCAACATCCTGTCCAGTTTGTGGCTCAAAAGGCGCTTCAACTGTTTGCCCAACTTGCTGGTCCTCAACTACTGTCTGCTGCTGTTCCTCTTCCTGTACTTGCTACTGTTCATAAACCTGTAGCTGCTGCTGTCCCTCAAAATCTGGCTGCTGCTGTCCCTCAAAATCTGGCTGCTGCTGTTCACTAATCTCCAACTGCTGCTGTCCCTCAAAATCTGGCTGCTGCTGTTCACTAATCTCCAACTGCTGCTGTCCCTCAAAATCTGGCCGCTGCTGTTCACTACCTTCTTTTCCTCCCTGTGGTTCACTGCCCTCTCCTTCTCCCTGTTGACTTGGCTGCCTAGTGGTCATCTTGAGTTTTTTAGGGGTAGGCCTACGAGACAAAGGCACTGGGCGATGGACAGGCTGAGTAGGAGACACATGAACAGGAGGGACAGTGGCGAAATCTGCATGGCTAATGAATGAATCCCATGAAACCCCTTTCTTCTCCAGCTGGTGTAAGAAGATAATCTTGATCAAGGAATGATGAAAGAGAGAAGTTATTTGTTGAGGTGGAGCCTTCTTTTGGACAGTAGCTGCCATTTTCTCTATGCTTTTGGACAAAAAGTATGGAAGGTTTAATTGCCTGCTTCTGGTAAAATGCATCAACAAGCGGACATGATAGGCATAAATTTGGTTAAACCTCCCTTCACAAGTGAAATATCTCATTATGGCTTTCATCAGCGGAGAATAACTGTCAAGAAGATAGGAAAAAGGGAAAATAGCAGTGATGGTTTCCCTGTGTTCAGGCTTGATGAAAGGTTTATAATCCTCTAGATCAAGATGCGCTTGTTTAAACCACTTTTCACCATGATACGGGATCTTGGTAGCCTTGGATACATACCTTGGGGAGATTTTGAAATCAAGACCTGCTAGCTGGAAGTGTTTGTCCTTGAATCTCAAAGCGCACAAATGTGTGAGGGGCGAAAAACTCTTGACTTCTTCTATCCTCTGGCAGAAATCAAGACATCCTACTTCATGGAAATTGAAAAGCACTGATGGGTGAGCATTGATTTCTTCTATGGAGATAGGCTCATATCTCTTATGTGGACCGCTCTTGTGATCTCGCTTTGGAGGCATTCTGACTTTGACCAAACTTTGGAAGAGGCAAACTGCCTTCACTGTATGAAAAATGTTCTTCTGGATTGAAACTAGTTACTAGACTGTTTGAACAGTTTAGACAATGTGGTCTTGATGAAATGCAACAATTTTTCTTTAAATAAACCACCTCTGCACTCTTTAAAAAAGACAGCCCTCCAACTCTGGGTGCACTTCAGCCAGGCAAACTTTTTAACAATGGCACCATGTGTAAAGATGGGATAACTGCTTTGTAGATTCCCTGTGCACAGTTTTGAACAATCACCCCTCTTGTGAATTTGTTAGAGGCCAACCTACACTGGTATTTGTGTCTTCAAAACAAAACTCAAATATTAAAACCCTGCTCTTCAGGTCATTTACCTTGAAAATATCTCTGTCAACAGATTTCTATAAAAGAGACCATACAGTGGAAAGGAAAGGAGACTTTTTGGTTAGGTGAAATATTAGCCCACAGTGTTTAGGAAAACACCTTCCACTGGTGAATTTTGAGAAATCAATCACCACCTTTGTACCTCTGGCTTCAAATGTTAAACTCGATCATCAACAACCCTGCCTTCTAGAAAATGGCCCTATTCACCCTTAGAATCTCTTTGTCAACAACTCTTCACAATGATACAATGTAGTAAAAAAGAAAAAGCAGACCTAGGTTGGGTGTAAAATCAGTGCACAGTGGTTTAGAAAACACACTCTTTGCTTGTGAGTTTAAGAGATACACCAACACATCTATACCTCTGTCTCCAATATTAACTTCAATCACTAACAACTCTGCTCTTTAGAAAATGGCCCCTTTCACTTGTGAAGTTTTAAGAAATCAAACACCACCTTTGTACCTCTGCCTTCAATGTCAAAATTTAACCATCAACAACCTCTGTCCTTAAATATGCTGTTCACCTTTGGAAACTCTTTGTTAACAAATTCACAGTGGGAGAATACAGTGAATGAAAGGCAATCTGCTTAAGTAGTGTGCTTGTGAGAAAATGCCAATGATTACTCTGTTTTTTGAAATCTTAGATGTCAACCCATACACAAAAACTCCTTGTTCAAGGAGGCTTTCAAACATTTAACAATTTCTGTCCTGTACGGGTGTGTTCACTCTCCACTGTTTGCATATGTAAAATCAACCCTTAGTTTTTAACCAGCCAATACACAGTTTTGGAGCAAAGATTGACAGGGTTTTTAGAAGACTATAAAGCTTTTAGACAGAGGTTATAGGAGTTTTATCTGGTTAAAACAATCAATGGTCCTTTATGAATGCAGCTTTCTGGTGATATGGTTAAAACCTCTGCTAGGATGAATAATACTTGCAAAATAGGTTTTGAACAATCAATAAACAGTCAATCAACAGTTTTCCCCTGTAGCCTCGAGGTGGCTTTGAATAACACGGCAAAATGTGTGAGAAATACCTTTAAGATTGATGAAAACCCTTGTATGGAGCCGGAGTAACACCAGGGATCTTCAGAAGCTGCGCGGCACTCTTTGCAGTCAGCATGTCGCGCAAAAATCACCGTGGGTGGCCTGTCGGGTCGACCAGTCGGGCGGTCGGGCGGCCTGTACAGGCGCGTCGCGCTGTAAACGGTGGTCCGTGTAAATTTACGCCTAGGCACGTCGCGCCAAAACCCAGACACGTCGCGCAGTTTTTCTCAGTGCAAACTTTTGAATTTTCGACCAGATTTTCTTGCCTTGGTGCTAGGGAGACCGGATTTTGATTCTAGTTTTTTGAAAATGAATTGCCACTCTCACACTTCAACCTTATATCGTTTTTTAAAAAACATTCTCAACGGTCATTCTATTTTAAAAATAGAACTTTGGTTTGGTTTTTTCTGCGGAGCTTTTGTTTTGAAAAACCTTTGATTCTTTTAACTTCGGTACGTTCAAAACTTGCTTTGGAGAGTTGCCATACATTTGACCACATGTAGATCACGGACTTTAGCACAGGTGTTAGGAGGAGGACCTCCAGATTTGTTCTTTGGGGGACATTTCATCACCAACCTTTAGACCTTAAAAATGTCTCCATAATCTTGGGGCTATTTCTGCCACTGTGTTTAATGGTACAGGTACAAGTTGCTGCATCTTTTATGACCTGCAATGTTCTCCAAAGAGGGGCATTTTTTACTATAATCCTCTGCTTGACAACTCATTATGCCACATCTCTGCCACTGTTTATTTAATACTGTATCTTTGTGCTACATCTGCCCTTTGGAATGATGACAACTGTGTTTGTTTTAAGACATATAAATAGTGGAAACTCATCAAAACCAACTTCTTATGCCTATTCATAAGATTGTATACCCATTTTCCTCCTCCATCTGAAAAGACAAGCTTGTAAAATATGAAAACAGGGCTCTTTGATACACAATCATTATTTTGCTTTGATCAGTGTGTTAACCCCTTTTTGTCAATAGAACCATTTCATGACTGAACTATGTTCACTGTTTTCCTCTCTTGGCGATTTTTAGCAAGGAAGGGCTATTCATAATGCGCCAAAAACATTTGAAAGCTGTAAACACCATTTCTTGAAAAGCGCTTCTTTGGACCTTTGGCATGTGATATTGTTTTGTTGCTTGAACCTTTCCCTCAAGGAAAAGTCTTCTTTTTGGTATCAATGGCACACATATATTCAATATTTTCTCTTTTCTACTGCAGGTACAGTCTGACAGATAGCTCTTTGAAGAGGGAAAACAATACCTTTGCACCATAAACAGTAACACTTACCTGTGCAATGACTCCTTTATTCAATTTCTTTGTGTCCTTTCTCTGCACTTTTTAGACCCATCAGTTTTCAACAACCTACAATGACTTTGGCCATCTGCTCATATATGGAGGAGGCTCTTCATCAGGTAAGGTATCTGAAGGCTTTTTGACAACTCTGTTTGACACAGCCTTTCTCTGAATGTGATGGTAAGTAAACCACTTGAAAAACATCAATCTTAGCATCTTTACTTGCAAGCATCACTGTATTTCAGAAGAAAACCTAGCCACAGTGACACTGTTCCTCTGTACTGCTCTAAGGGTGACTAAAATATCATCATGTGTTTTGGTCATCTCATGACAAACCATTTGAAGGATAATCTCTGTAATTATGGAGGTCAGTGTCTTATGAGAAAACAAGACCTTTCCTTCTGCCTGGGTAATGGCATTTGTTGTCAGCATCTGTTCTATTTGATCTTGTGGATAAGCAGGGCACTTATGATTGGAATTTTCACCAATGACATGCCTTTCTTCACTTCGACAATTCACATGATTTGAAAGCTTCAGATGACCTCCTTTATCAGACCAGACTCTTTTTCTTAGCATATTCCAAACTTTGTTCCTGTTATGACCATCACTCAGATTCATAAAATCTGGAGATATTGTTTCACTGTTCAATACAAAGCAAACCTGGACCTTTGCAATCTTCCAAGTCAATATTTGGCCAGCGCCCTCTGCTTGTGGATGAAGGAGGCGCCCTAACCCTCTGCTTGTAAATGAAGGAGGTTCTGGGCCTTGACAATTTACCAGTTTGCTGAGACAGTGGTGACCTTTTCTTGCTGTGATTTTTATGCTGGAAAAAGCTGTAAGGTCCAGATGAGTAGCTTTCTGTTTTGCAGACATATCTAAAGGCTCAAGTTACATTTAGAAGCAGCTGTTCCTCTAACTGTAAACTCAAACATTTACTCCGTGAGATGAAATATATTTCCTGCCTTTGTAGAAACCATAGAACACTGTGAAAAACCTAATAGTCAGCTTGAGATTGGGTTTTATGCAGTGCTGAGATCTAGGGGGTGTGAGTGGCGCGACTTAGGGCTGCTTGTCAATTTCATTTGCAAAGTAAGAGGTCAGTCATGGTAGGCCTGTTGCAGATGGAGGATTTTTGGCTTTTTGATGATTGCCAAGGGTGAAATGTCTAAAAGCGCCACTTCCTAACATAGGGGAGACTTTCGAAACAGATGTGGATTTTCCTTTTAAAGCTGATGGGCAGATCAAGAAGGCTGAAGCTAGATAGGCTAGTGACAATGAGGTTTTGATTTCGACATGGGCCGAAATCGAAAAGATAGAGACAGAAAAATTTTTAGGAGGGTTTTCCGGGATGACATATTGACACAAGGAAATCAGCTTTTCAGAAAACTCAAATCAGATATAGTCATCAACAACATGTAAAAACATCGATGGCTAACATGGGGAAAGATTTGGTCTACAACAGTCAAACATATGCTCATGGTGTAAACCCACGTGTGACCAAGACAATATTATAGTTCAGTGTACCGCCACTAACTTTGACTTATATCGATACAACTTTACTCTCCTAATTCTACTTTCAAGAAATTCGAAAATACCTTAAGATTTAAACGTTCGTCCACCCGAAATCCTTTAAGGTGGTCCGTGACTAACCAATTGAGGAGAAACCACCCCTTCTGAAGACAAAGAGCATAAGACAGGTTGTTGCTCTCTATCTACAATAGAATGATGGATGTTATTAACAAGATGACAACCCGGATCACAAAATTCAATTGATCAGAAGTCGAGGGAATATTTCTCGTGATTAAAAATGACTAGAAGAATCAAGGATCAATACATTTGATAGCAGAAAGCGAAGCCTTATTCGGTGGGATACCTCATAACACCTCACAGCGTGGACATGGCTATGGGGACCGGCCACCCTCAACTACATATTAATTCTCCAGCAGCCTTTGCTCAAGGGTTGTTAAATTTATGAATAATTTCTTTGGAGGCTTAATCACATTTTGTAGGGAATCGTAGGTGAAGTAAGATCTGATGGAGATGATGTTGAATTGGTAGTTTGATCGTAAGAGTCTGATCGTTTGGAGGATTCATGGTATTGGTCATGTCTTTACCGGAAGCATACCACAATATACACGATACTTTGCGGAGGAAAGCAATAAAACCGAGTTAGGAGGAAGTAGCCTTGCTGGAACCATGTGAGTTTTATTTGGAAACAAAGAACAGTACAACGCAAAGTAGAAGATTTAATAAATTGGTTTACTTGTCCCTGGTGAGGAAAATCACGCAGGAAGTGTCTTCGTTACATATCATACAGACAATGAGGTTTTTTTTTTTGTAAGAAGACCGACTATTTTTGTTTATTCCGCGATGATAATCTTTTCTTCCTCTTTCTCCTTTACCTTTCTTCTTACTTTCTTGGTTATTGTTGAGATTTTCCTTATTGAACCTAACTATTAATCTTGGAAGTAGAAGTTGCGTGAGGATTGGATGGATGGTTTTGTGAAGTCGTAAGAGCAAATACCAAATTTGTTTACTCGGAATGTGAACTGGAAGAACCACCACGCCATCAAGAACATGTGATTCTTAACCGTGAGTTCAAAGAATATTGTTTGAGGGTACTGCAGAGTTTTGGTATTTATCATGTAGCAACAATCACTGGGTATAAATTAGGTCCAAAATATCGGGGTACCGCAATCACTTTCTTTAGTCACAACTCCACCCCTTAGATACATCTTCTATGATTGATGGAAATAAAGATTTAGTTTAAATCATTATGCCAATAACAGATCATTGGCCATAGGTTTTACAAATAGGCGATGATGTCGCCACTCATGAATATCACTTCAAATGTGAGTAGCATATTTTGTTTAAAATTGCTTGTACCTATTCCAGTTCTACATTAAATGGGCAATCGAAATAAACAAAGAAAGATATGAACTGAATTGTTTGGAAGAAGTTTCAGGGTAATTCAATATACTATTTGTAGGTTGGGTGAACTGTAAGCATACATTGGAAAATATGTGTAACCAAATGGAATCATCAATATGATTTCCTCAAGAACACGACAAAATGATAAGTCATCACATGCATGGACGAGTCTTCTGTGATTCTCACTGAAATGATATCATACAAATTTGGTATGAATTATTAGCTACCAAGGAGAATGTGTGATGTAAACAGCCCTTGTGAGCTGTAGCCAACCAGAAAATTCAAGAGTTGTCAGAATGCAGTAATCATTAAAATCCTGGAGAGGATACCCTATAGGATGTAATAGCTTGGAAACATGGACAAGTGCCTCCTCCATGATATGAGGGTTACAATAAATAGGAACTTGACAATAGGATAGGGACATCCTAATAACCATTATATGTATGTCCTTGCTGTCCAACCAATATAACTCACAAATGCCAGGAGTGATAGGCTTGGATTTTTGCCTTGATATGGGCATCAAGGGATACCTTGAAAAGGTTTACATTGTTTCTTGTGATTTTTCATCATTTCAACACAAATTGGAGTAAATGGGTTTAAACCATGCTATGCGAGTTCATTCCACCCATTTTAGGAATTTCTTGTCCAAGAAGTTAAGACCGTAAAGTACCTTGTAGAGGCTTCTAGAAAAGGAGACCGGGAGGGTACTGTATACTGTTGGAATAGATTGAGTTATAGTGGCAGCTCCAGAAGTTGGCTTACATTGATTTTACTTTGTTGAGGTACAGATTGATAGGTAGGAATTTTGGATGAAGGTGGTAGAAGGAGAATACACAAGATGACCCATAACCAAACCAGGGTTGGATGAAAAGTAAGTTTCCAAAAAATAGCAAAGAAACCATGATAATGAGGATTCAAATAAGGTTACACTCAATAGTATACCAACGATAGGTTTCTATGCTAAAGGACGGCGGGGATGATGGAGGCAACCGCCCACCTCGGGTGGAGGGTGTACCCAACTGTTAAGGCGGTAGGTTTACAGACCCATTAAAGTATCCGCCCTAATTCTAGTGGCTCAACCTAGAACAACACAGATACAAGGAAAACTCATTGTTTTCCTTTAAAAGTAAACAGACGAAGAGATGAAGCCACCGGAATTTTTTTCGTATGCTTTCGCTTCCTTCTTTAGCTTGAATGCTCCAATCTCTAGCATCAATTTCCATAATTAGAATTCACACAATCAGACAACACAAGCCAAGAAAATACGTGATCTATGCGTGACATCATCTACACTTTATTCAATAGATTAACACGATATTGAAATACATGAAATAACAATATAATATATAGGAAAATAGACAACTTTTCATTAATATAAATGAGTGATTTAAAACCAAAATTAGGTGTCGATTTTGTAGAAGAGCTACTCCAAGTTTATTTGTTCCTCTCTTATCACAAAGTACCCTAAATCACCCTAAATGCATGAAATGATGCCTCTCATAGCAGCAACATAAGGTTAGAATCACTTCAAAAACTAACCTCTTGCATATGGAAGGTTGTAAATATACAGAGGAGTGGGGTAAGTTGGAAGTTTCGTCCTTTTACCAATCTAGGGATTGAGATCCTTCATCGATTGGAGGATGAGATCTAAGGATAAGGGGATGGAAAACCTGTTAGTAGTGATAGGATAGGATTTGAATGTTTTATCCGAGGTAAACAAGCTTATAATAAATTCCCAGAAGCTTCTAGAAATGGGAGGCTTCTAGATTCTTTTCTCCCCGACCCCTAGAAAACCACCCAAAGTGAAAAGGGGAGAAATATGGGTAGGCAGGAAAAAAATGCGAGGCCACAGTGATAAACTTACAGGAACACAATCCAATAAATGGGTGAGTGTCAGTAGGAATTGGTCCCAAAAATGACCATGATGCAGCTGTAGAAACTCTAGAAAGAAAGAGCATGTTTAGGCTTTATACAATGATGATGACAAGGGGGAAGACAACATTTGATCCCATTAGGACGATTAGATCAGACAGGAAATGGCCCATAATATATCTCCCCTAAAGTGTAAGTTTTGAAATGATATTTATGACTAAGTCCTTACCCTGTGATGTCAAAGATCTAAGAACAACTGTATTAGATTCATCTATTACAATACATTTATACTAACATATTTTTTGAGGGAGGCATGTCCATACCTGTAACATAAGCAACATCATACACAATGATCAAAAGACATGTCCACAGATGACAACGGTGGGTCATGATCGATGGATTGTATGATCATGGCTATCATACATTGTGGAATCTTTTTTATAAATCCTAAAATCCACAAAACATATGGATAAAACTAGATTTGTGGTATTCAATCTGTCACATGACCAACCAACTTACGCAGCCGACCACATGAATCAATGAGATGAGGTAGAAACATGATAGACACCATATGACTATTTGTCAAATGACGTAAGTCATTAGCAAGACGTGGAGATAAACTACCCATGATGATGGTTCTCAAGGTATTATAGTGTCACTATGCATAGTGTGGGGTAAATGAGTTTATGCTTAACACCACATAGAGGCTTTCGATTGAAGGCCAATGATGTAAAATTGTTACCGAGAGCAAGGAAAATTTCCATTGATGTATGCAAGCACCAAGGTACTAAAGGGTTATTTCTAACAACATCTTGGACAATGTGCAGATGTTAATAGGAAGTGACCTGTCGAGGAGGGCTCTTGATGTATCCCCCATCAACGAGCATGAATGGGTACCATGATTGAGAAAGAATGATTCTAATACATAAATGGATACAAAAGGAAAATATGAATTTATTCTTAAGGGAATTGGTAACAGATATCATTGAATAAATTCTTGAACACACCCATTTATTAATTTAAATCTAGTTGGTAGCATTGACCCAAAACCGAAATGGAGGCTCCGAAAAGTTATCATGAACCGAAAGACAAGCATATTTCCCAACCCAATAGCCACATATGAAGTAGAATATTTTTGTGTTAAAGCATTTACCCCACCTGTCATTTTCAAATGGAGTACCCCCGTTTTCCCCAATTTCCCAACCATACCGGGTAAATACCTCTTTATTTTTTAACAAGCTTAAGGAGGATAACATATGCTTTATATGTAAAGTTTTACCCTTCAGATGAATCCCTATAATTATATTTAAGGAACCCCGAGAAGGAGGGTTCATCCCTGTCATGTTTGACAATACCATTGTTGTTTGATGTTTAACGGGTCTAGCGAAGGTAAAACTTGACATATTTTTCATGTTTAGAGCTTGAAAGTACAGGGGAGAAAACCTCTAGATGTCCCTTTTCACAGATAGTCTCTCAAGTCCCACAGAAAACAACACCAAGAGAAACCTTCTTATCCATGTTCAATTAAGGTATTCCGCTTTCATAAAATACTATCTTAGTCCGGAAAAGGGTTAAACTTATAAATGAATATGATCGTATTTTCATTTACTTTAACGAGTTCGAAAATACAAGCTAAAATATTTTCACATTTTTGGATTCTAAAAAGAGATGAAAGAGGACTCTCCTAGAGGAACGACCGGTATAAAGGGTAGCCACTTCCATTCCAGCTCATCATGGAACTTCTCAAAACATCGAGAGCCCAAGAGGTTCGTTTAATAAGATCACTCATCGTAGTTGTTCCTTAGGCGGGAAAACAACCAAGTGAAAGTGTATGACCATCAAGCGGATGGTGACGATGGAATGAGATACACCAAGGTTTCATAAAATAAATAGGTTGATAAAGATGGTAACTACGAGATGTAAATGGAATCATTTTCATTTTTTACACAAGCAAGCTTGAAACATGGGAAATCAGCATATTGAGGGTGGTTTCCATTTTGCACAAGCTTGAAACATGAGAAAAACTTATGCTTGGAATTGGTTTCATTTTTAGACAAGCTGAAACATAGGAAAAAACATGCTTGAGATAATTTTGCATGCCCCTAGATAATGTTTTGGGAAATGTTACCCTAAAGGTCTTGTGTTGATGAACGTTTGCTGCATCGTGGGCACATTGTCAGAAGAATGACTCACTAAACCAACCTCTATGCAAATAACCAGAATTCACAGTTGCAAACCCTACCCGGATATCCCTCGGTTGAAGTAGACTGTAAACCCCCCTCGCAACACTTTGTGTCTTTAATCTATAAATCAAAGAAAGGACGAACACAAAATTCTAGTTTTACAACATATATATGTTCTATATGTTAGTGGAAATCAGGCATAACATCATAAAAACAATATTAAATGTTCAATTGATGATTATTACACATGTATAAATATTATTGATATGTAAACATCAATAACAAGATGGCTTCATTATTAACAACATGTACAATAAACAAACGTGGAGAAATCACCTAAAATCGCTGACAGCCTTCAAAGACACTGTCCGTCCTCCGGATCCATCCAGCTCTCAGCTTCTCAATATTTCTTCAAGAACAATGCACAAAATGGATGTCACACAGGGTATACATCTCAAGGAAACAAGGGTTTCTCAAGAAATATCTCAAGCACAGGAGGCACGGGAACAGGTCGACTTGGGATAGGCTCTCAACAGCGCATAACATCTATATTTCTCTCTCTTCCTTTATTAGGCCATTCCTCGAGGGGCTTTTATACTCCTCAAATTAGTTTTTATGGTTGGGAACAAAGTAGGTTACTGTCAGTGGTTAAGTTACCGGAAAACCACAAACCCCGCCTCTAAAAATAGGAACATATATTTTTTTTAATTTTTTAAAATGACATACGCGATTCCCTACGTATGGACTTGCGATAGCACAGTAAAAATTACGCGCAGTCGCGTATGGGTTTTCTAGAAGATACTATTTTTTGAGAAATATGTCCAAGTATAAAGTGAAGGGTTTCCCAAGACCAATGCATAAATGATGACAGGTTCCTAGAAAGGCCCTTGTATTTTAACAGACATAAAGGGTCTTAATAAGTTTTTAAAGAAAATTGGGTGCCTATGTATTAAATTGATGTAATTTCTTAAAAATATTTTTAAAGAGATATTTAGAATATTGGATTTATTAAATATTGAGAAAAATTTTTGTAAATTTTCTGAAAAGAGAATATGAGAGAATTAGGATAGTTGAAAGATTGAGAAATAAATTGTAAATCCTAACCCAGAAATGGTTTCCATGGACTTTATGGGATTAGAGAGGATCCTTAGGGATAAAGAATATATTTTCCAGGACCTAGAGGATTTTCGGAGGACTTTTTTTTTTTTTTGAGAAGATAGAGATGTCCTAAACAAGAATTGGTTTTAGAACCAATTGCATAAATTGTAAGTCTCAAAAGATAGTGAGAGGGGTTTTTATATACAGTGATTTGTTGTTGTGTTATTATGGAAAAAAATTGAAGAAAGGCCACCGATTATAATATTAGGCCAAAAGAGAGAATAAATCTTTTTATAATTATTTGTTACATATATATGGAGAAATTCAATTCCTAATTGGGGAAATATGCATTGGATTACTATGCCAGGACCAAAGTGAAATGAAAATCAACCGCAGGATAGCACCTAAATGTACTGTGCTCATACTAGTTCGTATAATTAACTAAAATTAATCAACTTGTGTTTATTAGAAATAATTTGTCATTGTGTATTGAGTTGCTGTGAGTTAGGAAAGTCGGAGATCATGGTAACGAAAAGAACAATGTCCAAATTACACCTAAAGATGAGAAGGACGAATGAATTAAAGAGAATATATAATCATAAAATTGTCGAGAAGACCGTATTTTCCATGTTTATAGCTTGGATCTTGTATGAATTTGCATTCTGTTGGAGTCTACCATCGATCATTGAATGATCGATGACACAATGACATTTCAAATTGATATCCCCGCACACCGTGTAAGCTTTAATTGACCTGGAACCATATGCATGAGTTGTCCATTCAAGTGAGAAACAGAAATTAATAGAAGAAGCAACGATATTGTTTAGAAGGACGTTGTTCTTGGTGAAATTTCTCAGCAGAAACTCTGACATATAGAATGGATTAATGATGGATCATTAATAAAATGTGATCATTCAATAGAACAACAGCAGAAGTGTTATAAAGAGCTCTTGTTATTGTCATCAAATTGGCACAACCATACTAAAAAACCAACACTGCATGGAAACAACAGTAGACAAGTGAAGTGGTTGGAGGACAAACACAGAGAAATCGAGTTTGAAATGGAAGTTTCCATTTATAGACCGAATCGGGTGAAATTGGTGGAGATGAAGACCGGAGATTCTGTGGAAGATCTTATGAATTCTTGTGAGAATTCAAGATAGCAAGAAGTTTAATTGGTCAAGAGGGAATTTTAATTCATTTCCGAATCGGTTGGGCAAGTTCGGGGACGTTAGAGGATGTAAAGCCTTGTATTTTTAAAATCTAATAATTTTGATGTGATTAGCAAGTTTTGAGGATGATGAACAATCTTTGAAGTTGTCAAAAGTATGGAAGAAGATAAATACTCTGAAGCAAGAGAGTAATGATGAAGAATGTCTCTTTAGCTGAGAGGAAAAAAGAAGATGCATTTATATTTGAATCACATAACACAGGAAGAATTTCTGGTGAAGAAAGAGATGAGATTTCAGACCTAAGAACTCGATATGTGAAGAAATACTGATACTGAACTGCGAATTTTCAAACCCGATAAATGTGTAAAAATGAAAGGATAGTAAGTGATGATGAAATACTTCAGAAATGCCAAAAAGAAATTGCATTGCTGGAATATTTTTTGGAAAACTCATAGTATAATAGAGAGATTGCAGAAGATAGAGTTCACTACAGTGGGCAAGAACAGAGAAACATCATGGAAGTAGATGATGTGGAAGAGAGACTTGTTGACAAAATTTTGAGATTCTCGAGGAGAATTATTTAGAAGAATGAATCATCATACCGATGTGTTGATAGAAGAGGAAATTTCGTAGCATAAAATCGAAAATGTTTCAAGAGGAAAGAGAGGCACTAAGGTCTTATGTTTTTTCATTTTAATTTTTTTTTTTTTTAATGCAGGTTTTGTTGTTGTATGCTGGAGAAACATTGGCACAGATGAACAACCAAATAAAGAAAGAGGAAGAAATTTTGTGGAAGTATTTAATCCATGGAACAAAGATATTAGATTTCTAGAAATAATGTTGGAGAATCAAAGATTCAAACAAGAAGAGAAATCTCAATTTCAATATTGGGAAATTCAGAATGTGAAGACACAAGAGATAGAGGATAGCAACAAAAAACTAAAGAAAAGAGAAGGAGATGAAAATAAATGGCAACCATGTATCAATCCAAGAAATTTCTAAAGAGATATGACAAAAGCACTTTTCATAAGGACAATCAAAATATCTGTTGAAGCAGACCAAGAGGGTAAGGATGAAAGGGCGGCAGTAAGAATAAAATTTTCAACAACCAAGAGATGAAAGTAATCAGTAGTCGTAAGATCTATTGAACAAACAAATTGAACTAATAAGAAGGATAAATATGAAAGTATCCTTTATAAAGACAGTAAAGAACGAAAGAAGTAGCAAAAAAGAGGAAGACAAGAAAGAATCGTAGTGCTAGCTAGTGAAGCACAAAGAACATAAAGTGGAGAGACCGGGAGAAAAGAAACAAACAACAGAAGTAATAGATGACAAGTTACAGCATTGTTATATGATCCAAGAGGACAAAGACTGTAAACACATGACTGTGGAGATCAGGATTATTTTTAACCTTAGGAGTTCCATGCAGGAGCATAGCTCGTGAAAATTATTTGTATTTTAACAGACACAGGGGTCTTCGTGTTTTCAAAGAAAATCGCTTCTATTGTTAAACACACACATGGTGTATGAAGAAACTAAACACACACATAGAAAGATAATCATGAGATACTCATATTATTCACTACAGATGTACACGGCATTGAAGCAACAGTGACTTCGGATTCATCTCTCCAAGGTCACTTGGACTCTTTGTTGTTTTGCCCACACCTACCCATAGAGGATTAGGTGTTCAAATTTTTAATCCGAAGGGGTATGTGTGAGTCCAAGAAGAGAGTTGTAACACAAATATGAAAATTATGGCCATGCGATTCTAGGTTGAATCAGCTCTCCGACATGTTTGCATAAAGAGGTGGTTTAAGGATGACTACCAACACCGGAACGCAACGCTGTAGTTCCTGCATCCTTCAATCAAAAGAAGCGAATGGTTTCTGCTAGAGGAAGTGTCCCTCATATTTGAAGAGGGAGACCCTCAACCTAAAATAAGGGGAATTACAACCGTGATGGTTTAAGGATGACTACCCAACATCGGAATGCTTGATGCACCGGAACTCTTCTGTGTCGGCAAGAAGTCAAGTCTCTGCCAGAGGAAGTGTTTTGAAAGAGGAAGAATATCAACCTCACATGGATGGTTTAAGGTTGTCCATCAACCAAAGGCATGTCTTTTCCATGGGAACCATGCTCGGCTACACCTCTCAATTCAGAACGAAAGGTTGTGGCTCGGTGCTCGCTTGAATCGGTTGTGTCTCCTGCCACAACTTCCGAATATGGAATGAGAGATTGTAGCTCATGCTTGCTTGATGGGGCATCAAGCTGTATTTATCACCCTTTCCCCCCTGTTAGGCATGCAAGGTGAGATGATGGAAAAAATCAACCTGCAAAGATTTTTCAATATTTGAAAACAAGTTTCGAAAATGTGACTTAAAACATCTTCTTGGTTGTTGATGCCCATTGCCAAGAAGTGATCCATCCAAGATGAACCTTGTTTCCTTGCAAGAGGTTTATTTCCGAAGAATCTATGTGAAGAATGGGTGTGTTGACCACAAAGAAAGCCAGGCTACGGGGTGGAAGACTGGAAATGTTGATCTTCTATAAGTGGCCAACGCAATCATGTTGTTGGAATTTTACAACTTGTTTTTGTTGTTGTGGAAGTGGAGCAGACTGGAACAACCGAATGAACTAGCATAAAGCAACCAAAGACTAAATTTGATGGCTTAGAGTAGTCCTGAAAATGAAAGAACACATCCTTGGTTACATTCAAGACTAGTTCTTTGCTTGTTAGGATGTTTCTTCCAAGGTCTAATGATGGGTCAGAAGTGCATCATCTGTTGCATCTACATCTACACAAATCTGCTCTTGCACAAGGAATCGAATATGAATCATCTCTGCAACTTTATATTCTTGCCGCCGATGAGAGTCCTCCTCAATTCTTCGAATGTAAAACAAGTTCAAAATGATGACTCTTTAGTCGAAGTTCATTCGTCGAAGTTGAGACTCCAACCGCAAAACTCATCTTGTCTTGCATCTTGGTAAGCAAGTTTGAATATTAAAAGAGTTGCTTCTTGCTCATTTTTACCATATCATGAACATTGGAATGAATGAGGTTATTCAAAAACTCTAATGCATCATTGATTTTAGCCATTTTCTTCAACAACTCAAAGTTAAATAGATGAAGGGTATTTGGTTCAACTAATACTACACTGTCACAATGTAAACAAATTGCGAATATTTTTCAGTTTGGTTTTCAGCCTTTTGTATCTCTTCAAAAATGTCTCACATAATTTTAGGATTTTTTTTTTTTTTTTGAATTGAAAATGGTTGAATTAATTGGCATTAAATGAATTGAAAATGGTTGAATAAATTACCAATCGATTGGGAGAAATTGCAAAAGTTTGATTGGAATTTCAAATACTAACTCTTTCCACCGAATTGCAAAGACACACTTCACTTCATTTTGTCGTAATCGCAATGTCCCCGTTGTCACATCTTTAGAAACCCTGGGCTGTAATTTCAATTTTTTCAACAAATTAACTTTCTAATCTTCAACAACCTAATTCTACAACAAGTTCGACTTAAAAATATTGACGTTCCGTTGCTCCCAAATCGACTTTGACCTCGAATAGCAAATCTCAGGTTTCCTCAACAATCCAAGTCTTTAACAAGATTGATTCTAAATAGCAAGGCAAGTCTCGTCAAAGATGTAAGCACTTTGATAACAAACAACCCAAGCCCTTTAATGATAATAATTTAGCTCTAAAATGTTGGAACTTGATCTTCACGATGGGTGAATCTATACTCTTCAAAAATGGCATTTGCTTTCCACAAGGAGATGGGTTTCACCCACAAATAGTAATTTCATACTGAGCACTAATTTTTCCTCCACAAAGATTGATTTTGCCCTCAAAGAGAAACTGCCCCTCTCAAAAAATACCCACGCTCAGTATTAAGAAAAGGAACTCAAACCCGGTATCAAAAGCACACAGACTTGGTGTTTGTGAGCAGCCCCCGCTAATGACAAAAAATAAGGCTTCGATTATGGCTCCGCCCTTTGCCTATTGTCGCGATATGCTGTGTGGCGGAGTGAGTTAGCGCTAGTGTGGGAAGCTATTGCACACCTTAGTAAGGTAAAAGTCGATTTGAGAGTCGTGAGTCGTGTATACTATGTTAGGCGTAGGGTCAAGCACCTAGCTAAAATCCCACATTGAAGGAAGATACTTATCGAGGAACAAGGTTCCTTCCTTTTTGGTTCACAAGCCATCCTTGCGTTTCTCCGACTTATTGCACACTGGAGCGTTGTGTGCAAAAAGTGTACAGGGAAAAGAAGAAGGTCGAGGAGACAATCGTATGGGGGATGATTTTTGGGTTCGTTTCTTATATTGGAGGAGGCCCAAGGCAGAATGCCACTAAAGCGACTTCCATGTCTTGGACCTTTCATAAGAGAACGAAAAGGCAAGGAGTCACCCTCGTATGGAGGCATTTATGCATTCCATAAGCAGAGGGGGAGGAGCCATCGAATATGGAGGTATGACCATATGGAGGCAGCACGAGGACCGAAGTCGGTCGGTGTGACGACCGTGGTAAAATTCACCGAGGGCACCAACACCGCGATGTGTAACACCGAGAGGCTGAGGGTTCTTGACTCTGTGCTTGAGGGGTACCAACCTTGGTTCGGGTGTGCAAGGTTTTCCAACAAACCCCTTTGACACACTACTAGCCTTCGGCGGTGCGACCGCCGCAGTGTCGTTGTGCTCACCTGGTTAGTATGGGTGGGTGTCGGAACCAGGTTTCACACCCCCCGAGAAAGGAAGGGTAAGGCAAGCAGACATTCTATTCACCCTTGCTTCTTCGCAGTTAACTAGGTATCTATTTTCATCCACGTGCACCAGATTCAATTACATGATTTTCATAATATCAACACAAAAGACTATATAACTAGAGGAAAATTCAGATTCAACTGGTTCAAATACACGTACTTTCACAACGAGAGGATAGAAAATACATAACACAAGAATTACCGTGTTAATTCATTCAACAAAGACTTCATAGATTCGTATCCAATAACTTTCGTATCTATTTATTCATCAACCTTTTCTCATAATTCTCTTCCCAATCACAGACACAAAGACAGGGTTCTATTAACAATTGGACCAGGGATTCTCACACACAAACAAGCAGAACATATTCCCCAAAAACCCAAAAAATAGCTTACACAACATCACATCAATAGCTCATCAAATCCTATTCCTTACAACCGAAATGCCTCTCTATTTATAAAAATATAGCTTCAATATTCCTATGGTCCGCAACCCATGGTTTTCGGACCCCTAGTTTACCCTTTGACCCATTACAAATGCGTTCGAGGCTTTGAACCGCCTAAAAACCCCCGTGCTATACTAAATATAATCAAAATTAACTAAAATGGACTGTGTGGGGGCCGTAGCTTGTTAAGAGACCCTGCCTCCGTCCCCCAACACAACTGTGACCGTCCCAGTCACTTTTGGTGGCGCTCAACTTGCGCGCGTGCAAGGTAGCTGTGGTGCGAAGGGAGTGGTAAAGCACTTTTCTTTGGGCTTGTGCTATGTTGCAATAAATGTTGACCATCATTAGGAGAATTAGCCTATCGATATCCGGGCAGTTAAATCGTTTTAAAACTGGCGGGATGCATGCAATGGCGAATTGCGCATCATGCAAGCTATGCGCATCAAACCATGGTTTCTAAATTTTTTTCATACAACCTTTCAGGAGTGGACAGCTGTCCTCAACTCGTATATGGCGGCCGTGCACTATGCGATGTGGAGGGGAGGCTCGAACTTGATCTAGAACATCTTCCGCATTCGCAATTCCCATTGGGCATGCCGAAGCGTGGGGTGGTGTTACTATTGTCCATAGTTGCGCAGCGTTCAAGCAATTGGGCTCGCGCTCAAATCGTTCCGAATGATGCATGTTGTATTAGTGACCACAGTAAATTCGTTGGGCTCGTTTCTTCCGGCATGACATATTGTTGTCGCCTTTTTCTCGCTCACGGTGGTGAACTTCTTGCAGTATCACCGTAACATGTCTTCGTAACTCTATACATCACCACGTTGTAAGCTCCACTTGAATGTCCTCAGACCAGCCAGGCGGAACTATATGAAGAGTGAGCAACAAGATGTTTTTCCAGCGGCGGTCCTGAATGCGGAAGAGACGTCGCAACAGGGTCCCGCATCGTTGTCCCCGCCGAGCTTGGTTCGCGTAAATCTTTTGGGTGGAAGCTCGCGCGCACTCCTCATTACTACACCGTCCCCGGTGTCCCTCTTAATGCTCCTTTAGCGAGTTGGGGTCCATACGAAAGACGAGCGTTACATACAAAGTATGAATGAGTATAAAAACTTAATGTAGATAGCCAATACTTCTTGAAGGGTATAAACAGCTCCGACCCAACGTCTTTCCTAGCCATCCATGCTCCTCACCCAAGCTTCTTAATGGCGAGGTAGTTCGCGTGTGGCACGACCCTCATCTTATGGACCGTGCTTATCATAAATGGTTATATTGATGATCTTCCGCCTCATTTTTCGTGTTTATAAGCGTTCTTTCCACAACTCGGGATGTGGTCGACAAATTCTCCTTCGTGCCCAAGGTCATGTCCCGAAATTGGCATATAGATGATGTTTGGGGTTCGTTTTCGTATCTTGAAGAGGGGTTGAAACCAGGTGACCGCGCGATCGAGAGTCTTTCTAGAGGTTTTTATGTTGTTCGTGGGTGGGAACGTCCTTGTGTAAGAAGGCTACATCATACGTACATGTTATTTATTGCTTGAGATGTTTGCAAATTCTCCCACACACATGATTGTAGCTAGGTTCGTAATATTATGTGTTTTGAGGTCGGGCAGGCTCCTTGTAAGTCCGTTGGGACAATGGCTCACCGTACCTCATATCAAACAGGCATCCGTCGTAGGTCAATCGTCCTTGGGACCCACCCGTCCACTAGGGATGTTCATCCGCATCATCACCCTACCTGGCTGGCTTCCTCCTCGAATCAATAATATCGGTCTCCGCGCAGGTGCTTCGTACCCGGTTAGTGGTAGTGCTCGTCTCCGCATTCGGGAGTCTTAGGCTTCAGTGTCGCCGATTGACACTGCGTCCCCCTGAAAGGCAAGGTTATTTTTTTGTAGAAATACGGGGGAAATTCACATGTCTAAAGGCTGTACACCGACACTTTCTATGCAATCAAGGCTTTGACACCTCTCAGCCCTCATCGTAGCCGTAAAATCATTCAACGTTCTTTTCCAACAAGAGTATTCCTCATCCATGGGTTAACCCGATCTTCATCCCTCTAATTATATTTTAGATGTGATCCAATTATTTTGCATGTGTTGGCTCGGTACACCGCGCACCTTCCGTGGGATCCAGGGCATTTACATACGT
This sequence comes from Pinus albicaulis, assembly GCA_034641835.2. Lineage (NCBI taxonomy): Eukaryota > Viridiplantae > Streptophyta > Pinopsida > Pinales > Pinaceae > Pinus > Pinus albicaulis. Next base: position 480,783,765 of record CM076577.1, read on the forward strand.
GTACCTTCGTCAAACACCATTTCGCGTTTTCTTCATATTGATGATCCCCCCATATTCATCACCCAATCTAGTCGATGAGCGCAGTAGGCAGGGGTCCGGCGTCATCAACTATTTCTGTCATTTCCGAAATCGCTAGGGGCTTCATTTTGCAATGTCCACCATGACTTTTTGTAACCCATCCATGCAGGGATGATATTTTCCGATTCTCCATTCGTAAATGGACAGTAGACCATTCTGAATTTTCTTCAGGTTCTCCCATTCATTTCGGCGAAGCCTTTGTTTTGTGTTGGTGTCCGATCCCATCTAAGATAACCTCGAACACCCATTTTCATAGTCTCTACTTGTGCGTTAATCGTATCTCTTCTGCGTTTTCCATTCAATTTCCATGTCCTTGGTCTCTGTGGATAAAGGCGGTGAGACGAGTCGCACGGTGTATTCGGCACGGCGTTAGGATATTCCGCCCTTGGTGATTCCTTACAACTTTAAGCATGCCTTTAAAAAGGTCTCTAATTCCTTCTTCAATCCCAAGAGGTTGCGGCATGGGTTGTTGATGCAGCTCGTTCGTTGCAAGATACTTTTTCGAGAGTCAAATCCTCCTTGCTTCCCCCGGGTATCCAACCCACTACATGTCATGATCTTTACACTTAGATCCACCGTACCTCGCTTAACCTCCTCGTACGTTCGCGTAGGGTAGGATACTTTCCATTTTGGCTATTAAAAGGGTAGTCTTCACTCCTCATGATCCAAATACTGCACATTTACACGACGGCTTGGTGGGATTAAGCCACCGGAAAAGTGTCCTATTTCCTTGAAGCAACAGCAGGAACAGACAGCCCACCGTCTCGGCCTCGCTTCCCTCCCGACCTCTCGCTCAAAGTTAGTGATCCTCCAAAGTGCACAGCCCAATCTTGGCGATGGTGTCCGCCTGCACCCGATATAGTTCCTATTTATCCATCATTAATTCACACGTTCAGCTTTCACTATTATTTCTTATTGACCTGCGAATCAGCACCATTGTTGTTTTACCGTGCACATACGCACTCATTCATGGGCAATGGTTCGTACCATGGTGTCCCACCAGCGCTCATCACACCATAGCATGTATCCACTTTTGATCCTGACGTAGCAGACATATTTTCTACTTTCCCTCGATGTATCGCACTAGCCCTCCGGCTTGTACATAATCGGTTAGTAGAGTGGCACCATCCTTTTGTGTATGGGCGTACACTCCGGCAACACATACACCAAATATCTGCGTGCATGTCTTTCTCGCTCTTTTCGCAGTTCTCGTATCTCCATGCATAGCCCTAAGTTATAGCCCCGAGATTTGTTGTACCCCCCGTCGAGGGTATCCTCGTTGGAGCACTTCTAACTTCATAGCAACTTACAACTTTCTTCTTTGTGATTCAGCGTCCGATGACTCATCGTTGTCGTAGGTGAACAACATGTATGAACCCTCCGTATTTTGTCTATCATCATACTCAACCCTCCTTCCTAATTTCTTCTTTAACCGTTGATCCGCTCCCATATTGATTCGTATGCACCCTTGTTTGAAGTCCTTTACTGCGATCAGAATGAACAATATTTTGGCTTTTAATTGTTGCTGCTTCGTGAGCATCCTTAATATCCTCGGATGGGATGCGGTTCCATTATGGCAACGTATCGCATATACTGCACCAAGAGGCTCGTCTTTCAAATGTTAAAGATGGGCCAGTTCTCTTTATCGTGTCACTCGCCACACTCGTACGGGGCCTTAGGTAGTCCTCAATGAACCAAAATCGGTCCATGTCCTCATTCTACCCCTTGAAGGTTGGTAGTTTTAAATGCGCAATGCATATCACTATTCAGGGACGTCGTTACAGGCGAATTATTACCCGCGACGTGCTCCAGGTGGTGATGTATCTCGGCCTCACATCGGACTGTAGGTGGCCCTTCTCCGCGAAGGTTGGTTCCGATAGTACGCACATCGCGTGTCGCGCTCCCATCCGGACCGAGGTCTACCGTGTATGACTACACAAAATTTCTTTCTCACATAGTAACTTTTTTATCAAAGAATGGCAATATCCTCGTAAACTTGCCTTTGGAATCCTCGAAGAATCGTCGTCGACTTGGGCAAGTATGATACAACTGATCAATGGCAATTATCACAATCCTCCCAACACACTATCCACCTAGTGACATACCGTGCGAATAATAGTATTATCAGCTTTTTTTTCCAATTGTTCGGCGTCGTGTCCACCGAGTGACTCGGGCTGCCCTTCCCGCACTGAATTCCACAAGTCACACCATCAAGTTCAACGCAAAAGTTACAGTAGTCATTTCGAGCTTTCGCAAGAAATGTACCTATTTTTCCAATTTCTCATCACAGTTTTACTTTGGTTTTATTTTATGGAAAACTCTGGATCCCGCCTTTGAACCAATCCTCGATCTCTTTTCTTTCTGTGTTTCTAATATTTCTTTTTCGTCATTCTATTCCTCTCCCGCACTTCTTCAAATTTCGTTAGAATCTAAACCACTTATTGGCTTGAGGGTCCCGACCTGTACCGATGTGCAAGGTTTGCCAACAAACCCCATACCACCAGCCTCGCGCGCGACCGCCAGCCGCGCCTCTCACCCGAAGTAGTATGGGGTGCTAGAACCGTGTTTCCACACCGAAAAAGGAAGTAAGGCGATGACGGGTCTGTCGATTCCCTTGCTTTCCTTCTGCCGCGCAGTTAACTAGGTATCTATTTGCATCCACGTGCACTAGATCTACAATTCTATGCTTTTCATAATACGCGCGCATTACATAACCAAAGCGGAACAAATCTAGATCTAATCATTCAATACATAGACTTTCACAGCGAGAGGATAGAAAACACATAACACAAAGAATTACCAAAGCAATTCATTCAATAGTACCTGGCGTATTCGTATCCAATAATCTCCTTCGTATTCATTCATTCATCAACCTTTCCTTACAATTCCCTTCCTAACCTACGCACACAAAGCAAAGCAGGTCTGCAGTATTAATGCCTAGACTAGGATCTCCACACACACAACAAGAATTTTGTTCCCCTGTGTCCCAAATGGTATAGTTTACATTAACAGATTCCATCAATAGCTCATCAAATCATCTCTTACAACCGAAATGCCTCTCATTTATAACAACTAGCTTCAACATTCCTATGGTCCAACCCATGGTTTTTAATTTGTTTACCTTTGACCCATTACAATGCGTTCTCAGAGCTTGGACCCGCCCCCAAAACCCTGCGCTACACTAAATATCATCAAAATAACCAAATGATCAGCTTTCGTAGCTGTTAGGAGACCCCCGTTCAACCGTAGGGAGGTACAGCCTCCGGGTTCAACCGAGATGTTCGGTCTCCAACCTCGTGAGATATGGCACAATGGTGTAATGGTGGTATTTTGCAGAGGAGAGAGTCACGATATGGTGGGTATGGTGGGTACGATAAACAGGAGCCATGAAGATGGATATACAAGTGTATATACCTTTTGTCAATGCTCAAAAACCCAAGCATAAATCAAAGTCCACAATCGAGAATGAGTGCATGCGCAATGCTGTGGCACACATCAATGCACACACAAGACAGCACACAGACCCATATGTGTTACAAGTCACAAAATTATGCTTTACTAGCCACACACAATACCGATGCCATTCTATCAATCCTCACAAACAATTTTTTTTTATTATTACATATAAATACCGCATTCACAAACATATCGCCTACTTCATGCTCAATGCATGTGTTCCATCCTCCATGCACACCGTCGAAAAAGTGGGGCAGTTTCCCCTAACAAAATAATACAATGCCTTCACAGACACTCATTCAACAAAATTTCACAAAGTGATATTCCATTGTACTTATGATTATTAATGGCGTAATCTTGCAAAGAATGGAGGGAAAAAATATACAGTAAAACTTGCTGTGATAACAACACAAAAACTAATTTGGGAGCTTCTGGGCTCGACATGTATGCAGAAATGTTCCGGTAGTATGGAGCGTTTATATGCCAAGAGTCCTGCACATTCACATTCACAGCCAGCGTATTCGTGTTTAATGACCTCTAAACCCATATCCATACCACAATAAACACATGCAGCCATAAAAGTAAGAAACGAAATACTACACACAGAAGATAAGCATGAGATACTCATATTATGCACCATAGATGCACATTTATATCAATGGTGTGACTTTGGATTCATCTTCCAAGGTCACTTAGACTCTTTGTGACTTCTCACCTTCCACACCTACCCATAGAGGATTAGGTGTTCAAACACTCATGTATTAAATTGATGTAATTTTAAAAATATTTTAGTGAGATATTTAGAATATTGGATTTATTAAATATTGAGAGGAATTTTGCAAATGTTTCTAAAGAGAACATGAGAGAATTAGGATAGCTAAGATTGAGAAATAAATTGTAAATCCTAAAATTACAAATGGTTTCATAAGTTTACATTAGAGAGGATCCTTAGGGATAAAGAAGATATTTTAGGACTGAGGATTTCCTTGAGGAATTTGTTGAGATGATAGAGGATTTGAAACTAGAATTGGTTTCTAACCAATTGCATAAATTAAAGTCTCAAAGATAGTGAGAGGGGGTTTCTTTAGATATACATGTGATTTTTTGTTGTAAGCTCACAGCAAATTGGAAGAAAGGTCACCAATTAGAATATCGTGCTTAGAGAATAAATCTTTATAATTATTTGGTTATAGATATGGCTGAGAAATTTGATTCTAATAGGAATATTACAATGTTCCAATTTTTTCAACAAGGTAATGGAACATTAAAAAAATTATTTTTATAAAGTGAATAAATGGGTGAGGTTCATGAACAACCTTAATAAACACTCCTAAGGTGCAAAAAATTCACTTAAGTGGCTTAAGTTACAGCCCTAAGTGAAAAGGGCTGCAGCAACAGGAGCGGACCATGGTTGACCCAAGTCAACAACGTACTCCAAGAGGGGAAGCTGCACAAGAACATCGGCGTAGGTTACGGAGGAATTAAATGAGAAAACCCTAATGTGAGTGGGGTCCATGGCAAGCAACCATGCCTTGCACAAAGGCGAAGGAGAGCCATTAATAGATCATCTTTGGAGAGAGAATTTTGAAGTTGAAGCTTCGTAGTTGCTCAACCAAGAAAGCCAGGGCCGCTAGTACAAGAGGGATTTTTGCTTAGAATTCTTCTTCCAAGTGAGTTGCGGAGAGATTTTTCTTCATCTTTCATATCTTGGCTGAGGCCAAAGTATTCATCATGTGCTACTTCCATATTCTTTGCAGCAAGAAACGCTGGAGTTGTTGGTGTTGTTGAGGAATTTTCATCACTCATTTTAGGCTAGTTCAGTGGAGGAAGAACTCATTATTTCTTCAGGAGACCGGCGCAAAGGGAACTGTGAGTCGATATTGCATTTTGGCATTGGGCTACATGTTTCTTCTCCGGCGTTCATACTTCCTTACAAAACACATCTTCATAGGCATGTACAAAGGGTTCATTTTGTGCACTAGAGAGTGCAATCTTCAGTAAGGGGATCAGCACCTTCACTTTGGAGAGATCATTGGGATGAGGTACTTCGTCACTTATTGCGCATCTACTTCCTTCTTCCCATATGTTGTATTATATTTGAGTTGGCACCATAACTCCAACTCAACATTTTTCCGTTTTGTGTATTTCTGTGCCCAATCCCTTGGAGGATTAATACAATAATGTTTTCAGGGTTGAGATCTTGCTCCCCCATATTTTTTTGAGCACATGCTTGTTATCATCTCATGCATATCATTTTGCTACTATTTTCCTCAGACTACCAGTTGACAGAGTTGTTGGGTTATGTAGTAGTGTATTCTTGTTTTATGCACATTTCCTTGAGGCTGATTTAAGTTCTCACCCTTTGGAGAGGTATTTTCTCAAGGAATTCTATTACATTTGATGCCAAGCATTTTGCATTTATTTTCACTTTTCTTACATTACATGAGGCATTATTTTCACTCGATGTTACATATTGAAGTTTTAATACCTACTGTCTCTGTCAAGTATTATTTCAAGTACTTTGATGTTGGGAGATCTAAATAACTCCTCAGGGTTATTTCTTTGAGCTATATTCTGAGAGTTTGTAATGTAGGCACTCCAAGGCATCCCACAGATTGCCTTATTTTTCACATGGGTTTCTTATACAAAGGCTCCCTCTGACACTGCTGCAAAATTCCTTGGAAGGGAAATATTGAAGCCACAAGTTCTATTGGTAGAGTCTGCTAGTGGGCCGTGTAGCCTTCGGATCTCATCCTTCCTTGTGAAGGAACATATTCAAAGAGAAATTACCTCATACCAATCGAACAGTTCGCTGCTGATTGTTAATACTCCGGAATTGGAATATTGGAATATCTTAAGATATTCTCACTGGACAAAGAAGTTCCATATTTGGAACATTACGTTGGTATCGCAGTCTTAATTCTGCTCCAACTCGTGAAGTTATAATTTCAAAGGAATAAGAGGTCAAAATGATGCAGGATGATATTGATCTCATAAGTTTTTGGGTTCCGCAAGAACTCTCTCCAAGGAGGTTGAGGAACAGAAGAAGGAGAAGAGGAAGGACCATGCACTTCCTATTTCAAGACAACAGAGCGGTATACGGGATAGCACATAAAAGTGTTTTTCTTTATCATGAAGGATCAGCTTATCTCCGCGCTGAGGTGGCCAACATACTTGGGGAAGAGACTTGCATGCAATAACAAGACCCTTCCAAAATTTACCAAGGTATGCATGATTTTTCATTTGGTCATTACATTCCATGAGGGATTTCACCATGGCAAGCTAATTGTCTAGAGCAGATACCACCGTTGTGCCATTTTGAGGAAAGAAACCCCCATCATCCTCAGCACTATTGATGAGACATGTATCATATGTGAGGAGGATTTAGAAATTTTGTCATGAAGGGAGATAGCATTTCAATGTCCCAAGAAATGAAAAAGGAGAAATATATTTTGGGACAATGGCATTCTTTGGAAGAGGCACTATGGCGGATACCACACCAAAGAGCAGCATTTTATGGATGAAGTGCCTGCTGAAATGTGGTGGATCCAGTGCACCCATGGTGTCCCAAGATCATTTCACTATTATTGCACTAGATGAACAAAGAGGAGAGCATGGGTGCGTCATGATGGGATGGAATTTTCTTACCACTCTGTCATGTTCCCATTTCATATTGGGTACAGAAGTATGGAGGACAGAAAACATTTTGATGTTCAAGTTTTATGTTGTTGGGCAGGGATAAGAGGAGGCACTAAAGAAAAAGGGGATTGACCTTGACATTTGATGCCCATGCAGCACTCTTCTTCATGGGAGGCTTCCACATTTGCAGCAACATGATGGGAGGATTTCTTTATGATTTCGTCAAAGAAGGGAGCTTTTGAGATGATAGTGGCCCTACTTTTAAAGACCAACAACGCTGTCACTTGAAGGTTTGGATTAATTGTTGAGTGTTCTCAAAGACACTTTCACAAGTGATGTACTTTGGAGGCATGTAGGTGATGAGCATGAAGGAGCAAGGGAGGAGAGCACTCTTTACCACATTTTGACTTTCTTGGCTTGGTTTCTGCTGCATAACAAGAAGAGGGATTCTGTATATGCAGTATTTATGTTCTTTCATGCATTTTCATGCATATTCTTCATTGATGGAGGAGTCCACTTGGGAGGGCATCTTAATGGTTGCATATCAGCATATGGAAAGATGCATAGCTCAAAATATTATGAGATGGTTACACAACCACTCCCCTACTATGTTGCAAGGGGAACTTTCACTGAGCCACTCCAGCTCGTGCTGCAAGTACATGATGAGGAGGTATTTGTTACATGCTTTGCAATTTCTTATCTTTATGAGCAGCATATCAAGTCAAGAGGGGATTCTTCCTTCTTTTCACATTGTGTTTTTGCTGTACTTATGGTTCATTGCAAGAAAAATGATGGCTACTTTAGTGATTGTTGGGGAAAGCCACATGGGTTTTGTGCACCTTGGCACCAAAGTATGTTTTCATGATCACTTGCAAGATGAATGTGGTGAAAACAAGTGCTGAAAATACACCTGCTGTATCATATATTGAGGCACGGTAATGATGCCTCACTGTTCCATACATGGAACTATATTTCACCTCCTTGCTCTTTTGTATAATTTTATGCGTTTTTTCCATATTTTACTAGCAGAACGCTATCATTCAGAGGAAGCACTATTTTGAAAGGGGGGAATGAATTGAAGATGCCCAGGTCAGAGCATGATTCTCTCACTCTGCATGTTGTATGTTTCCAGGGAGAAAAATGGGCGGCCCATGATTGCCAAGTTTCACCGTTTTCCTTCATGTGGGAGGAGCTATTTGAGAGTTTGAATTTTTTCTTCAGAGGAGGCACTTCATGGTTTTTATATTTGATGGGGTGTTTGGCCCTTTTTGAAGACCATTTATTTTCAGCTACATATCAGCATCAGCTCCCATGAGAGGAGACCTATTGGGTGGATGCTCTCAGAGAGAAGACCTCCATTATTTTTGCATCAAAATGCTCCAAAGGGACATGAGATGATATGGTCACCATGTCAGCTATGTGTTTTTCCATGAGGTGAACCATGATTGTTTGATTCCATATGATGATGACCCAACTCATCAGCACATGATTTGGGCCACCTTTGATTTGCAACATTGGAGGAGAGATCCTTGAGGATATAGACTTATCTTTGCCTCTTGAAGTGTCAATATTGCAGCCCAAGTTCAGCTTTTACTCCACATTCATCACGCAAGTGGAGAAGAGGACAGCATGGGGTAGAAGCAGGAAGCATACCAAGTTCAGAAATTCAGCCCACCTATTTCTCATGAGCACAAGGTGGAGGAGTACCTTTCAGAGTTGCCTAGTTGGAGGGGTGAATCATTTTTTGCTTGGCTACTTTGGGATGGAGGATCTACATGAGGATATTTCAGACCTAAGCTCCTGAGTGGAGGATTGTTAGTTCATCCTTGCTCTTGCTTGAGAACTAGCAAGTTTTGGGAGGGGGAGGATTGTAATGTTCCACTTTTTTCAAGGTAATTAGAACATTAGAATTGTTTTATTTTAATAAAGTGAATAAAATGGGTGAGGGAACCCATGTAGCAAACTCAATAAAACACCTCCTAAAGTGAAAACAAATACTTAAGTGGCTTACCTTAGCAGCCCCAAGTGTGAAAAGGGCCAAAATCAAGTGAGCCAGACCATGGTTGACCCAAGTCAACAACGTACCCAAGAGGGGAAGCTGTACAAGAAGATTGCGTAGTTGGATGGAGGAAATTTGAATGAGAGAAACCCTAATGTGAGTGGGGTCCATGGCAAGGAAGCATGCCTTGCATAAAATATGAAGGAGAGCCATTGTTACATCATTCGGAGAGAGACCAAGTTGGAAGTTGCGCTTGCTCAACTAAGAAAGCTTGTGTCGCTAGCACAAGAGAGATTCCTTCAGGGAATTTTCTTCCATGGGAGGCCATGGACAGATTTTTCTTCATCTTTCCTCACATCTTGGCTTGAGGCCAAAGCATTCATTTTCGGGCCCATCGTGTTATTCTTGGCATAAAAATGTTGGAGTTGTCATGTTGTAGTGAGGGGACCTTCATCACTCATTTCGGAGCTATTTTATTGGAGGAAGAACTCATTCTTTCGTAGGAGATCAGCAAAAGGAAATTTCGGAGTCGATATATTTCATATTTTTGCATTGGGCCAGGTTTCTTTCTCATGCCCAACGAGTCTCCTTCCATTACAAACAAGTATATTCTATGGTGGCATGCACATATGGTTCATTTTGTGCATTAGGAGAGTAATATTCGCAAGGGGATCAACCCTTCACTTGGAGATCATCGAGGAGGTATCATTATTAATATCTACTTCCTTCTCTATGTTGTATTGCACCGCTACACCGCAACTCCAACATTTTTCTTCGTTTTTTGTATTTCATCCAATCCCTTGGAGGATTGTTACAATAATGTTTTCTAGGTTGGAGATATTTTTCCCCCCATCTTTGTTTGAGCACATATTGTTATATCATCTCACATATATCATTTTTCGGCCATTTTCCCCCAGCAGACCGTGTACTCACAGAGTTGTTGGGTTATGTAGCAGTTGTATTCTCTTGTTTTATGTACATTTCCTTGAGGCTGATTTAAGCTCACCTTGAGAGGCATTTTCTCAAGGAATTTGTATTATATTTTTTTACGCGCACAGTGTATCAAATTTTCACTCTTCGATCACAAATTTTACAGCCTGCGTATTTACAAGGCTAAAATATAAGACAACATCAAACCACTTTGGGGCCCTAGGATCAGCCGGCTCCGGACCCGGGAGAGGGACATTCTGAATCTAAAAAAGAACGGCAGTATATCTTTAAAGCTCAAGATGAGGTATTAGGCTAGGTATTGGGGCACAAGTAATGAAATGATTTGGTTGGTTGGTTGGTCGGGCGATTATGATATCATGGATTGAGAAAGTAATGGGAGAAAGGAACAAAACAACAGAAGTTTCAACAAAGAGGATAGGCTTTAAGAAAATGCCATCCATTGGGCTATGGAGTCATGTAGTGATTACTTAAATAACTAGCCAAGGCTTCCATGAAAGTCATCTAATACTAAAGGATCTTTTAGATTAGATGGTGGGATGGAACATTATGAAGGAAAGTGAAATAAGGAAATCAACTCACTCTTTGTTCATAGATCGTGCCGCAGGTCATTTAACTCCAAGAATTGCTTTGACATCCTCGCAGGCAGATTTCTATGGAGGTACAAAGGGTAGTTTGTGTGATTGACCAAAAGGTCATCTAACTCCAAAGCGCTTAGCATGCTCCAAGGAAAATAGAGAATGAGTGAACAAAGAGATCTTACATATTGTTGGTCACACAAGGATCCTAGTGGATGTGGCTAACTCTAACCTTTCAATGTTCCAAATCTTCCATAGCCTTAAACTCAACAAATAAGAACATTCAAGAAAATATTCATTTAATTCATACATCATTCAGCAGCAATGACATCCACTACACCCATGTTGTGCGAAATTTAAATCAATCCTTAGATAGCACATTTAGCAAAAAAACATTAACAATAAGTGAGAGCAGAGACATAGGGTACCCAATAAGGGTAAATCCTATGTCATATTTCTTGAAAAGCCTGTGAAGAACAATGAACAAGATGAAAAACTAAAAATGTTAGAAAACATCACTAACAGTAATAGACCAAGATCATGTGAAATGTGCTTTGATTGATTGATGAAAAACCAACACACACTAAGCTCAATGGTTGTTACCACTAAACTTCTCTCCCAGCCTACTACATAAAGCAATCTGCTTCCAATAATCCCTCCCAAAATCGTTCTAATAGCTTTCTAATGAATCCCCCAACAACAATGGCAGAGTTTAACAAAACCTTTTTCAATACGTTCTTGGGAATTCTTAAAGGAGAAGAGAAATAACAGATCGATACAAATTAAATGTGGCCACACAAGAGTGGTGGAAGAGCTCGAGCTCACCTCGCTTAATAGCACCGTATTGCCGTAAGCGGCATCATAGACCGGTTTGGAGATCTCGCTGTGTCAACTTTGACCGTGTTTCGTGCTAATTTCCTGGGTCACAGGGCCCTCCTGTTTGCCATTCGGAATTGGTGACTTGGATTGAAGAACCGCCGACCCCTCCATACCTCCACAATCGTTGTCTAACAATCTTAAAGAAGCTTATGTCTCAGAACATATTTTTGTGTAAGGCTCGAGGAGGCATGTGAGATTTTGTGAGGTGTCCTTGGAGAAATTCAAGGCTTTTCAAGGACATTAAACACGTACATGTGCCTCCTCGTTTCGCTTGCTCGTCTCGACCGTGTCCTTTCCTCCTAATGTGAGGGCGAACATTAATTACATCAATAATAGGCATTAACCCCATTTGAATCTTTTCTCAATGTCCGTTACAAACGCTAAAAATGGCCGTCCGTGTTGTCCGTATAATAAAATAAACACAAGTTACATACCCTACAGTTGGTGGCGGAGGAATTCTCTATAGGCTCGAAGGATCCATGGGTACAACGATGAATACAGAGCGGTGAAGAAATGATAACTAGTGTAAGACCCAAAGATTAACGCTTTGGCGAATTACAGGCGAAAATCACGGAAAAACAATGAGGCGGGAGCTGACGTTACGCGGGGACCCGGTCGTGACACAGGGCGATTAGCTCGAGCCATTAGATCTTAGATCCGAACGGACTGTCGGGATTAGTCGAGAATCGAAATCAGAAGGGGCAAAGGACACATTTACACAAGTTCCGATTGCGATTAAAAGGGGACATGATTAGTGCCGTGCTGTCCATCCGTGGGAAGATCAATGGTGAGGTGGGGTGGTCGAGGGATCGTGAATCGAAGGGGACAAGGCGGGGCGGCACCATATAACTTTTCGATTGTGATTGGGAGGAGAGCCGCGATAGCCAGGCTGATCAGCGGGGAGACGTGACGGCCAGGACGAGATCGGAAAGTTGCACCTGGGAGAGGAAGGGATGGCGCAATGGAAGGAGACGTTATTGAAATGGGAAAGGATGACCGCTGGGATCAATGGGGGGAATGAACGGTGGAGAATGGTAATCGGGGAACCGACAATTCAGTATGTGCAAGCATTAAAGTTTCTACTGCGATTGGGCAGAGTGACGCCCACCGCTGACCGTGGTTTCAAACCGCCCGCGTCGGGATTGGGATTGGGAGAGGAGTTGTGATTGGCCACCGGGGATCGCAACGTACCTGGAGGGGAGTTTCGATCGTCGAATCGAGAGATGGTGCGATAAAAGGCCACGTCCGATCTAAACGGCAGATCAATTCGTGTAAATGCAAGGAGGACTTATAGAACAAACCAATCGCATCGAGGCTTTTTCGATGTTGCAAATCGCCCGCCCGACACTCGATTTTTGATTGGCTCCGCGGCTTTAAGCGCTTGGTCTTGGGCTGCTGCGATATGGGGCGGAAGTTGAAAGGCGCCTGGCGGGGTGTACATGCTCATTATAAAGCAGGGCGCGGGTTTTGGCCATTTTTAACATTTTCCAAGGCTAAAGAAAGTTAACGACAGAGGAAAAGGGGAATTCTGACTCAACAAGGGTGGGTAGAATTTGAAGGGGTTTTGGGAGTATTTAGGGGTGTAAGTGGGGACCAGAAGGGGAAGGACAGAGGATGAAAAACAAAGGCTTAGAGGGAATGAAATAAGAGGAAAAGGAGGCCTTTGGGAATTTCTTCACAAACAAGAGAGGCTTTATAACGTAAATTAGCAAGAGGGGATTTCATCAAAGGAAAAAGGGGCACAAGGAGGCTTCAAGGACGACGTGTTTCTGTGGGAAATGCATTCTTTAGTTGCTCAACAACATTTTAGCCCCTGCTTGCTTGCCAAAAAATCCTCTATAGAGTGTCAACACTTACATTACATGAGGCATTATTTCACCCATCATATTGTTTAACACTCATCAAGGTTCTCTGGCTAAGCATTATTTTTAAAGATACTCTGTTGGTGGGAGATCTGAACAATTTCCACAGGGTTATTTATTTGGAGCTATATTTTCAGGTGGATTTTTTATCAAATATATTCTAAGGCATCCCAGCACCGTATTGCCTTATTTTCACATGGGCTTTCACACAGTCACTCCACTTGGACACCGTTAAAGAAATTTCAAGGAAATATTAGCTTTTGACAATTTCTATTGAAGTGAGTCTCACAGTGGGCTGCAGCCTTTGATCTCATCCTCTTGCAGAAGGTGACATATCCATTCAATTTCTGGCGTCAATCTCCTCAAATAGTTCAAAGTTGATTTTTAATACTCCTAGAATTGGAATATTTGGAATATCTTAGGATATTCTACAGGGATAGCAAGTTCCAGATTTGGAACATTATAAATATGCATTGATTGATGAGTTAAGAATTGTAAGAAATTGGCAATCAAATCAGAAAGGATAGTACTAAGAATGTAACCATGCTCATACTAGTTATGTTTAATTGAATTCAAAATTAACTAAACCCGTGTTTATTAGCAAGAATTGGCTACTGTGTATTGAGCTACAGGAGTTAGAAAGTCGTGAGACCTGGCACTAAAAACAATGTCCAAATTACACCGTGTAAAGACGAGAAGGATTGAATTAATTCACAGAATATATAATCACAAATGCCGAGAAGATCCATTTCATGTTTATAGCTTGGACCTCGTATGAATTTTTATCCTGTTGAGTCTCCGCCCATCGATCACCGAATGGATCGAAGGACACAATGACATTTCAAATTGATATTCCGATTAATCGGTGTAAGTCAAAAATTGACCTCGGAACCACATGCATCATTTGTGTATTCAAGTGATAAATAGAACTACAGAAGAAGCCGTTAGGTCTCCGTCAAGGCCAAGATCAAACCGACTGCTGCATAACATCATTTCAACCAACTTTGGGATTCTAGGATCTAGCTCGAATCCTGTGAGAGGATCTCTCCAATATGTACAAAGATGGATATTGTCTTTGAAGTTTAGGGTGATGATATTAGGCTAGTTATGAAGGCCAAGGGTTTTGTTTGGTTTTCTCGGATGGTTGAACATAGTTGCCGTCTGAGGCGGAAAGATCTATATGCAAATAGGTTCAAGGGTGAGAAGTTGCAAGCAACAAAATAAGCTTCGATTATAAAGAAAGATGATGGCAAGTTTTCAATCCATTAGGCTATGGAGTCATAAGAGAATTTAATTGAAACATTCAGGTTCAAACGTGATCTATGGGGCAAGCCATCTATGCCTAAGGATTCTAAGTTTGATTTATGGAATGTGGGTTGACACAATAAGAAAGGGAAATAATAGATGGCAGCATCAAAGACACCCTGTGATCCGTAAGTACTTTGAAACTAGCCACCCTTTGACCAGCACTTAGGAAAAAACATAAAGCAAACTAGGATCCTGGGTAAGCACTTTGAAACCATCTCACTTTTGATATAATTTCTCCTTAGAATACAACTTAAAAACGTAGGGAAACTTGAAGACAACCTTGGAGCTGACACTAGTGCGGTGGGGCCCACTCTTTCTCCTCACCCAGCTCTTCTTTACTGGTTATTTCCAAGACAATCACAAAGATAACAAGGAAGAAATGGCTCCAAGATCCGACAAGTACCCTTGAACTAGTCAGCTTTTGACACATCCCATGAAACAACCAAATAGTTTACAAAACAAGAAAGTGACCCGTACAACCTTGATTAATTGCTCTCTTTACACAACATACATGTAGCAATATTTAAATGACATCTGCATAGTTGACGAAAGATGAGAACCAAAGATCATACTAGACCTAATTAAATCATTTTCAAATAACACAGCAGAACGAAAAACATTTAAACAAAGATCAAATTTGCAGAAGGTTATTGACATAAGCGGTGAGTTCTAACATCGTTTAAACTCTGTTTCTTTAAAATGAAACAAATTGAAAAAATGTGAACAAAATATGCCACAAAGGATATTGGTCATCAACACGTACAGACCAAGATCCTAAGAAGTGTACTTGTATTGATTGTTTCAAACCGGTTACAATTCGTATCCAATGTTTCAATTCACTCCTCCTCACAAATCAACTTATCTCCATATGCTAGTAGCTCCAAGAGCCCATGAAACCACTATTTACAACAAGAGTTTTCCACTCGGTAAATGTACTCACAACACTTCTCAGCAATTACATTGACAACCAACTAATTCAACCCTCACCATCTTCTTCTGAGTATTTATAGAAGGATGAGGGAGGGAGAAAGGATAAAAAGATTCAAATACAATTAATGCGTAATTAATGCCCTCCTGGGCCGGGGAGGCTCGATGAAGAATTTACACGTGTTGCACCCATTAATGTGTTTACACTTATGAAGTAAGTTCGAAGGGAGCTTTTGTTGATACTGAGGCTCCGCGTACTATTAGGGTTATCTATAAACATTCGCTATTAAATCGTTAAATAACTTTGGTCGTTCGCAGGCACAACATTCCATCTGTTCAACAAATTCATCCTCCGATCGAGCATTCCTAGGCAACAGGGTGGCACCGCGGTGGTTGGGGAATCAATTTTCTCAAAGTATGGCGGTGAGCAAGCAATCGCACCGATGAACACTTTTAGGTTTTTCTTTAACCGTGTTCTCGAGCCCGGATTAGCTTTTGATAAATCGTCTTAGTCAGAACTTCGTCAATCTATCCATAAACCGTCGCTCGTTCATTCCCCCCGTCTTCGGTAATCCGACATACTTTCCTCGCGCTGATGTTGACGGCATTCTTCAAAGGAAGCTACAGGACGCGTAGCAATTCAAGGCTCATGAACCTTGTTGATATCATTGTTCTTCACTCCGTGGTTGGATCTTCCGGATTAATTCCAAGGACGAGAGTCGGGGCCACCTCCTTATTCTTACTTACAAAGCATTAAGAAAACCTTAAAACTCGCAAAATACAAGAAAAAAATGAGAGAATCCTACGTTATATGGGCAAAATCGCATCGGAGGGCGTGCGGAAAATGAGCAGTCGAACCGTTGATCGATTGCGATCAACCTGGCCGGGGCGTTCGAAAGTCAATGACAGTGCGACCCACAATGAACTGGGGAGAATGGGAATCAAGTCGTCGATTCACAAGAGATCGACGCGAGATCGTAATCTGGCCGCGCGATGGATGGATTAATTCGGCGCGTAGGAATGACGATTAGCAAACCGCTTGGATGGGAGTGCCTGCATCCGACGAAGGCAGATGAACCCTGGCCGCGGGGTGATGGGACGGCGAGACAACGCGCGGGGCAAAGCGGAAGGGGACGGCGAGCCTGGAGACGAGAAGGCAGACACGCGTCGGCCGGGCCGTGTGAACCGGGCCGGTCGACGGACAAACCGCCGTTCCACCAAAGGCGGTGCGGATAAATACCATGGTTTTTGGAAACCAGCGCGGGGGGGGCGGGGGGGGTCCACTGTGAGTGAGAAGCTGGCCCTCGCTCTGGACCGGGGGGAGCGCACGCACGGCCGGGAAGGCCAGCGCTAAACACGTGGTTTCACATTCTGGCGACCCGAACCTTATAAAAGATGGATTTTTGAAGGTTTCAAAGGAAAAGGGCGCAGTGGGGACCACGCTTCATTAGCGGCCCGGACCTGGAGCGCCTACCGTGGCGCCGGCACAAGGGAGGTAAGACAAGGCAGGGGCCAGCCTGGCGGGCTAAAACCGGCGGAGAAAATAGAAGTGGAGTTTACATGATTTTCAATAATTTTTGAAAAAGGAAAGGTTCCGATGAAATAAAAGTGGTTTTTTAACCTTAGGAAATGAGATTAATGAGGGGACAAGAAATAAATATATGGTTTAGTGGGGTTTTTATGGATGAAAGGACCGAAGAAATGAAGGTAAGATGGAAGCAGGGGAGGGGAAAAAGGAGGAGGATGCGGTGAATATTTGGTTTGGATTTTCATGGGAATATCGCAGGCTTAGAGTATGAAAGTACGAGGAACCGACCAGCGCTTCTCATGATCTTACCACGCTCAAGCACCAACAATTTTAGGCCTGAATTTGTTTCTTGGTTGTCAGCAAAGAATATTTAGCCACCAGCTTATTATAATTGAAAATATAGGTGGCTAATGGCATAACGATATCACGGAAGGATGGTGTTTCGAGAAAATTTCTTAGTAGAAACTTCCGGAAACATAGAATGGATCGTCGTATCGATCAATAAAATGTGATCATTCAATAGAACATTGAAAAGTGTTACAAAGATCTTTGTTATTGTCATCAAATTGGCATGGGCTTACAATTAAACCCCATACTCCTCGGCATGGAACAACGAGGGCAAGTGAAGAGGTTGGAGGACAAACACAGAGGAAATTGATTTTAAAATGGAAGTTTCCATTTGTAGACCGTAACAAAGAGGAAATTGGTGGAGATGAAGACTGAGATCATGGAAGATCTTATGAATTCTTGTGAGAATTAACACACAACACAAGTTTACCTTGTGAACAAGGAATTATTAATGATTTTGAACCCATGGGGCAAGTTCGTATCAAAGTAGGAGGATGGAAGCCTTGCATTTTTAAATCTAATAATTTTGATGTGATTACAAGTTTTGAAGATGATGAACAACATTTTGAAGTTGTCAAAAGTATGGAAGAAGATAAATACTCGAAGCAGAGAGTAATGATGAAGAAATGTCTCTTGAATGATAGCAATGATACATTTATATTTGAAGTCACAGCAACACGGGAAGAATTTTTGGGAAAAGAGACAGATTCGTAATCAAGAACTCATATGTGAAGCAACAATTGATACTGTTGAATTGGGCGTAATTTTCTAAACCGACAATGTGTGTAAAAATTCAAGGATAGTAAGTGATGATGAAATACTTGTAAATTTCAAAATAAATTACATCACTGAATATTTGATGGAAAAATCGTAGCATGACAGAGATTACAATAGCGCAGTTCACTACAAAGGACAAGAATGCAGGGAGACATCATGGAAGTAGATTAGGAAGAGAGACTTGCTGACAAGCCTTGAGATTCCTTTTTTAGAGAATTCTTTAGGAAGAATGAACCAAAGACACCGATGTGTTGACAGAAGAAGAAATTTCAGAGCATGAAATTTAAAATGTTTCGTATAAGAGGCACTGCGTCTTATGTTTTTCTACTTTAATAATTTTTTTGTGAATGTAGGTTTGTTACGTATGTCGAGAAATGGCACAGATGAACATCCAAATAAAGAAAGAGGAAGAAATTTTTGTGGAAGTATTTAATCCATGGAACAAAGAGATTAGATTGTCGTGAAATAATGTTGAGAACTGTGGTTCAATAGAGGAAGATAAATCGACTCTAATATTGGGAAATTTAGAATGTGAAGATACAAGAGATAGAGGATAGCAGTAACTAAACTAAAGCAAAGAGACATATAAAAAGAATGGTAAGAATATAAATAGCTCAAGAAATTAAGTAAAGAGAGACAACAAAGAAATTGTCATAAGTGACAATCAAAGAAGACTACAGCCCAGTAAACAAGAGGGTACCCATGAAAGGAAGTGCGAAATAAGAATAAAAAGTTCAACAATCAAGAGATGAAAGTAATCAGCAATCAAAAGATTCTTATTGAACAGAGAAATTGAACTGATAAGAAGGATAATGATGAAAGTATCTCAGGAAGATAGTAGTAAGAAATCAAAGAAGCAACAACAAGGGAAGATAGTATACATCCAGAAGAGTACAGTTTAAAATAAAGAAAGTAACACAAAGTGTGGAGACTGGAGAAAAGCAACAAAACAACAAAGAAAGAATAGTTGATGTTACGTAATGTTATGATCTGGTGAGGACAAATATCGTAAACACATGATTATGGGGAGATCATGACGTGCTTTAACCTTGGGAGTTCCACGTGTACATAGGCTCGTGAAAAATTCTTTGTATTTTAATAGGCGTAGCGGTTTTGTGTTTTCAAAGAAAATCGGCTTCTGTGTAATAAATTGATGTAATTTTAAAAATATTTTTAGTGAGATATTTAGAATATTGACGATAAATATTGAAGGAATTTTTGTAAATGTTTCGAAAGAGAATATGAGAGAATTAGGATATTTGAAATATTGAGAAATAAATTGTAAACCCTAAATTAGAAATGGTTTCCATGAGTTTATGGGATTAGAGAGATCCAGGGATAAAGAAGATATTTTAGGACTTAGAGTGATTTTGAGGAATTTGTTGAGAAGATAGAGGATCTCGAAACCAGAATTAATGAACCAATTGTATAAATTTTAAGTCTCAAAAGATAGTGAGAGGGGTTTTTTTAAGATATATGTGATTTTTTGTTGTAAGTCTGCGGGAAAAATTGAAGTGTTGGAAATATTGCTGCTGATGGCAAAGGAGAAGACATGAGCAACACCTAGACTATCATTCAAAGGAGAAAAGAAGCATAAGCAGATCCTCACAGACAGAGTAGAATAGGAAAACTAGAGTTTTGTTTGTCAAGCCTATGGCCAATTGTAAAACAGGTCATTGACACAAATATCCTGCCACGACTAAGAGGCTTTTGTAATTGATTTCATTTGGATTCAGCTTTGAGAAAATAGGGTTTGTTTCGTAAGCTTACCAAGTATTTTGCAGGACAAGCCATTTGATTTTGGAAGATCCCAACAAACACTGTGAAGTTTAAAGTGATTTCATTTATATATATATAAGAATTTATTTTCCCAACTGTGGTATTGATTTAATCACAAGAAGAGTGTTTTGGGATTCAATAAGCAGCATGATAAATTATGAATAGGGATTGACATAATGCCTTCACACCCAATGAGAAAGTCACACCCGGTCGTAGCTTGTTTGGACCGTCATTGAAACGCGTACTTTGTATCGAAGACCCATTTGGGTGTGTATATACCAAGTTCTTAGGACTAATAAAAGGTGTGTGAAGCTGCACCCTATTCACCGACAGTGTACGAGTGTTTACCGTAAGGCTGGGACATATTGGTGGGAAAAGAAACGTGATAATGCATCAGATGACCAAACATATATATCCGAGTCGTGTTGGATATAGAAAAGAAGCCGTAATAAATAACAGTAGCATTGAGTTGTCCAATGGAGGATTTATACTTGCATGGTGCCTCGTATAAGATTAGAAGAACCGTAGAAGAAGTTGAATGAGGAATGATGACGATTGAACAATGAAAGGACCGAGTGCGGTCACGGAACCGATTCCCATTTTGCAGAAGTGAAGATGGAATGGATAAAGAACCGTGTGCGTAACAATCGCCAAAGTAAGAACAAGTAGGGGAAGACCGTATGAGTTCGATGGCAATACTTTTAGAAAAGAGATGCCGTGAAAAAGGAAAATTCAAAGATAGAAGGAACTATGAGTTAAGAACATGTAGGACCATTACGAATAGTAGAAGTGGCTTTGAAAAATAAAAAATGTTATTTTCGCATTATTATTAAATGGTAAGCAGACCTGGAAAAAATTGCGATAATGTTTTTCGAGTGACATGTTGCAAGTAAGTGTGATTAAATACCAGCTATTTTGCAAAATATTTTTCGGTTAAAGCCTCAAAGGATGAAAAAAATGTGATTTCCGTTCGTTTCTAAACTACCGCAGACCGACGGCATTTGCATCGTTTAATTGCACGGATGTTAATGAGCATAAATGTATGGTGTTGTTATCACATATGGCCTGAATGTGCCGTGGGACCCAATATTAAATGTGCGATGGTTTATTTTTTAAACCAAGGCACGACACCATGTGGACCCGAGGTTATTACTTGAAGTTCGGGGTTTAACATATGTTATGAGGTTCGTACATGGTAAGTTGTGAACCTAAATCACATACAGAACCAAATTTCAAAGTTAGTGAGAGTGTATAACTTAACATGGCAACCATCGGATTATCGTCTATGCAGTCGTGATAAGTTATCATCCATCCAATGAAATGGATGTATGGGTTGGTTGAATATGTTGTGGGACCCAAACGAATTTATATATTTGTTGATGTCTTAATATGAAGTCAAAGGGTTATTTTAATTGTTATGGTATTTAGGACCATCAGAAGACATAATACAAAGAAATATTACGTTTGATGTGAACCGCAGTATATATTGGATAATTAATTTTCTATAGACCATTATGTAATGGGGTTAATGATAAATTCCAAATGGTGGTAGGAGGTCCCACGAGTTGCGGCGAAGTTTGGAAATATCCGTTCAATTGAAATATTTGAACATTTGTTCGAATGTAAAATGAGGATGGGTCAAAGCAATAGTTTTGTAAATTGAAGTATTATCCGAATGTTAATTCGAATATCATGAAATAGGTTTTTAAGATATGGTCTCTGCAACCATAGATTTGATTGGAAAATATCAGCTTCCACATACATAGTTGCACCGTTATGTTGCCCTATGACCGCAAATGAAGAGAAGTGCTTCCGCATCATCAGTGAAATTGCCCGTATTTAAAATTATTTGGGCTAAAACTTGAAATGCAAATATATGAAAAGTGAGTGAAGAAAGAAGATCGTATTCTAAGATCTAATATGCAAAGGTACATGAAGAACAGCAGTGAGTAGAGAGTATGCGTAATTGTTACACTATATACAGTACAAATACACAAAGGAGTCAAGAACCGAAAGGGTTGAATGAGATATATTCCACAAAATGTAATGTAAAAATGTTTTAATTAATTTTATATTGTTTGTGATGCAAAGGAAAGTTCTAAAAAGTAGCCCATCTTCATTTTCATATTGAAATGTATTACATATTGTTATATTTTTTTTCTGAATGAGCTGGACAAAGAAATGAGAAGGTGGAAGTCAAAGAGTCATGGCTGTTCATTTTGAATTCCCTGTGGAATAAAAACATTCATGAGGTAAACTCTATAAATGATATCACATAGATATGCATAGAGAGGTTAGATAATGGAGAATTGAGGTAGAGAGGATAAGAAGAAGGAGGAGCAGATAGAGATGTTGTGAAGATTCAGAGATGATATAAGGCAGATAGGAAGGCTGGTGGACAACAGCGAAGAAGGAACAGAACAGAGCTGATATCCAAGGTAAATCAGCATATGATTTTTATGAAAGAGTGAGGAAGTTGGTGCTTCCATATCAAGTTGTAGCTTGATAGATGTCAGTTGTAGCTGACTGAGGTAGGAGCCTCCTGTAGGTTGTAGCCTGCGGAAAATAGATGGGAGTTGGAGCTTCCTTGCAAGTTGTAGCTTGCAGAATTGAGGTAGGAGCCTCCTGTAGGTTGGTGCCTATAGAAAATCAATGGTGAGAGGGAGTTGGAGCTTTCCTTTGCATTACAACAATAATACGATGTGGTTTTATCCCTTATGGGCTTCCACTTATATCTGTTGTCTGTATGCATGATGATTATGTGTTGATACTCTGTATTTATTCTGCTTAATACCTGCTGCTCATTTATTAAGATTACTGTTCCATTGTACATTAATTTGATCACAAAATGATGATGTGAATGAGTATAAAATAAAGTTTAATAAGAACATGACTGCATTAAACTTATTCACCCCCCCTCCTCTCAGTTTAACCAAGGGTCCAACAATTGGTATCGGAGCGGGTTCCTTCTGTATCAGTTTAACAACTCGAAGGAGATCCTAGGTCCCCAGGATGGCCAGTCTAAAAGGTTGCTCAAAAAATAAAGCCCCTTTGTTCACCGGTACAAATTATGCCTTCTAGAAAATAAGAATGAGGACGTACATAATGTCTCTAGGAATAGAAGTTTGGGCTGCTGTGGAATTGGGATATGCCCCAAAGGAGACTAACTCAGAGAAAGATGCCAAACAAGACTTTGTAGCTAATGCAAAAGCCATGAATGCACTCTTAAGTGACTGTGTGAGGCAGAATTTATCAAAGTAATGCACAATAAGACTACCAAAGAAATATGGGATACTCTAGAAAACATCCATGAGGGAGACAAAATGGTGAAGATAGCCAAACTTCAAGTCTATAGAGCTCAGTTTGAAAATATAAAAATGAATGATGATGAAGACATTGCCAACTTCTTTTTAAGGGTTGCAGAAATTGTGAATAACATGAAAGCTCTAGGAGAAACCATAAAATAATGTGTAATTGTTCAAAATATTCTAAGATCTTTACCATCCAGCTTTAATCCCAAGGTTTCTGCCATAGAAGAAACAACTGATTGGGAAACTTTGACCATGAACCAATTACTTGGAAACTTAATAGCCTATGAGATGAGACTGCCACAGAGGAAGTCAAATGTGAGGGAGGCAGCCTTTAAGACAGAGAAGAAGAAAGAAGAAAAATAAGATATATGCTCTTGCTTTGATGAAGAAGAGGCCACATTTATCAGAAAATTGGATAGAGGCTCAGGAAAATATAAAGGTAAACTTCCATTTAAATGCTTTAACTGTGGAAGAGTTGGGCACTATGCTTCTAAGTGTCCTCATAAGAAAACAAAGAATCACACTCAAGAAACAGAGCAAACCAAAACAAATAATTGGTAGAAAGGGAAGAGATTCAGGAGAAAATCATTTTATGCTCAGGAAGATAGCAGTGCTTCTGAAGACTCAGATGAATCCTCAAGTGAAGAAGGAACCTCTGAATTTGTATTGATGGCCAAAGAAGAGCTTGAAGGATTCCTTCTAGAAGATGAGGAAGAAGGTGAAGTTGATCTTGAGGGGGAGCTAAGAAGTGCCCTAGAGGAAATAGACAGACTTAAACTAAAGTGCAGAAAACAGAAAGACATTCTCCTCAAATATGTAAGAGAAGAAAAAAATTCAGAAGACCTCATTCAGTTGAAAGTAGAGCTTGAAGAAGCCAAGAAGGTAGAAGACACTCTACTTAAGAAAATTGAGGATAAAATTCAGAAGCAAGAGAAATTGGAAGAAGAAGTAGTATGCTTGAGAAGGAAATTAGAAAACTCCCAAAGGAAATTGTCAATAAACTCTTCTCAAATGACAAGCTCTGAATAGTTGAATAAAATTATAAATGCTCAAAGATCTCCCTTGATAAATACTGGGATAGGCTACGAAGGAGAAACAAGTAATTCCAAGGAAGAATATTACAGAAATATCATTTTTGTAAAAGTTGTTAAGGACAATGAAGCAGCCCAGAATGTTCCTACAGAAGTAGAAGCCTGCAATGAAGTAAACAGAAACAAGAAGGAACCTCAAATGACAAAGAACGAAATAAATAAATAGTCAACTGAAAAAGGCTCATATACTCCTGAATATATAAAATTTGGAAGCTATCAAAGGAGATTCTTCCCCCCTATGAAAATGGTCACTTGTTATGCCTACCACAAACTAGGACATATTGCTGCATACTGTCATAAACCTCAAGCAAACAAATGGAGAACACAACCCTTCATCAAGTACGCTAATTGTTTTTATGGGTATTGTTTTTACTGTAAGGAGTTCGGACATAAAGCCAAGGAGTGCAGAACGAATGGAAAAAGGCTGATGTATGGAAACTCAAGAAGATGGATGAACAATGGAGAATTCACTCATGTACATAATTCATTCAAAAACATAATCAAATGCTTTGATTGCCATCAAATCGGGCCCAATTGTCACAAATGTCCTCTCAGAGAATGTGGTCCATCCTCTCAGGAAAGGTACCAAGCAAAAGGATGCATGCAGTGGAAAAAGAAGTTGAATAAGTGTGACCTAGCTCTAATAGCTCAAGATCAGAAAAACCAATGGTATTTGGATAGTGGATGCTCAAAGCACATGACTGGATTTCGAAGCAAGTTTGTTACCTTTGATGAAAAGAAATCTGGGAATGTAACATTCGGCAATGATAAAGCAGGGAAAATCAAAGGAAAAGGCTTAGTCAGTCTGGATAATGGAAGAGGAAAGGCCCAAGATGTACTATTTGTGGATGGGCTGAAAGCAAATCTGCTAAGTGTCAGACAAATGTGTGATAAAGGTTGTGAAGTCATTTTTAGAGCCCAAGATTGTGAAGTAAGATCAAGCACCACCAGAAAGTCCTTGATCAAAGGTGTTAGAACAGAAATCAATGTCTATATAGTGAAAGAAGAGGACGAAGAATGTCACCTAAGCAAACTTGATGAATCATGGTTATGGCATAGAATATTGGGACACCTAAAATTGACCACATCATAAGTCTAAGAAAGAAGACTGCAGTCAGAGATATGCCAGTCATAAAGAAGCCTTCAAATACCATATGTAAATCCTTCCAACTAGGCAAGCAAACCCGCACATCTTTCAAGACCAAAGAGAAACTATCTACAAGTAGACCTCTTCATCTTGTTCACATGGATCTGTGTGGACCTTCAAGAACTAAAGCACCAAGTGGACAATCTTATTTCATGCTGATAATAGATGATTTTTCCATAATGACGTGGGTAGCATTTCTCAAATATAAATCTGAATCACTTGATAAATTCAAGATATTCAAGGCATTGGCAGAAAATCAAACAGGATGCAAGCTAAAATGCATCAGATCAGACAGAGGAGGTGAATTCATAGACTATGATTTTGCAGACCTGTGCAATGAGCATGGGATAAAACAACAGTTCACAATTGCACGTACACCTCAACAGAATGGAGTGGCAGAGAGACAAAACAGGTTAGTACAATAGATTTCCAGAGCAATGATGCAAGAAAGTAACATTTCCCAAACCTTCTGGGCAGAAACACAGTTGTTCACATTCTTAACAAAGCTCATTTAAGACCAAACTGTGACAAGACTCCTTACGAATTATGGCATGGTAAACCAGCATCAATCAAGCACTTTAGAGTCTTTGGAAGCAATTGTTTCATACAAACTAATGATGAAAAACTGGGGAAGTTTGATGCAAGAGTTGATGAAGGAATATTTTTAGGATATGCATCCAAGATTAAGGGTTACAGGTGCTACAACAAAACACTACACAAAATTGTGGAAAGCATTGATGTAAGATTTGATGAAGATCTACCAAACAGAACAAGAAGTACAAGATGCAGCAATCCTCTAGAAGATCATGAAGAAGAGAACCAAGATAATGATGAACTGAGCAAGACAACAGAAGATACTGAATTAAACTCAAAAGGTCCCTCAAGACACACTCAAAAGAATCATCCAGAAGACCAAATCATTGGGGACAAGAGTGCGGGAGTCCAGACAAGAAGACAGCTTGCTGAACAGACAGAAGAAGTACACCTAGCCATGCTATCTCAAATAGAGCCAAAGAAGTTCGAAGAAGCCAACAAAGACAAAAACTGGGTAAATGCTATGAATGAAGAACTGGACCAAATTGAGAAGAACAATACCTGGGAATTAATTCCAAGACCCACTGGGAAAAATGTCATTGGCACAAAATGGATATTCAAGAATAAGATGAATGAACAAGGGCAGGTAATAAAAAATAAAGCCAGACTTGTATGCAAGGGATATTCACAATTTGAAGGTCTTGATTATGATGAAACCTTTGCTCCTGTAGCTAGAATGGAAGAAATCAGAATGTTTTTGGCCTTTGCATGTTATCATGATTTCAAGGTATATCAAATGGATGTGAAGTCTTCCTTCTTGAATGGAGATCTAGAGGAAGAAGTCTACATGGAACAACCTGAAGGATTCTCCTTAACAGATAAACAAGACTATGTGTGCAGATTAAAGAAAGCCTTATATGGGCTGAAACAAGCTCCTCGTGCATGGTATTCAAGGTTGGACAAATACTTGCAAAAACAAGGTTTTAAGAAAGGAGGAGTAGACAAAAATTTGTACATAAAGGCTAATGAAAATGAACTCCTAATTGTAGTAGTATATGTAGATGACATCATGTTTGGTAGAAACAAAGAGAAGTTAACAAAAGAATTTGCTGAAGAAATGAAATCAGAATTTGAGATGTCTATGATTAGAGAGCTCACCTTCTATTTAGGACTTCAAATTCAACAAAAGAACATAGGAACATTCATCTCACAAGAAAAATACTTAAGAGAGATGTTGAAAAGGTTTCAAATGGAAGGTTGCAAACCTGTGTCAACTCCCATGATCACTGGATGCAAACTATGTGCTAATGATGGATCAACATAAGTAGATGAAAAGCTTTGCAGATCCATGATAGGAAGTCTAATATATCTAATAGCCTCTAGAACAGACATTATGTTGGCAGTAGGACTTGTGGCAATTTATCAAGAAACACCAAAACAAAACCATTTACTAGCAATCAAGAGAATATTCAAATATCTACAAGGTACTTCACATTATGGACTATGATATCCAAAAATCAAAAGCTTCACTTTGACAACATATATAGATGCAGATTGGGCCAGCAACATGGATGACAGGAAAAGCACAAGTGGAGGTGCATTCTATTTGGGAAAATGTCTGGTGTCATGGCTAAGCAAGAAGAAAACTTCTATCTCTCTATCTACAACAGAAGTAGAATATATAGCAACAGCAGCATGTTGCAGACAAGTAATGTGGATGAAAAAAATTGTCCAAGACATGAAGGTAAGCATAGATGATCCCATTTCAATCAAATGTGACAATACAAGTGCAATAAGTATATCAAAAAAATCTTGTATTTCATTCAAAAACAAAGCACATCCCAATTAAGTACCATTTCCTCAGAGAACAAGTAGCACATAAAGTAGTGAAGATGGAATATGTACCAACAAAGGAACAAACAACAGACATATTAACCAACCCTCTTGCTAAAGAGCCATTCGAATATCTAAGAGACAAACTAGGGGTAGTGTCTACAGATGTTACTCTCTGATATGAAAAGAAAGCATCATTCCAAGGGGAGATTAGAAAAGAAAGCATCATTCCAGGGGGAGATCAATCAACAAATATTGTCACAAAAGAACCAAAGCAAGTGAGCAGTTCATGGAACATGTCCTCAAAATCAGAGTATTATGGACAAGATTTGGAAACCACAATAGGAAATATGCAACCCTTTGCCATTGATGTCAAAGGGGGAGGAAAATCAAGCAAAAGAAGAGTATTAAAATATTTCCATCAATGCCAAAGGGGGAGACTATTGGAAATATTGTCATTGATGGCAAAGGAGAAGAAAGGAGCAACACCTGAACTATCACTAAGGCAAAAGAACAAAAAAAAAACCAGCAAAGAGAGCATTAGACATGAAGCAGAGGCAGCGAATAGAAGCAAAGGCAGTGAGAGCAGAAAACAGAGGTAGCGAACTGAAGCAAAGGTAGCAAAGAAGCAAAGAGGCAGCAGAGAGAGCATTAGACAAGAAACCGAGTCAGCAAATAAGCAGAGAGGCAGCGGAGAAGAGAATAGTGCACATCACAGTCGGCAGGTAGAGTACTAAAGAAGTGATTCGAAGTTGCGATTGCTGATATTGCGATGCGATCGCATATCGTAATCGGCGAAACATAAAAGGAATTGGCAACTATTTTTATTTGCAATGCGATGATATGAGTACGTGGGTACAAGGCAAGTGTTTATTATAATGTTCCGAAGGTTGTCACATGGGTACAAAAGAGTTTTATTAAAGCGATGTATTACCAAAAAATTTCCAATGGTATTAATGCTATACCTAAGGTCCAGTCAAACAAACAAAGGTAATTAGAGTGGGGTCCGCAAGGAAAGTGGTTTTGCAAAACAATACCACTGGTTTCACGCAGCTTCTGGGCCATGAGCAGTTTATTCCATTTGGAACGCGATCGTATCATATTAGGACATGTCACATTACTAAAACCGCCTATATCGCGTAATTTTTGAGAATTAACGGTCAGGGGTCGAAATAACGCTATAGCCATCCGATTTTCTACGGAGAAGATCCAATGGTGATCACATGGGAAAAGTGCATGGAAGTTTGGAAATGTTAAAGAGCAGATATATTGTGAATGCGATATCCATCAGATCAAGAATGGTGAAGATCTAACGGTGGTCGCATCATGCAAAAGGCAGAGTCTTAATGTCAAGGTCTAAAGCGGAAGTGTTGAAGATTGACGAAGGAGATCTTATCGAAGATAGAAGATCAACGGTGGAGATCTCATTGCATCGGCGATCTCACATCGCATTGATGGAATGGAAGAACAAAGGAATGACAGTTTGAAAGTTGCGATTCCGATTAAGAGATTGAATCACAACCGTTAGATCATGGTTATTTATGACCGTTGGATCGAGCGTTGATTGATGGTGGGACCCTTTTCTCATTGCATCAGCGGAAATCAGATGACCAAAGGCACAGCAAACCACTAAATGTTTCAATTTCAATTGTGACATTGCGATGGAATGTCAACCGTCGGATTGGGAAAGTTAAATGAGGCAGAGTGCCTTCGTAGTGTGGGCTCCATGTAAAATAAAAAGGGTTTAATATATGTTGGCACCGAGGTTTTTTAGACCAAAGCTGAAGGATGAATAAAAGGTAAGCCGGTAAGTATATATGAACCAATATATATATATATATATATATATATATATATATATATATATATATCAATGCAGTGTGGGGCCATCGCATCGGCGTGAAGGCAAAGCAATGGAACAAGCCATTGAAGTTTGCGATTGTGACGGTGCAATTTAATCGCAACTGTCCGATTGACGATTCATCGCATCAGAACCATCGCAAAGGGTGTCATCGCAATCGGAAGTCATCAAAGGCGGCTCATCGCATTGACATATAGAAAGAGTTCGGCATGTGGGCCTGAAAGGTTATTTACTATGTTAAAAAGATCTATTACTATATGCCGAGAGTTATTTGGTTTTTTTATAGAAGAGCATTATATATGCTTTGAGTGAATTTGAACCATATGTTTTGAAGAGCTTCTACAATTTAAAATATTGTGAATTTTGATAAAGCTGCCAGATTTGGAACATAATTTGGGAAATGCATTTTACATGCATGGAAAACAAGAGAGTATGCAAAAACTGAAAAAGACAGTGACAGTAGTAGAATATTCAAACGCACAGTAAGCCAAGGGCCGAAAAGGGGCTGAGTGAAATTGATTTATGTAACTGTAACTATGAATGTAAATGATTTAAAATTATTTTTATTGTGTGTGATGCAAAGGCAAGTCTCCGAAGGCAAAGAAATATCCCACTGTAATATTGAAAAGTATACATATTGTTATATCTTTCTGAATATGCTAGGAAATAAATGAGAAGGTGGAAGTCAAAGATTCATGGTTGTTCACTTCAAATTCCCTATGGAATACAAACAGCCATGAGGTGAACCCTATAAATGATATCACATAGATATGCATAGAGAGGTTATAGTATGGAGAAATGAGGCAGAGATGGTAAGAAGAAGGAAGAGTAGATAGAGAAGATGTAAATATTCAAAGATGATATAAGGCAGATATGAAGACTGGTGCACAACAAAGAAGAAGGAACAGAACAAAGCTGATATCCAGGTAAATCAACATGTGGTTTTTTATGAAAGAGTAAGGAAGTTGGTGCTTCCATATCAATTTGTAGCTTGATATATGTTAGTTGTAGCTGACTGAGGTAGGAGCCTCCTGTAGGTTGTAGCCTACAGAAAATAGATGGGAGTTGGAGCTTCCTTGCAAGTTGTAGCTTGCAGAATTGGGGTAGGAGCCTCCTATAGGTTGGAGCCTATAGAAAATCAGTGGTGAGAGGGAGTTGCAGCTTGCCTTTGCATCACAAAAATAATAAGATGTGGTTTTCTCCTTTATGGGTTTCCACTTATATCTGTTGTCTATATGCATGATGATTATGCGTTGATACTCTGTATTTATTCTGCTTAATACCTGCTGCTCACTTATTAAGATTGTTGTTCCATTGTATATTAAGTTGATTACAAAATTATGATGTGAATGAGTATAAAATAAATTTTAGTAAGAACATGACTACATTAAACTTATTTACCCCCCTCCCCGCTGCCCTCTTAGTTTAACCAAGGATTCAACATATCGATCCAATATAAGTTTCTTTTTTTAATTTTCATTAATAATATACTTAAAATTATTATATAACATGTTTCAAAAAATATATTAATTCACATTTGTTTAATGTTCTATAGGGACCAACAAGTCAGAAAAGGAATGTTGTTCTAAGAAAATAAAAAAATAGAACATGCAAATGAAAATGAATTACTCCTTAGCTCATCTGGAGTGGTGTTGGAGGTTAACGAAAGGGGTAAATTTTTTTACAAAAGTTTGAGGGATCTAGTGGAACAAATTTATAGACGTTCTTTCCACTTACAATACAAAAATCAATCCAATGATTGAAAGAACCAAATTTTATCTAAACTACACGAAGAGTTTCCAGAGAATTGGTCAATGAGACATGTGAGACTTTGAATAGCAAAAATATACAACAACAAAAAAGGAGGAATGAAAAAGTAATATTCTTTTAATTTTTTTTTTAGAATTATTTATAAATATCACTTTTGTTATATTTACCTTTGATATATCAATATAAAAATTAAATATTTTATTGTTTGTTACATTTTCAGGAAGATTATGAAAATCTCAAAATATGAACGAGTTGATATCAGAAATCTGCCAGTAGGAATGTCCAAAAAGGTGTATAACGAGATGGTCAAAAAAATGGATAAAATTGCATCGCAGGAAGAGCCATCTCAAGAACAACATGATTCAAATGTAATATTTACTAATTGAATTTTTCGATCATTAAGTACAATAAATAAAAAATTTAGCGTTAAATATTAATTTTCAACTATTTTCTTGCAGAAAAGAAAAGAAAATGGAACCCATTCAACACATAAAACAGGACGATAAGGAAGAAAAGGGTTGATATCTAGGTTTGTGAGTAATTATTACTTCCTTATAACAACTTAACTAGACTTCATTTTTGTATATTTTAAGTTGTTTGACAAAAATCATCGTTGAATGTCTTCAAATAGGTGTTAACATACAAATAAGAACCATCATACGAATTGATTGACATTGGGTTAAATATGGGTTCTGAGTATATGTTGGCATATCATAAATTAATTGTGGGATCTATAAGAATCTATTGATCTTGTTTTTTTATCTCCATCTATAATTAATAGAACAAAACAATCTTTTATATTAAATATATGATTTGTTATAAGGTATACAACATGTAGGAAACAAAGTATGGAGCTGTGCCAACAGATGAAATCTTGAAAACAGGCATACTACATGGTTTTGAAAGATTGTGTCTAGTTCATGAGTCAATTGTTGCTATGGTATGTCATTTCTTTTCTATTTACATTGATGTATATTATTTAGTATTGAAATTTTCATTATTATCACCAATGTATATACACCCATTACAGTTTATTTTATGTTTGTAGATGGAAGGTGAAGAAGAAGAAAACAATCAACACTGTGAACCAAACATTCCTGAAAATAACCCAAGTCATGGAAGTAACCCGAGAAATGACAATAGTTCAAGTGAAGAATGATGATGATTATGTTTGGATATCAAAGCAAGGCGTTGTATTTTTTGAAATATTTATGTGAGAAATCAAACATTTTATTTAATATAATGGACATAGTGTCTCAATTGAAAGACAGAGGGATACCAATAACTATCCCATTTTGTATGAAAAATATTGTCTTATATATATATATATATATATAATAAAATAGGCTTTAATTTATTTTATTGTGTTCTACATTGTCGCTCTGAAATGTAACGCCACTCATTAGATTTATGGATGATTAAATATTATAATGAAGAGATGTGAAATCTAATGATATGATATAACAAATTAATCCAAACATCACATTCAAATGCACTAATAAAGATTTAATTGATATGAATACTCTTATAAGATATGTGTCATCTTTTGATTAATAATGAATTTAAAAGAATCACAATAATTATGATATGATATAACAAATTAATCCAAACATCACATTCAAATGCATTAATAAAAATTTAATTAATATAAATATTGTTATAAGATGTGTTGAATTTTGATTAATAACGAATTTTTAAAAATCACAATAATTGCACTATTACAGGTCGATGTTTCTAAAAAATACAAAATAAACACCAGTGCATGCTAGTTACTGTACACCGGTGCATTTCTACGACCTATGGGCACCGCACAAATACCAATACCAATTATAAATCTCGGTGTGTTTGTGTGATACTGTGCATCGGTACGTTTATATGAGACTACGCACCGGTGCATTTTAACGACCTTTAGGCACCGCACAAATACCAATATGAATTACAACAATTGACGTGTTTTTCTGATACTGCACACCAGTGCACCTCTATAAGAGTATGTATCGGTGCGTTGATACGACATATGGGAACTACACAAATCCAAATATGAATTAGAACGTCCAAGTGCATTACCTAGAGTGCGTCGAGTGCGGTTGTATACCTTTACGGCTCGGTGCATGCACCTTCAACCATCCAGGCCAAATGTCTATATGACACACACCGGTGCGTTGACACCTTAGTAGTGCACTAATGAAAAAAATATTTGTAATAACCTCCGGCCACCCAGTTTTTTAGTTGTGTTGAAACTTCGTTAAAAGCTCCGCCAAAACCTCTGTTACCAAAAACGAATGTTGTATTAAATGTTATTTTGACAATTTTGGCCAATTTTATAACATTGAAAACCTCCTTTATAGCCTCCAATAGACGGTCTTTTCCTTGTATTGATGACAAGAAACCAACAACTTAGAAAGTAGGTTCTACTCTTCGTGCTTGTTTTCAGTCAATTTCACTCAAATCGAGTCGATTTGTCTCTTCTTATTTCTAGGTCTACATATGGTATTAACATAGCTGCTTTCTATAAATGGGCATCTCACTCGAAGTTTACTAAATAGATCTCATGGGTTGGTTTCCCTAAGCAGGCATCTCACTCGAGGTTTACTGAACACATCTCATAGGTTGGTTTCCCCGTCAGGGGCAGTCCCTATTTTGGTATTTTGAATCTGGGATTTTCCTCGAGAATTAGCTTGCCAACTCTCGAGGATGACGAATGTAATTTTGTGACCTATATTGTATAATAGAAGTAGACTTATTTAGAAAAAAAAACAAGGTGTATAAATCGAGAGGAGTTTTGAGAACTAAATGATAAGGACAAAAGTGAAATGAAGTAATTTTTAGAAGA
The DNA here is from genome assembly GCA_034641835.2 of Pinus albicaulis. Taxonomy (NCBI): domain Eukaryota; kingdom Viridiplantae; phylum Streptophyta; class Pinopsida; order Pinales; family Pinaceae; genus Pinus; species Pinus albicaulis. The sequence goes on from CM076577.1 coordinate 480,818,251, forward strand.
AATATAGTAAAAGGAATTGTCTTTAATGCAAATATTTGGAGTTTCAAGTCAATTTTCTAGTGAGAAACCAACGGAAATTTCTTAGGTGAAATCTTGAATTTTGTTATTCAAACTAGTTTTTTGACTACATATATGTATTCACCACCTTGAAAACCCATAGCGAACTTTGATTGTGGAGAGTGTACCCATCAAACTTGTGATTTCAATGAATTCTTGTAGTATTTTACACAAATTAGATCGAAAATTAAATGGGAAAACTTTTCAAAAAGTCACATCAAAGACAACTCAATAATAAAATAATCAAAATCAAAATCAAAAGACCATTTGGAGAAAAATATAAGGAGTTGTTTTAAGTTTGATGTTTTAGAGTTTTGCTAGTCGTATTCCGATGAAAAAATTCTGGTAAAATTTTGATTTGTGGTGTTTCAAATGACTTTTTGACTGCATATATGGATTCAACATTGTGAATAACCCAGAGGACACTTCTATTGTGAAGAGGTCACCATTCAAGCTTGTGATTTCAATGAATTATTGCACGATTCACATTGGAAAATAAACCAGAAAACATTTCAAAAAGTCACACTTTAAAACTATTTGAAGAAAAAAAATGATAAAAATCAAAGTAAATAAGAAGGAGTCTTGAGAACTCAAATGAAGTAACAAATAAAACAAAAATAATAAAATAATAAAAATTAAAAACAAAATATATTAAGAGAAAAATAAAATAATAAAAACAAAATAAATAATATAACAATGTTTTTTTATAATAAGAATAATAATAATAATAATACCTAAAGAAATTAAATAATGAGAAAGAATTAATAATAATATATAAAAAAGAAAATAAGAAAGAAATAAATAATATATAGTAATAAATTTAAATTTATCCTTCCAAACTTATATATTTACTTTTATTTAATTTATTTTCATAGCTATTCACTTTTATTTAATTGGTTTTCATAGCCATTTTTATTTTTTAATTTTCCTTTTCTTTTTTAATTTGTGTTTTTAAGGTTAAAGCCATAATTTTTGTCTTCTCATTTTCATTGATTTTTATTTTGAGTTAATTTTAATTTTAATTTTTATAATATTTTTTTTTAATTTAATAAAAAAATATATATTATTATTATTATTATTATATAAAAAAAAATTGTTTTTAGTTTTATGTTTTTAATATTTTATTTAAATAAAATATTATATGTTTTTTTTATTTATGTTACATTTTATTTGTTGCATTTCTATTGTATTTATTTGTTCACTTGGATCATATTATCCATCTTTATAGTAATGATAAACAACATTAAGTGGCTTAAAAACACATTAGCTTTAAAAATTATATGTAATATATCTAGAAAAAAACTTTTATAAATCATGAATCATTATCACATTGAGAAATAATAAAAAAGTTAATAAAAAATTAAAATTATAAGAAATAAAAAAATAAGTAATTAATAATATTTAAATAATTTAATAAGAAACAATAATAATACTATACCTAAATATATGCCAATATTTATATTAACCAACTATATTAAACTAAATATTAAAATTAAAATTAATATTAATAAAAAGTATATATTAATATTAATATTATAACCATACTTATACATGGTTTAAGTATATGTTAGTTAAATATAACTAATTAGTATATGATATGTATAGAGTTAGTTAAAAAGTAGTTTTTATAGTTTATTTGGAAAAATTTAGGGGTTTATTTTCACGATCTAATTTATCTAGAATTGTGAAGGAATTCATTGAAATCATAAATTTGAGGTGAATTATTTACAATAAAAGTAGTACATGGTTTTTTGAAAATATTGAATTCATATATGTAGTCAAAAAAACTAATTTAAACAAAATGAGATTTCTTATTTCATTCCAATAGATATTTGGCTGTCGTTGATGCCCGCTGAACGTTAAAATCTCTTCGCTAGGAAGATTCCTCTTCTTTGTCCGAGATGAGAGGCGCCTCTAACAGTAGGGTTAATGGAAATCAAGTTGGAGCTTTACGGCCTCTTATCCTTGATGCGGATTTTTGTTCTAAGACGACTCTTTCAAATTCTTCGTCCAAACTTCTCCCCAATGGTAAGACATAAATTCTGCGGTCTTCTCCTTTATCTAGGTATAAGACGGTATTTAGAGAATGGGTGCGGCGGAGGTGTTATGTTTTCTAGTGGATCTCCAATCTGCATTAGCATCTGCACATGCGTCGGCCTTTGAATCTAAATGTGCGTCGGCATCTGCGATTGCGTTGGTGGACACAGGGTCTCCTCGGTCTGTTTTATCTGGAGGTCTGCAGTCCGAAATGATATCTCATGTCCCCCCTCATATGGCAGATGATTTATCCAACGTTGATATTTCTCCCACTGCTCTGGTTCCCTCCTTCGTGGTAGCAGGTGTGGGTGGTTAGTCAGCTATGCTCAGTCTGAATGGAGTGCGGAAATCCGCTTCTTATTTGGCCTCCTCTTCTAGGTTAAGAAGTATTGGAGTTCTTCCGGCATCAAGCATTCAACTTGCTGATGATCCTTCTATCTCAGTTGATGTCCTTAAAGGTATGGATTCGATTATCCTTAATCCTCCTTTGATTTCCAACATTGAACCCTCCAATTCTCATCTTTCTAATTCCTTAAATAATGGTAATTATAATAAATATAATAACTTTATTATTAATAGTAACAAGATTGATCATAGTTTTAACAATTTGAATGATAACAATAATAGTATTGATAGCCATAATAATTTTAATATTAATAAAAATGACGTCAATAACTATAATAATAATAATAATATAAATAATAATAATAATAACTCTAATAAACTCAACATTAATAATTTTAAAAACTATAATAGTACTATCAAACATGCCTCATCTCCCTCGAATAGGAATGTTATTAATATTTCTACTTTTTCCTTTGATCAACATGTCTCTAGTTTGTTAGAGAAGGGTCTTAATTTTTCTCTTGCTCCCAGAAAAATCCATATTCATAACATAATTTGTGATAATTAATATGGAATTAGGGATTTACCTGAAGCTATTAAAGACACTAATAGGCAAGATTGTGCCATAATCCTCAGAAAAGCTAAGCCCCCTAAGAGCAACATCAGCAAACTAAAGTTTGAGGCTCTTAAATCCTTATACAATAACCGTGACATTGTTGTTCTTAAGGCGGATAAGGGAGGTGCTACGGTTATTTTAAACAAGGAGGATTATTGTAATAAGATGCTGGATCACTTTCTTAATAGTGGGAGGTCTCAAAAATGGTTGCTTTGGCTATAAAATCGAGTAGCATGGTTGGATCTTTCAGTAAAAAGCTCTAACCCCCTCACTCTGAGGATTTATGGGCTTCCTAAGTTCATAAGGATGGAGTTCCCCTTCGCCCTATTGTCAACACCATAGGTGGTCTCACTTATCTTCTCACTAAATTTCTAGCCTCTAAGCTTAAACCACTTGTAGGTGAGGCCTCCTCTTTTGTTAAAGACACATACTCTTTTATTAATGAATTGAAAGACTTGGAGTTGGATCGTGATGATAGGTTTGTGAGTTTTGATGTTGTGTCCTTATATACTTGAATCCCCATTAGGGAAGCTATCGATGTCATTTCTCGGGTCACAAATCCTCATATGCTCATCTTGTTGAAATTTGTCTAACCTCGACCTTCTTTAGTTTCGAGGGTAAATTCTTTGAACAAGCTTCTGGTGTGGCCATGGGTTCCCCCATTTTCCATGTGGTAGCTAATCTGTTCATGGAAGACTTCGAATCTAGGGCCCTCCCCTCTTCTCTTTTTCAACCTAAGCTTTGGAAAAGGTTTGTTGATGATAGTTGTGTTGTGTGGCCTCATTGTAAGGAGAATTTGGACCTTTTATTCCAGCATCTTAATAATCAATCTGACTTCATTAAGATCACCATGGATTTCGAACATAATGATAGCTTACCTTTTCTTGATGTCCTCATTTCGAGGAATGAAAATGGTTATTTCTCTCATCAGGTCTTTAGAAAGAAGACACACAGTAAGTAGTATTTACATGCTAGTTCTCACCATTTCCCTCCTCAGAAGCTTGGGGTTCTTAGGTAACTTAGCTACTCTAGAGCCTTTAGAATCTCTGATAAACACAACTTTGAAGTTGAAAAGGCTCATCTCCTTAAAGTTTTTAACAAAAACAGTTATAGCATGAGTCAATGTCTTAAAGCTTTTCAAAAAGCTGAAAAAGGTCCTAAGGGTAAGAAAGATCTCTCTGATCGGTTATCTGGAGTTCACCTTCCGTTTATCCAAGGGACTACAGATAAAATCGCCAGGATTCTAAAGAAACATAATGTTTCCTCAACCTTTAAGCCCTCCCGCACCATTCAGAGTTCACTTAGATCGGTTAAGGACCCAATTTTCCCGAAGGATGGTAAGGGTGTTTACTTAATTCCATGCTCGTGTGGGACTCCTTACAGTGGTGAAACTGGTCGATCAATTAGTCAAAGAATTCATGAACATGCCGTTGACCTTAAGAATAATAGATCACACTCCTCTGCCCTAGCGGAGCATGCTGAGAAGACAAATCATCACATTTGCATTGAAGATGCTGAGGTTATTGCGAGGATTGTCCATTTCTACCACTGCAAGTTGAGAGAAGCCCTGGAAATCGAAAAGAGGCTAGTTAACCTCAACACAGATGATGGGGGATGGTTAGCAAATGTTGGATTCCTACCGTTCATTCCTCAAAAAAAATTATTTCTTATTATTATTTATTATTATTATTATTATTATTATTATTTATTTAAATTTTATTTATCTATTTTTGTTTTTATTTATTTTATTTATTTTTATATTTTTGTTTATTTTTATTTTTATTCATTTATTTTTATTTTTTATTTTATTTATTTTTATTTTTATTTTTAATTTATTTATTTATTTTTTATTTTTTACTTTTTATTTATTTATTTTTAAGTTAAATAGAACTAATTATCAAAAAGATAATAGTTTAGATGAGTTTTGAATAACATAAAATATAATTATTAAAAATAAAATAAATATATAAATTCAAATTATAAATATTATTTAATTATTTTTAACATTTAATTTATTCTATAAAAATAAAAATAAATAAATTATTATTATTCTAAAAATAAATATATATAAATAGTAAACATTTATTTTATTCCTTTATTAAAAATAAATATAAATATATAAAATTCAAATTATAAACATTAATTATTTGATTTATTCTTTATAAAATAAATAAATTATTATTAATTTGATTGGAGTCAAACTAGCAGTTATTTTACAAATGGCTAGTTGGAGCTTTACTATCTCTTTAAAGGGTTACTTGATCAGATTTTCCATCTTGTCGTGATGATGAATCACACTGGATGGTTCAAAAAGAGTCCACCAAATCTATTTTGATGGGATTTCACCAAAAGATTTTAATCATAATTTATGGATCATAGAAGCAAAATTCCTAATATTAAACAAAATGAATAAGCATTTGACTATAAACTTTTTCACTATCACAAATATGGTAGAAATTCCAAAAAATCTGATTTAAACACCACTCTTATTATTAAAATAAAAAGATATTTATTAATATTTAAAATTAATTATTGTTTAGTTGAACTCACATATGAGACTTTGTTTTATTTAAATTTATTAACAATTTTTCGAAAAAAAAAAATTATTATTTAAATTTTACTAATTCTATATATAATTATTATTTTAAATTTAAATATATTTATATATATATTAAATTATATTTGAAAATGAAAACGGTTATATATTTTAAGAAATTTGTAAAATAAGTAAAATGACAGCTTGTACAAAGTTGGCATATTTTATTAGGTAATGTTTTATATTTTCTTGGAAATGAATTTGCAAAGTACTTGGGTCAAACCCATTGTAGTGGTAACATTTTTTATAACGTTTATTTTTTTCATTAAAGTGAAAATAAATTTGTTGAATAAGTTAAAACAGTCTCTAAAGTTCAACCATTTTTTATAACAGTTATTCTGCCCGAAATTTATAATTTTTCAGTGTACCTTTCATGTTTGGAACAGCAACAGCATGGTAACACAAATTCTCTTATTCTTTTGTTAGGAAATACATTATTATATTCTTTTGTTACGAAATACATTATTATTTTATTATTGTTTCGTAAATAGATTATGAAAATGCATGGATCTCTTCAAAAAAATTTCTGAATACAATATTCTTCATTTTTGTTGAGTATGGTACAAAACAAGGGTGGTGCGTAGGTCAAAGAGGTTGGCGCAGCTGCGAGTGGAGAAGACTACAATTCTGAATATGCCAGATCATTTACTTGGCCAGTGTTTGGTTAGAGTGCCCTACAAATGGCACGCTGCATTCAAACTTGTTTGCAAAAAATGGAGGGATATGGTGTGTGGCCCTCAGCAGCTGATCTGTCTGGTTCAGTGTTTCAGTCTCCCCTGCACTAATTATGAGCAGCGTAGATATATGACTCAACTTGCTGGCCGCATAATAGTATTGGAGCCTGGGAAACTCTATGTCAAATTCCGGACTGAAAATTTTTATTAACCGTAGAATTCTGAGTATTAATATTTTTAGTAAAATACCGTAGATGTCTGAATTTTACCCCACACTGTGTACCACCGTATCAAAAGGATTTCCAGCCTCACTGAATAAGCACCACATTCCAATTATTCTTTAAATTCAATGATGGGCTTTGGTTCTCAAAAAGGTTTTTTTAAGATGATGTTGTCTTTCAACTTTACAAATTGTATTTGTTTTCAAGAATCATGATAAATTTTAAAAATAATAATAAGTTAATTTAATTTAATAAAATATTTCAACTAGTACTAGTTTTAAAAATACAATTCAAAACACAAATTATTAAAGTTTCTTTAATATATTATAAATTTTTTTATGCGAATTATTTAATGATAATGATAATTTGTTTTTTAAATAATACAAATTTTTGATAATTTTATTTTTATTAAAAGAATAATAAATTAAATTTATAATTAAGAAGGGGAGCTTGCGATGGCAACAGAGTTTCTAGGGTTCGTTCTTATTTTTCTGGAATGCGCAGCTCCACCGCTCCAGAAACCGGACGCCCTCAGCTCCAGAGCAAGGATGCAGACCTGAATCTGCAAGAATGGACGCTCTTGCATCGGATTATACACGGAACTCATGATGCAACCTTCTGGGCGGGCACATTCTTGGCATTTGACCCGGACTGCATTGACGCCGCGGCTTTCATAGCCATTCACCATGACCTCACCTCAGCAGCACGCCAGCAACGATTCTGCCTCTCGAATCCGCCAGATCTGTCTGTTGAGGTTACACTGTTGGAAATATGCATCAACTGGGTTGCAGCGCTGGTACGACAAGCTAGAAAACCTCTGCACAGAGCTTTCTGTGGCTTCGAGGTCGCAGTCTGGAAGGCTGCATTCCTTGCAACGGTTCCAGAAGATTTTAAATCGGCTGCCCACGTCTCATTTTTTCCAGACTCGCTTGCAGAGACACCAAGACTGGCAGCTCAAATCGTCAAAGAGAGGGCTCCTCATCCAGATCTGGCCAACGCTCATAGTCTGGCGAACCAGGACTTAGATCTGTCGCTGTTTTCATGGGATCGGCTTCTCTCGCAGGGGAAATCCCCTTCCCACCCTCGATACAGCCTCTCGAACAAGCAAGGCAATCCTGATAGGAGGTTGCCGCAGGAGGGTTTCGATTTTCAACCGGCTGCTCTTAAGGCTAATCACCTCTCTTCTTTCCAGATCCAGATCACGCTTCTATCCGGCAGAACCATGCTGCATTGGGTGCAAGCTACAGATTTAGTGCAAGATCTCTTAAACAATCTCGAACGCAGATTAGGGATTCCATCGGAGCTCCAAAGGCTGCTACACAAAGGTAAACAACTTGAAAACCCTTTTCCCCTCTCTCATTACAACATTAATAGAGATGCATCGATTGTGCTTTCCCTGAGACTCAGAGGAGGAGCACCTGGGCAGCCATCCTCCACTCCCGCCTTCTCCTATAAGGATGCGGTTCATGCACAGATGCCCAAGAAATCTGCTTCTTCAGCTGAGGCTCCCAAGCCTTTCCTTGTGGACAAGACGGAGGAAGTCCCCTCTATTGAAATTTCCAATCCATCGCTGGACGAACAAATTCAGATATATGCAGAATCTGCCATCATTTGTAGGTTCAATGGCCTTTGGCCTCGAACAACAGATCTATATCAATGGATCCACGCCAATTGGACAGACAGATGCCAAGTCCTCCTTTGTTCAAAGGGTTTCTTCATAGTAGTGTTTCCATTCAGCGAAGATTATCAGAAAGCCTTAACAGAAGGCCCATGGTTCTGGGGAGCAGCAGGACTTTTTCTCACTCCTTGGTTCCCAGATTTCGACCCCTCTTCAGCAGTTATCACCAAGCTTCCCATTTGGGTCCGTCTTCCGAACCTTCCGGCTCACCTCTGGCATGTCTCGGTTTTCCAAGGGATTGGAAATGCCTTGGGCCGCTTTCTGGCTACTGATACCTCTCGAGCGGACAAAGGAATCTATACCTATGGCAGAATTTGTGCGGAAATAGATTTAAGAAAAGGACTGCCTGATCAGATCAGCCTCAAGATTGGGGACTTTCATTGGACACAAACCTTGGATTATGAGAACACTGCATTCCGGTGCAGAAATTGTCATCAGACGGGGCATCTTCAGAACACCTGCTCCAGCTTCCCCGGCAGAACAAAGAAAACCAATAGAAAATCGAAGTCCAAGAGCTGGAAACCTTGCGATCCACCCCCCATGAATGATCTAGAGTCCTCCAGCTCGGATGAGGAAGATTTGGAAGAGGATGGAGAGAAAGATGTGCACCAGCAGGTCACGCCTTCGGCCAGCCCTGAGGATCCCTCTGCCCCTCCGATCCCTCAGAAACGTCTACATGAGTCTTCTTCCTCCGATTCAGACAAGGAGACTCATTCTACAGTGCAAAATAATCTACAATTGGTTCCGGCCCAGTCAAATCATAATGGCTGGGTCAAAGTCATTAAAAAGAAAGGGAAAAAAGTTCGACTGGAAGTCTCTGCCCACTCTGGGTAGCTTCCTCTGTTTCGCTCTCCTTTTTATGTCATCCTTGTTCTCTTTTGTTCATTCCATGGTCACTTTTGGGGTCCGAGGTTGAAAATGTTTCATTGCCGGGCCCTTGCTTCTATGCTTAGCTTTTTGCAAGCTCTGACTGTACTATATGGTTTTTTCTTAATAGAATTAGACTTATTTATTAAAAAAAAAAATAAATTAAATTTATAATTAAGAAATACTTTTTATTACAAAAATATCAGTTTATCGTATTTTAAAACCTATATAAAATTATTTACGTATTGATTAAAACAATATTATTTAATAAATTATTCTTATTATCATTCTAATATAAAATATATTATTGATATTAAACAATAATTACTATTTAATTAATTAATTAATTAATCTGTTGTTATTCTCATTTTGTCAAATTATTAAGTAAATAAGTATAATGAAAGGTCGGGAAATATCACTCCGCGGAATGGGCGAATACCCTAGAGTCTTGAATATTTTAATTAATGTAAAATACCCTAGACTCTTGAATATTGCTTTCATACATTTTGTTTAATATGTTTTAAATTTATTTCAATACTTAATCTTCAAAGTTTTTGTTTTAATTTTGATATAATTATTTTGAATGGCCTCCTCATTCATTATCCCTTCTGTTTCATTTCTCAGTCCCTCCATTTCATTTAATCTCTACCTTCAACCACCTTCTACTTGCCTTGTTGATGAAACTGGACATTACCTTTCCCTTCATCCTTCGGATTCTATCTTTGAATCTCTGGAGCTTTTATTTATTTGAAGTATTAATAATTATTATTTTAATATGTGTTTTCTTTTCTTTATTGCATGCAGCAATTAGGGCTATTGAAATCATTGGATAGACCTTTAGTTCACAGAGTGTGGGTTTAGGGTATGTGACCGCTTAGACTACCGATGTTGAAAATATTAAAATCACCGCTGAGAGCAGATGT